>JAEMWC010000030.1:1465000-1600000 GCA_016490735.1 Pachyseris speciosa | reverse complement strand
TACCCTTTCATATACTTCGACTCGTGAAATCCCTACCCTTTCATATACCTGAAGGGTGAAAAAGTTACCCCTTTTGGGCGGAGCCTCCCCGTATAGGCCATTATAGGGTGTATTCTCCCCCCCCCCCCCCCCCCTTTTCCTCCCCGAAACTTTACGGCCGATGGAATGCGTGACTCTCGCGTATCGAATGTCAAGAACCCTTATTAATCCGTCAGTGTAGCTCTCACACAGCCAGGTATATGACCTCGAGGCTTGGGATCCAAAAGCCAGTGGTGTAGCATCGCAGTAGATAAACGACTTTAGGGTATGTTTCATTATTTTGACTTTATTGAAATGAATGTTTTTCGAAGAAAACCAAAAGTCTCTTCACATGCAATGCATTAGTCCACACTGTACTTGTCTTCAATCAAGCTGGAGGTCTTGCTTTGAAATTGTTTATACTACATTTGAGCAATGGCGTTTCTCCTCACCAGCTAGAAATGTTCTCCGTAAATTGATTTAGCTGTTCACGCACTTAACGCAAGAGCTGATGAATGTATCCACTAATATCGTTGCGAGATTAAATTATTGATAGTGGCTTATAGAGTTTAATCACTACAGTAACACGGGTTCAGTTTACAAAAAATATATATTCCTAGCCGTGTAACCAGCCTTGCTTGTTTCTTACAGTTTTCTAGTTTACAATTTTATAGCTGGTTAGATCTATTACAGGATCCGGCTCTTCTTTTTTGCAACGGTGGTCCTTGCTATTTAGTATTTTCCAGTGTTTTCAGTTTACAAACCTTAATTAATGGTCCAAAGTAAGCTGTCTTAATCCGACAATGACGGCTAAATCGCAGTCTATAGCAATCCGAATCGAAATGTTTTCCTAAAATGTTTACAATGCAACCAATTTAGAGAATCTCTTCTGATAACACGCACATTTCAGGAGCGCTCGCTGTCGACAGCGTGACTTGTACACACAGTCAACACGGACAGTTTCGAAAATAAATGTAGGTGGATTTCCACTTAGCTTCCCAACCCACTTTCTTGAGCTAATGCACATGTCATCGGCTTCCCCGTGGGGTCGACCCCCGGGCTAGCCAGGGAGATTGTAAAATCAGTCAAGCAAACTCGAGGAATTTCCCCGGGGGGTTGGGGAATCTCTCAAGACAAAGTCCCCTGGGTGAGCTGTCTCTCAGCTGAAATTCCCCATGACATCCTTTTCAAACTTGTGAATTCCCCCACCCCCTAATCTTTGATCGTAAAACAATGTCCAGATTTCCCCCTACCCTCGGGCAAAGAATCTCATCCATCTCCTTGTATTCCCCCACATATCTCCCTGGTAGGCCCGGGGGTCGACCCCACGGGGAAGCCGATGACATGTGCATAACAAACACCTCTGGGTGCCAAGCTGACATAAGTAGACATCTTTTCAGCTTCAAGTCACATATTTTCAAGATTGAAATAAATTTAACTATGTCGTGAGTAACCTACACACTGTTTAAACTAGCCTCCTACGCAGACGTTCTTTTGGCTCGTCACGCAATCTTTCCTCTTCAACAACGTCTGCTGAAACGAGCGGGATTTTACGTAGACCAATCAGAGCGCACTTCCAGGATACTTTGGACTTCAACATTTTCTCGCTCGAGAGATCTCAAAACAACACGGCGGATATCAACGTCGCGTTTCAATAAGTATGATTTTGTCGACCAGAAAGACGCTATGGTGTATTTTGTAGATAAAAAGATGGATGTCTTCGTAAATTTACCGACCGGGTTCTGAAAATCACTAATTTATCAGTTTACGACGTGACACTCAACATTACGTGCCATATTTTACACAGTGATTTCATCGTCTGACAGCAAGCGTTTGTTGACAGTTTCACTGGGATAGTGAATAGATATTTTCACTTAACAAGTTTCGTAGGGCTAATAATCTGTCCCCGATTTTCATAGCAAGGCACTTTGAATCGGAGTAGATGTCAAATAGGCACCGAAATAGGTGAAGCTACGATAAACAAACCGGCTTCGTTTGTTAGCGGCTGTGTTTGAGGACTGGATTTCCTCGGCGCTTGACAAAATGATCCCAGATTGACTTCCGCAACCTTCCGATAATGCAGAACTTTCGCCATTGTCTTCTTGCAAGAAAAGGAAAGTGGTAGGGAAGGTGACAGATTTAGTGATTTTGCTTGGGTACGTTTGTTGAAGGTGCGATCAGCGCAGTATAAACATCCACCTCCGTTTTAGTTGAATCTCGCCGTAATCGCGTCGTTCTTATTACAGCTTTCCTAAATTCCCACCTAATCTCCTCTTGAACTGCTCGCAGATCTGCTTTAATTTTTTTGAAGCGAAGTAACCGCTTATAACATTGGGAACAGACGAACGCGTCGCTCAAGGAAAACACACTTTTAAAAATCGATTCGCAAGGCATTTCCGATCTGCCCGGTATGTCCACAGAACTCTTGCCGAACACTGGTATGCTCGCAGTAGGGATTATAATGGAACTACAGAGGAAAATTTATTTCCAATATATATTTTTTGGAGAAGAAAATTGCCTCAAGGGGTCCCAAGGGACCATTTAAACGCAACTTTTGATTGACATCGTACAAAAACCTAGCTCCGATTGGCTCTGTAGTAATTTTCACGTGGACTCCGGCTAATCTTTGCTAACAATAGGAAAGGAATGTGCCGCTCGTTTCAGCAGACGTTGTTGGGGAGGAAAGATTGCGTGACGAGCCAAAAGAACGTCTGCGTAGGAGGCTATGTTTAAACTAAATCTTGCGTTATTTGAGCCGAAAATGCCACGTTGTCTTCTGATTTTCTCATAGGGAAGCGTTGCTATTCCAGCACTGATATTTGGCACAGACAATATATAAAAGTGGTACTTTTCGACTGTTGAGTGAAATAATCGAAAAAATTGGGTACCAGGGTTTTTTTTTTACCGTTGAAAATGACTCATACTTAGCTGCCAAGTGAAGCGCTCTTCAGAATTGTTTTTTTAATTTTGCCGTTAAAATTGCAAAACTAACAGTTTTGAAAATGAATAAAAGTGAGCTGTGTAGAAAAATAGTTGTTCTAAGATTGTGTAAAGTTTGATTTGAAGATGTTTTGAGGCCTCAGCGGTGCTACGTCCCCGCATATTATTTTGAAGATGAAAACGGCACTTTGATCGCAATTTGATATAATCGTGAATTTCTCAAAATTAAAAAAATCGATGAAACTTTTAAATGTGATTTTTGAAAATAGTTTACCTAAGGTTGTCTTCCAGCAAATTATGAGGGATTCGTCAAATTGGTCGCTGACAAAATATTCTCGATCCTTACAGACAGTCATTCTTAATTTTTGAGTAGTTGTGTGGTTGTAAATATCAAAATACTGAAAACATTGTTGCTCGTTTCTGTATTGTTGTTCGTGAAATAAAGCAGTTCTTTAATTTCATGTGGAAGAAGCATATTTCTCCAGTACATCAATGGCAGAAACAATATTTGATTCAGTGTCATTGTTCAACAATTGAGATTTAGATGGCTGTTTTGTCTTGTTTGCGCGGTTTTCGCTGAGTTTGTTCACGTATAGATCAAGTAATGACGAAATTCCGTGAATTGAGACGCACAGAAAAACAGACAATAAGCTTTCCTGAATAAAGAAAATATTTAGATGAGCCTGAGTTTATGCCTGAAAAGTAAACGCGTTGAATGTAGTTTTGCCTCGAGACGAAGCAAGCGAATAAGAGGACGATATACTTGAATGGAACTGAGCATGTTTGTCGCTACAAGTTGCTTGGAATACAAAAAAATCGGTGAATTACATTTAAAGTACGGTATAAATTCACATTTAAACTTGTACTTTTTTGAAAGATAGACTCCCAGAAGCGCTCAAACATTTTGGAAAAGATCTATTATTCTTGTGATGATTCGCAGTAAAAAAACGGCGTCGACAAAACCAGGATCGGGTCGGATCGGATCGGATCGGATCACGGATCGGATGGGATCAGATCGGATCGGATCACGGATCGGATCACGGATTGGAAAAAAGTATATTACAATGAACATTGGAGAAATGCTGACATACTATGACATATTGCGTGACATATTGGATTTTAGGCCCTACTGAAAGTGATTTCCCGCCATGGAAAGTGATTTCCGGACATGTGGTCTCCTTCACGGCTGTCGCCATGGACGAAAGCAAGCGGAAGGGACGCATTATTTTATCATTCAGTCGTAATTTCTTTTTTTAATATCATCTCACGAGTTTATTTACTTTTTCTATATTTGATATTATTTTAGAAAGGGCAAGAGAAGAGACGAAAAACGAGGTGGGGAGTAACGTTATTTAGATGTGACGATTAAAGTGTAGTGTACGCGAGCGATTTATTTAGTTAAATCAATGTTGGCTTCTTCTATGAACTCGCTCAGCTCCTCTTAACCTAAATCGCAATTATTACACGCCAAACGACTTAAATTCCACAAGTATATGGAACTCAGCGATGAACAGTTAGAGATGGCACAATGATTTTGGCCGTCTAGTTGTGAAATCATCACGTATATTTGGTATTGTAATATTATAATAATCTTTACAAACCCCTTGGCTCTTTTAATACTGTTATATAATGTAACCACTGTGACCAAAAATATGCTTGTTGATAAATTATTTTATATTGAAAGCGACGAGTATTTTTTTCAGCGGCGCGAATGACCAGAACGGCGTCAGACGGGTCGAGCACGTGCGTTGCCATTACAGTCTGGAGGCTTTTGTCGGTTGTCGGGGATGTTTCAATGACGGTCAACCCGATTTTAGACTTAAAGACATTTTTTCGAAAACTTAAGACCGTAAATCGAATTGTATTCTACACACTGAGAAAACTCATTTTAAGAAAATGCCTAGCCCTCCGGGTTTTCCTAAAAGCTCCGCTGACGAATTCGTGCCGCTGAAAAAATACTTGTCGCTTTCAATATAAAATAATTTATCAACGAGCATATTTTTGGCCACAGTGGTTATAGTATATAATTATTAAAATAGCCAAGGGGTTTGTAAAGATTATTATAATATTACAATACGAAATATACGTGATGATTTCACAACTAGACGGCCAAAATTATTGTGCGATCTCTAACTGTTCATCACTGAGTTCCATATACTCGTGGAATTTAAGTCGTTTGGCGTGTAATAATTGCGATTTAGGTTAAGAGGAGCTGAGCGAGTTCATAGAAGAAGCCAACATTGATTTAACTAAATAAATCGCTCGCGTACACTACACTTTAATCGTCACATCTAAAAACGTTACTCCCCACCTCGTTTTTCGTCTCTTCTCTTGCCCTTGCTAAAATAATATCAAATATAGAAAAAGTAAATAAACTCGTAAGATGATATTAAAAAAAGAAATTATAACTGAATGAGAAAATAATGCGTCCCTTCCGCTTGCTTTCGTCCATGGCGACAGACGTGAAGGAGACTACATGTCGGGAAATCACTTTCCATGGCGGGAAATCACTTTCAGTAGGGCCTACCGTGTAGCATGAAAATTTTGCGGGTTCTAATTTTTGCGAATTTTGCGGATTGATCTCGATCCGCAAAAATTAGTTCCCGCAGAAACAAAAATCGCAAAAACGCCGCAAAAATTAACTCTCTTCAGTCAAAATAAAAACTCTGCCGTTAATGGACTTGTGCCACTGGGGCACATGTTCGAGTGGCGCTTCTGCGGCGGCCTGCACAGATGTTGTTTCAATTCTTGAAACTTCAACTGAACAAGAAAGTGTTATTATTATCGACTGAGTCTGTCTCATTGTGTTACAGTAGGGCATAGTTTTGCATTTTATAGGCTGTTCCCAGTTAGATCTCAAAGTTTAATACTACATCTTTTGACTCGAAATCCCCTCTGCATTCTTACATTCTTACATTCATACTGCTTTCTTGTAAAATAATAATTGATAATATCGGTCGTGGAAACCCTCATTGCCGTATTAACGAAAGAATGTTTTGTTGTGCATGGTAGGGATACGATAGGCTTTTCTTTTGTCTTGCTGTTGTTCAGTCCCTTTGTGCAGTAAGATATTACAGTGATTACCGTTTTATTATCCATTAAACTGATATGTAAGTAGAGTGAACTTTGACTCAACATACCGTAAGATAAAAGTTGAAAATACCATATTAAGGTTTCTTCCACTTAAATATTCTGCTACTTGAACACAGAATCGCAAAAATTAGTTCCCACTGGAAATTTCAGTCATATCGAACCGCAAAAATTTGTTCCCGTAAACCAATCCGCAAAATGAAACTCCCGCAAAATTTTCATGGTAAGGTCCAATATGTCACGCAATATGTCACAATATGTCAGCATTTCTCCAATGTTCATTGTAATATGCCTTTTGTTTATCACTTTTTTTCCCATCCGTGATCCGATCCGTGATCCGATCCGATCCGATCCGATCCGATCCGATCCGATCCGATCCTGGTTTTGTCGACGCCAGCAGTGAAAGCTCATGTCTCTTCGCCACCATTTGCTCTCGAAGAGGAATTTCTTCGCTATGAACAGCTATGAACCAACCGATTTCCATTGTTTAAGCTGTCGAATGTTCCGTGGATCTTGTTATTTTGATTTACAGTTTTAAAAAGCTGTCTTTTCCTTCTGAGAACGGCATACTCGGCTGCTAGCAGCCATTTTGATGTGAAAGCAAGAATGTTACCCGGCACAAACTTGCGCGCCTAGTTTCATCAAATCGGGAACGCTTCCCACGTTAGTTTCATCAAATCGGGAACGCTTCCCATTCTAGAAACACATTTCTTACATTTTTGAAATTCCTTGTATATATTTACGCGGAGACTCCTAGAGTGCCTTCTCGGGTTTTGGCCTCTGGACGAAAACCCTGCGGGAGCAATAAGAATCTCTCTTTCGCGTTAGTAATTAAAAATTAGGTGACATTCTTCCCGCTAACCGTCACGTCATTTCCAAAATTTTTTAATTGCGGCAAATGCGATGTCTTAATAAAATTTTTTACATGAATTTGAAGCTTAAGAAACCTCCTTCAGTCAAAATCAGTCAAGCAAACTTGAGGAATTTCCCCGGGGTGTCGGGGAATTCTCAAGACAAAGACCCCTGGGTTAGGTGTCTCTCAGCTGAAAATTCCCGTGACATCCTTTTCAAACTTGTGAATTCCCCCCACCCCCTAATCTTTGATCGTAGAACAACGTCAAGATTTCCCCCTACCCTCGGGCAAAGAATCCCGCCCATCTCCTTGTATTCCCCCACATATCTCCCTGGTAGGCCCGGGGTTCGGGAAGCCGACGACATGTGCATAACTCGAGTTATATTTGTCATTATGAAATCATTCTGGTCTTTTTGGAAACCTATAGACTTCTAGTTTTTGTATTTCCAAACGACCGTTATCCAAAACGCTTGACAAAGACGAGAATCATTTTTCTCGGTCAGCGCTAAAATAACGTGGTATATTCAGTTGACAAACTCCCCGCTAAAACAGAAATTTGTAGACTACTGACGTTTCAAAAGATTTTAAACCCCGTTAAATGCGATGTTCAACATTCTCATTACACGAAGTCGAAGCTAAAGACGTTTCTTCTTTGAAAATCTGACTGAATTTTTCTCTCCGTGAAAAGTCACAAAAGCTTACGCTTACTCCCGCATTACTCCCCACTGGTTTCGGGGGGGGGGGGGGGGGGATTCGATCTTTCTGAGACGACCCTCTTGCCTTTTTTCCCGAACTTCTGAAATATTCTCCCAGCAGTAACCACCGTGAAATGTAGCCACAAGATAGATGCTGACTTTCGCAAAGTTTCAATCTGAACAAATCGACGACGGCTGAGAAGACATTCAATGTATTACAAGAAAACAACAAAGATGTACTATAAAACGACAGAAATCTGGCAGAGGTTCGAACGCTTGATCGATCCCTCGTTTCTTGCGTCTGCAATCACCTTGCACAGCGGACACATCCTAACACCTTACCGAACCTCTGCGGAGGAGAGAGAGACAGATGATGGCTAGATATCGTAACGCAAAACGGCGCAATACGTTTCGAGCAGGTGCAAAGTTTTATTAAAGCGAAAAAATATTTTGGGGTTATGGGCACTTTAAGTAGTGTTCATAACTGCAATGACCACTCACATATCCATAAGTAAATCTTCTAATAAACACACAATTAAGGCCATGCCATGAATCACCTTGAAGCTTCCGTGGGGGGGTTATGAATATTTTCTGGAACAAATACAAACTGTGTGTATTTATATTGTGAAATTAACCTTAAAGCACCCATGAAGGAAAAAAAGTTCTTGTTCTAATATGATAGCTTATCATTTTCTGATTCTCAACATGTAGGTTTTGGTAGCCTGCGTAGCTGACGGTTTTGTTAGGGAGTACGCAAGCGAGCGGCGAAGCCGCGAAAACGAGCTGCGATAATAAATTTGACAGTTTTTGACGATCCAGATGGTAATATGAAACTTATCGGTTGCTCTCGTCAACAACAGTCGCCGACACCACTCCATGGAAATGGCCTTTCCAGCACCGTTTTTGAAGTGCAGTGAAGAATTGCAGTGGTCTATCTCGGCTCTTTCACCAAATTTACAGTTTCAGACGACAGGTCCACAACCGTGCAGTTCAGGGACAACATTTTCGAAATCTGGTCGTGGAAATTATAATCACGCACGTTCTATTTGACCATAATTCTTTGACTTCTTTGGGAGCGCATATACTACAAAGACCATGATCTTGCCTAAGCCCGTAAACAGCAATTTTTCTGCCATCTTGTCGAATATTAAAGTTAAATGAAGCTCTAGCTAATGCTTCCTCTGTCATTTTGCCTTGCTTGTCACGAAAAAAAAATGACACATTCATTTTGGAGCTTTCCCTTGCGAGATTAACAAAACATTTGATTGACGTGCATAGAATCTGATCCAATCAAAACGAACCGTGCGCTGGTGTACGGACAACTGGAAAAGGGCCCCAATCCGGGCAGGCGGTATCTCGTTGCCCTCGGCTCCATTCTCCTCGCGGCTTCGTCGCTCGCTAGCGCGCCCCTAACAAAACCGAAACCGCAAGCTACGCAGGCTATGTTTTGGCGCCTAAGTGTCTCCATCTTGCGAGCGGCCAAATGATCATATTACAAAGCTCTGACATAGGAAATGCTTCAGAAGACATGAGTACCGTGACATTTCCTTAGTCATCACCATTGTTCTGAGAAAAGATTCGTTCCCAGTCCACAGAAAACGACTTGGTGAATTTTGAGGTTCTTTGGAGAGCAAAAAATTCGGTTTTAGGCCCCGTCCACACGTATCCGGAGATTTTTGTATCCGCAAATTTTTTTATGCGGATACACCTAGCGTCCACACGTGTCCGCCGTATACGCTCAGTGTATCCGGAGATTTCTGTATACGCTCTCCAGAGTGGACATTTCTGGATACGCTGTGTATCCGGATACGCGTGGACGCTCGTATCCGTATATTTTTGTATACGCCGACGTCACAGTATCAGAACCAGTCTTTTTCCGCGCGAGATTCTTTGTAATGAGCATGCTCTGTTGACTAATCCTTTGAGATGTCCGGATACGAATCGGATACGTGTGGATAGTCGTATACGATTCGTATATGCTACGTGTGGACGCAGATATTTTTGTATCCGCGTAATAAAATTTGCGGATACAAAAATCTCCGGATACGTGTGGACGGGCCTTAGTTGATTTTGCTAAATTTATTTTCTCATTTCGTAATCACTACACAACAAGCTTCAAAAATTCGAATTTGTTTTTACTTCATTTGCTTTTACTTTATATGGCACAATGGGGGGACAAAAATTAACAAGAGCAGCACTGACTCTAATCATATGATCCACCAAAGGAATTTGCCGGTCAGAATTTTCATGATTACAAATGAGAAAGTCAGTTGGTACATGGATTCTAACGTTAGCTATACCTCTAGTCTGCTTCACATGAACTGAGTTCAGCCGAGACCTTCCCCTCGTGAAAGCTGGGATTAGCAGTTTTGCGTGCTTCATTCCAACCGATTCAATTATGGTGAATCCCCTGTCTGCCATGAACCATCTTCCCTGGGAAAAGATTTCCACAAAACCACATTTCTCAGCTGAATATTTCATCAGAGACACGACCTTCCCAGGCTTCTGGCACAAAAGAAATAGTTCCCTGTGAAGTTATCCCTACTGAGATCTTTATGGTGTTATGGTGTTTGTAGCTTGAGAAAGTCTGTGGCCTCGCTAGCAAGTTAGATAGCTTTTCAATGAAGATTTCAAAGCCATGCATCACTAACCACAGTTTTTTTTTTTTTTTTTTTCACAAATGCGTACTGAAAAGACTGGGGCATTGTCATCCAAGGTTGTCTGGTAATTAAACAAACCAGAATAATATTGCATCCATCACAACAATCAAATAGGAAAATACTCTTGAAATAGTGGGCACTGACACAACAAACCGGTATGCGAGATCTTGTAGCGATACATTTAACCGTAGTTTCATTACCAACAATCACAAACTCTTGAAATCTATCCAGAGACTGTGTTTGTCGAGTTACACGAGGAGAAACGTGCTCAAAAACAACCATCAGCACTTCCATCAAACAGCGAGAATTACCGGCTTTCGAATAACCACAGGTGAGTAATAGGCTTGGATTATTCTGCATGCCTGCCGGCAATGTTAGCTAGTAAAAATCGATTATTCTGCTCGAAATTCTACAGGAAGAAATTATCCAAGCCTATAGTAGCTTATAGTGAGTGACCTAAGTGTATTTTTTTCTCGGCATTGTTTGAAGACTTCAAGTTAAATTGCTGACTGCTCAGCTATGTTTTCAAGGTCATCTGAGTGTTATCGTTTCTTTCGTCTTTTGTGGGCTGTTGTAAATAGACGTATTGTGTATTGTTGGGGAATCAGGGATGGCGCAGTGGTGAGAGCACTTGCCTCGCCACCAGTGTGGCCCGGGTTCGATTCCCGGTCTCGGCGTCATATTTGGGTTGAGTTTGTTGTTGGTCCTCTTCTCTGCTCCGAGAGGTTTTCTTCGGGCACTCCGGTTTTCCCCTCTCCTCAAAAACCAACATTTTAAATTTCAATTCGACCCGGAATGCTCGAGTTTCCGGCTCGGGAACATTGCGCAACCACTGCCCTCGCTATCGAGCTTAAATCAATTGATTTAATTTGATCGATTTGATTTGTTACTTAAATTAGACTATCCAGAGAGTCAGTCCAAACTCCAAAGTACAAAGTCCAAACTCCCTGTCAAAGATACATAAGACGTTATTTTCCTTTGTCTGCTTTGTGGTCAGTCGAGTATAATAAAGTTTAACCAAATGATCAATAAAAGCCGAACCCAATCAAAGTTAAAAGCGCGAACCAAAGACATTATTAATGACCGTTCATGCGACTATTACCTAGTTAAACAAGAACACGGCGGATGTGAATAAAAAGGGGAATAAACATGCTGTTTTACGATGATTGTAAAAGGAGTCTCTGCCTGCAGTGGCCGGGGATATATCGGGTCACTAAAATACGACAATGACAAAACACTGTCTTGTTATTTAATTTCTATTCACGCCGCGTGGCCTTCATGTTTAGAACCGTTTAGTCTAATTACCCAAGCCACACGATATTGTTTTTTCGCCGGTAAAACAAAAGTTTATTTGTATTTTCACTCGATCAACATCGTGGCGACCTAATCATAAAGCAAGGGCACCTAACGACAAGTTTCAGTAGATATCTGTTCGGTGGACGGTAATTCGCCTTGGGCTTTCGGCGTCGATTACTGAGAGTGCACTCGGATTTTCGTAACTAAAACGTGGCCTGGTAGATTCGCAATTGGGAAATCATATCGGAAAGGTCGTAATTGCTGGTTTTGTCGAACAGGCTTCAAACACCACAAGGTACTTAAAAATGCCTTTCTACAGGTTTTGGTTGATTTGGCTCGTTGGGTGCCCCTGACAAAGGCTTTATTTGGTTTTTAATACTTTAGTACTGCTTATTCTTGATTGAAAATTCTCCTAACTTATGTAATCAATCACGTGACCAACTCAAAAGAACAGCCACAATTAGAGAGGTTTACTCAGTAATAGAAAACAAACTGCGGATATAAACATGACAAACAAACCACGCATGTTTTAAGAACTTGATTCATTGAACTTGACGTTTCGTATTCTACAACATACATCTTCAGAAGTTACAGTTATAAAAAATGTGGGTGAATTTGTTCCACAGCCTCTGGCTTACAGGCTACTTTAGCTGATTTTAGAAAAATACTGCTTCAAAATGGTTAGTCCTCGAAGGGAATCATTTCTTTCAATTCATCATGAATGATGTCCTGAATAAACACAGGAACAGGCCTTCAGATCCTACCTCTGTACCAATACTGACTTCGCTTTAGGCCTACATTTTTATAACTGTCACTTCTGAAGATGTATGTTATAGCATACGAAACGTCAAGTTCAACGAATTCAAGTTCTTAAAACATGCGTGGTTCGTTTGTCATGTTCATATCCGCAGTTTTTTTTTTTTTTTTTTTTTATTTCTCTTTGAAGGACCTACGTTTATTTTTTTCTCAACATTGTTTGAAGACTTCAAGTTAAATTGCTGGCTGCTCAGCTATGTTTTTAAGTGTCATCGCTTCTTTCGTCTTTTTTAGCGGCTGCTGTAAATAGACTTATTGTGTATTGTTGGGGGAGCAGGGATGGCGCAGTGGTGAGAGCACTCCCCTCGCTATCAATGTGGCCTGGGTTCAATTATCGGTCTCGGCGTCATAGGTGGATTGAGTATGTTGTTAGTTCTCTTCTCTGCTCTGAGAAGTTTTTCTCCGGCCGGGTACTCCGGTTTTCCCGCCTTCTCCTCAAAAACCAACACTTTTAAATTCCAATTCGAGTCGGAACGCTCGAACGTTTTTATACATGAGCCCCGGGCAAACACCCCCCACGCTATCGAGCTCAAATAAATTGATTTAATCTGTTACTTAAATTGGACTATCTAGTGACTAAGTCCAAACTCGCTGTGAAAGGTAAATAACACGTTTCTTTCCTTTTTCTGCTTTGAGGTCAGTCGAGTATAATAAACCAAATGGTCAACAAAAGCCGAACCCAATCAAAGTTAAAAGCGTGAACCAAAAACATTATTGATAACCGTTCACGCGACTATTACCTGGTTAAACAAGAACACGGCAGATGTGAATAAAAAGGAGAATAAACATGCTGTTTTACGCTGATTGTAAAAGGAGTGCAGTGGCCGGGGATATATTGGGTCACTTAAATACGACAATGACAAAACACTGTCCTATTATTTAATTTCTATTCACGCCGCTTAGCTTTCATGTTTAGAACCGTTTAAAGTCTAATTAACCAAACCACACGTTATTTTTTTTTCGCCGGTAAAACACAAGTTTATTTGAATTGTCACTCAATCAACGTCGTGGCCACCTAATCATAAAGGATTTATTTGGTTTTTAATACTTTAGTACTGCTTATTCTTGATCTGATTGAAAATTCTCCTAACTTATATAATCTATCGTGACCAACTCAACTGAAGAACAACTACAATTCTCGGTTGGCACAATAACCTGTTTACTCAGTGACATGATAACAAGACTACGAAGATAACAAGGTTCACTCCACCTAAGTCGCTCTGCCGCCTAACCACCAAACCAAGAAATGGCATTGTTTTTATCCAGCGAATGAGGGAGTGATTAGCCTCAAAAAGGCAAAGCCATGTTTCGATTTTAATATGCATGGAACCGCTCCTTATGGGATTTTAAGTTAAGACGGCCTTACCTTCAGCCATAAAGCTTAACTTCTCTTTTAAATGAAGTCGTTTTCAGCGAGAATTACCGAATAACCATAAGTGAGTAATAGGCTTGGATTATTGTGCATGCCTGCAGACAGTGGTAGTAAAAATCGATTATTCTGCTTCAGCTTATAGTGTAACATTGTTTGAAGACTGGCAACATTGTTTGAACCTTTTACGTTATTTTGCTTTCTTCTTGAGCAGGAATTACCCAGGGTCTTGCGTTATGCAAGGCCCAGTTGTCTTGTGTTATACGTTATGGCCAAGTGTAAGTTATGCTTCTTTAGGGAAGTTTTCGAAAGTTGCTAAAACGTTCTAGAACTCCACGTCAAAGGTGAATAAGACGGTGTTATTCGAGTATAGCACTGCTGCTTTTCTCAAGGAGGTGGTCTATCTCTACCTTTCATCTGTCCTTAACATTCAAGTGTGGGTTGGGTAGGTGGGTGAGATCAAATAAGGTGAGCAGGGTTGGCGTAGTGGTGAGAGCACTCGCCTTCCACCAATGTGGCCCGGGTTCGATTCCCGGACTCGGTGTCATAAGTGGGTTGAGTTTGTTGTTGGTTCTCTTCTCTGCTCCGAGAGATTTTTCTCCGGGTACTCCGGTTTTCCCCTCTCCACAAAAACCAACACTTCTCAATTCCAATTCGATCCGGAACGCTCGAACGTTTATTACATGAGCCCTTGGCTCGGGAGAATGGGCAACCACTCCTCACGTTATCGAGCTTAAATAATTGATTTGATTTGATTTGATTTGAAGGAGAGAATGGTTCAGTCAAGCAAGGCAGAGGCCGAATCAGTGCGTTATGTCATCGCTTCTTTCGGGAACCTTTTGTAAGTTACTCAGTTGCTGTTGCTTGTTGCTTAATTAATTAAGGGTGGTACCTCCTATTGTTAGTGCTCATACATACCGGTTAGCTCAGTGGTAGAGCACCGGACTAGCGTGCGGGAGATCGCGGGTTCAAACCCCGGCCGGACCAACACTTGGGGTCTTCCCTTTGTAATAACATCTGCAATAACATCTGAAAATAGTTAGACTTTCTAGTATTCTCGGATGAGGACGATAAACCGTAGGTCCCGTCCCACAACACTTGTACCTAATAATCTGTGGGACGTTAAAGAACCCACACACTGTTCGATAAGAGTAGGGAACGTAGTTCCCAGTGTAGTGGTTTATCTCTACCTTTCATCTGTTTTTGACATTCAAGTGTGGGTTGGGTAGGTGGGTGAGATCAAATATGGACTGATAGCGGCAGCCAGAGGCGCCTTTACAGGCTGACGTCCGATCTCACCCTTGAGAAGCATTGTAAACTATCCCTGAAAAGCCTCGACGGGGAGATGATAAGTAAGTATGTATGTATTGTCTCGTAGCGATTACACGCTCGATATCCTCAGAAGATAGGTAGTTTTGCTACTAACCGTTGTTTTGTAAGCTCTTGATTTAGCGGATAGCTTTGCAGGATTGGTAACATGCTTTCTATACCAAAAACACCGTAAACGAAAGCGTCATTTCGGTGTATTTTATGAAATTACGCTGAATAACGGAAAAGCAAGTGAAGTGAAGTGGCAAATGATCAAAACACATCGCTGTAAAAGGTTAAGCTTATTCAAAGGATGGCTTAATAAAGATGCAGTTCTACACATAACGGTTGAATGCACAACAGACCCGTTTGGGTTTTATGATTTGATTTTATTGCTGTTTCAATAATACTAAAAAGAAAGATGTTTTCATTGAACGTATTTGGCTTACATAAACGGTGTCACGACCTTCGTAACTGCTGACGAAATGCTTGAACTTAAGTGGCCTGTTGCTCTAGGAAGATAGAAGGGCCTCTGCTCGCAGGGTAACATCTCGGGTCGTTAGGGTAACTGCTCGCAGGCAACATCTCCACAATTACATACATTTGAAAAGGGTCCTACAAAACCCTTAAAACAATAGGAATACAATGTGCTCCGGTGCCTATATGCTCCGGTACATGCAGAAGCACCCCAAATTTCACACGAGCACAAACAATGACATGATGCCCTGGTGCGCGTCTGTGCCGAAGAGAAAGGCCCCGAAAATCAAGACCGGAGCTACTGGCAAATATAGAAAAACTAATTGATAAGAATTTTGTCGAATCTATACGAACTGATAACCCGTATACCAACTGAGGAGTTAGTAACGGCCGCCCAGCGAAGGACTTGCGCGGGTGTGATGGAAGTGATAAGACGCTCGGCTAAGAGAATGACGCGTCGGTAAAGCTGGTTTTAGATCAATAAAGGCACTCAGATAATATTTTCGAAGTACTTAATGGTATCAGAGAAGGTCGAGACCACGATTTTGAAGAACGAAGTTTCCGCCACGAAACATAATGTACTCAGAATCGTGAGTAGTATGTCTTCCGATAACAAATATTTTGCGGGATCCAGCTCTCAAGAAACACGTTGCCGGGTCACACACTTTCTGTATAATTTGAAGTTCTGTATAATTTTCTCGACCACGTTTGTCCTTTCCATACTATCACCTATTGGACTTGTAAGGATTTTTCTGAAATGGAAAATGCAAAAACTTGGACAAGAGAGACACAATTTATTTGCCTCCAGGCAAATGGTACTTTTGAGGGTGACTTCATACAAGAAACGGCACCATATACACCAAAAGTGCAATAACACACGAGCGAAAAACACGGCACTTTGGTCAGCGGGATTGAGGAAACAATATGATATACCAGCATGAAGCAACAAATAAACGTAACATCTCAGTTACAGTGGCGTTACGCCTTTGTTGTCCATTTCAATTTTTTTCCTTTTCAGCATCAGGAGCATTCAAAAATCAGTTCATACGTCCCAAGCCGAGAATATTGAAAAACTAGTTAATTGATTAATTATTTTACGTTTTATGTCTTTACTTAATTTATTTATTTTTAATTGTTTAATATAATTTTTTTAATGTTTATTATTACTATTATTATCATTTGAGGGATTTCAGCGAATAAATAACAGGCTGAAAGGTCGCTCAGAACAGAATTTCAACTTCTTAACGTAACGCCACCATTTAGAAAACGTACACGATTATATTTTCGTTTGATTATTTGCTTATATAGCATTTAACACCTACCTCCTTTAATTAGACGAATACGCGAACAACACAACGATCTTCAATGCTAGCGTTTAGTAAGCCATTTCGTTTCATTTCGCAAAGCACCATAAGCCGGTTAAGAGAAATTGTTAGAATAACTACTTCGCGTTGTACAAATGTTTACGGTGTGAATTGGCATTTTGATAAATTCCAATTTTGCATGCATTATCTTAAAAGAGCAAATTAAATTAGCAAAAAGGCGGCTACTTGTCCGGCAAAGTGCAATAGATTGGAATGTTGAATAGACTCTAGACTCTGGACTCTAAAAACTATTCCTAACAGAGAGGTTTCTTGTTAGAGAGGTGTCCGTAAAGAAAGTTGTGCAGCCTATCGTAGTTACGTTTTCATGTGGCTCCCCACAGCTAAATCCAGGCGTAACTACTTCTAGATCAGATCCAGACTCGTTAGCCTGAAATAGCGCAAGGGTAAGCAAGGCTTTATTCACATATACTTAAAAGAAAAATAGGTGCAATAGTATTTACGTCATCGTAGACATCCTTCAGTGCCTAGTTAGTTGAGTTATCCTCGTTGCCTCTTCTTCATATTGAGGTTGTAGGATAGTCAACCAGTGTTCACTTCAGGAGTCCACCTCTCATGACATCGGCTCGTCACATTTACACGAGACTATTACTTCTCGTTCAGTTTTGATCATGAAAAATCTCAGACTGCCGGGCATTTAGCCTTCGTGAAACCGTGCCCGTGAGTCACGCCACAACATTGTTTTAAGTGTTGAGAATATGGCGATTTCACAGGGACACCCAACGAGCCAAATCAACAGAGGCAAATAGCTGTAGGGAGAATTTGATCTATTCGGATTCCTTCGAAGAAATTAATTTTAATTGCCATAAAATGTTAGAGAACAAAAATCTTCCTTTGAGAAAATGCTAGCTGAAATGAACTCAGTTCCACGAACTTTCTTGAGAGCTATTGTCTTTCCGAAAATGTTAGCTGGCATTTTCGACCGCCAAAAACAGGAAATACGACCCTTCCGAGAACCTCAGGGGCCATGATTTCCCCCACGCCAATCAGTCTACGAACTCTTCCCACGCGAATCTTTCTTTAGTTGCGAAAATCCGAGTGCGCCCCCTCGAATAAGCGACCTCCTCCCCTCCCCCCCCCCCCCCCCCCCCTTCACTTTCCTAAATAGTAGGAATAAGAGAATTCTGTTTCCATTGTCACTTTATTTGTAATCTTTTAAGCTTCAACTACACCGGCATCAGTGCATGTACGAGAACAGTCTATTTTCCGTAAGTCCCTTCCAGTTATTTAAATCTCCTTGTGCTTGCAGAGTTCTTTTATGTGTATAAGCTAGAATAGAGTTATAGATCGTTTTAAGAAAAACTTAATAAGCATTAAGCGCCCTCCTTCGAATAAGCGTCTCCTCTTTTCGCCGAAATTTTAAATTTATTCGCCCGGGCGCTTATTCGAGGAAATACGTAATGACCAAGCATGCAAAAATTCGATATCGAGGGCTCGTTATATCGAGGTCCTTTTCCATACATTTTAAAAGCTGGGAGGTGAAGAGTGTATCGTTCGTTATATCGAGAACTTTATATAGAGAGGTTTGTTATAAGACAATAAGACTGAGGCCGGGGTATATCATGGAAAGCGGAGAATTATTTATCAACTTCAAAATGTTGCTGTTTACACTAAAAGTATTTGTCATGTTACATTTTTTACGGGATGACTTTTTTTAATAAGTAGGTCATGGAGAATGCTGAAAAGTTTCCGAGCCTTTAGATTCCAAAGTTTCTGGGGGAGGATTCCCCCTGACCCTACTACAAACTCGTTTTTAAGCAAACCCATAGCAGTACCTTTTAAACTCTGTTAACCCTTTCACTCCCAAGGGGTCTCCCTTTCACGAGTAAAATCGTCTGGCGTTAGACAGAGTAAAATCTATTAAGTCACTCTTGGGAGTGAAAGGATTAATATGAAATGATGGAAGATCGAAGGAGGGGGATTTTGTGACTCATGTCTGTTTTTGCCTTTTCGCCACCATTCGTGTTAAGGCGCGGAGATGTTTTTCGTTCTATTTTTCAGTTTCTTTCATAACTTTTGAGGGATTTCAGCGAATAAATAACATGCTGAAAGGTCGCTTAGAACAGAATTTCAACTTCTTAATGCAACGCCACCATTTAGAAAACATACACGATTTTTGCTTCATTATTTGATTCTATAGCATTTAATACCTATCTGCTTTAATTAGTTGAAAACGCGAACAACACAACGATCTTCGATACGAGCGTTTAGTAACCCATTTCGTTTCATTTCGCAAAGGACCATAAGCCGGTTGACTACGTGGCAGTACAAACGTTTACAGCGTGAATCGGCATTTTGATAAATTCGATTTTGCATTATTTTAGCACTCAATAAGAGCGATTAAATTAAATTACTGAAAACGCGACTCTGTCCAGCATTGGCTACTTATTTATTCATATGTAATTTCTATTATCTCTTCTGGGTACGAAAGTGTTGAAGAGTAGATGTAGACCGGATGTGGCATAGTCTAAAATATAGATTGGACTCTGGACTGGATTCTGGACTCTGGACATAGAAAATTATTCGTAATAGAGAGGTGTACTTGTTTAGCGAGGTGTCCGTAAGGAGAGGTTCGACTGTAAATTAAGGAAAACAAATATGCAGCCTTTCGTAGTTACCTTTCCATGTGGTTCCCCACTGCTAAATCCGGGTGTAACTACTTCTAGATCAGATCCAGACTCGCTAGCCTGAAATAACGCAAGGTCAACTAGTCTTAAGTGTATTCGCATATACTTTAAAGATAAGTATGTAAAATAGTATTTATCTAATCGTAGACATCCTTCTCTCTAGTAGTTGAACTATCCTCATTGCATCTTCTTCATTCTGAGGTTGCATGGTAGTCAACAAGTATTCACTTCTTTTTTTTTTCAGTGAAAATAAAGCCTGAGTCGCAATAACTAGTGTTAACGACTGCGATGATCATTCGCATATTCAGAATTGTAAGTATATCTACAAGAAGTTCAACATTAGGTTGTCAGACATTGACTTTCCTGTATTGGTAAACCGGATCATGTGTATTTTGTGCATCCCACGACCGATATATCGAAGGTGGTTTTCCGATTGTCGGCCGACATGTCGATCGATAGGCTACCGATATTCCGCCGATCCTTCACTGATACGTGCGTACTGGTGACTGTAGGCTGCGTCGAGTGAGATGTAATTTAACCTAGGTTAGTAAAGTCTGCTGAGCAGCGCAGATATCCCAGTTCTACCCCCCCCCCCCCCCAACCCCCCCACTTGTCAGAGGCTTCTTTGTATAAACCCGGCGTAGTCAATTGAACAAAACCAAACCAAAAGTCAATCGGTCGGATTGTTGTTCGATTGGTTCGGTAATCGAACATAATCGAACTGGAACTTTTCGGTAGTTCGTTTAATCGACCTCGGAGTTCGATTACCGAACTCAGTCGAACCAATCGAATTCAATCAGCGCGATCACTTCGATTTTGTTTGAGAGAAAGACAAAACGCATCCAATTGAATCGGAAAGGGACAGGCGTTATTTTTTTGTCTTGATTGTTTTGTCAAATGCTTGCGTAACCCTCCTAAATGTTAAGTCGTGCAGTAACCCCTCCCCCAGACAAGGAAATGTGAAAAATCAAAAAATCAGCAATAACATCAGTGCGATGCATGGGCAAATTCAGGACTTGCTTGTCTTTCATCAGTTCTTGTCATCAATTCTTGTCTTTCATCAGTTCATTCCAGCACCTTTTTATCCTTCATCATCTAAGAAGTACCCGGCTAAACTTGGAAAAGCTTTTCGTGGAAATTTTGTTTTAGTGCGCAGACGGTTATTGAAGCAGGGCACGGCATTCAAGTAGCGCTATTTACCGGGCTGTTCAGATTCCATATGACAATATAATTATTCCTTCACTATAATTTCCGAAAAAAAAAACTCTCATTAATTTGGGATGGAATATAGTAACATGGATGACGTCATAGGTATAATCTTGACCTCATGAATAAAATGCAGAGGAATCGCATTAGGTGAGGAGAAAATACATTAACGGCATGTATAGGACATCTTAACCTCACGAGTGTACCGTCACGGTGATTGCACAGACACAAACTTAAGAGGGTCGGATGATAACCCACTCTTGTACCATCGGCTTAACCACTCGTGTACCGTCATACAATGGAAAAAATTGTCTTGCCCATACCTATTCGCTGTTATTAAACAGGGATTGGCTCGCTCAGAACTCCTCTTCCTCCTGCTCATTACCCGGGCTGCGCGCGTCTCGCGCGGCGCCCGGGTCTAGAACTACCGACGGTTCTCGAATTCTTTTTCGTCGTCCAGTATCATCCACAAATGGCACTTCCGGCGTTTCTGCGCAAGCGCTAACTATTTTTAACAGAGTCATGCCTGTTGTCACGTATCGGAAAATGTCGATTCACCTTGTGTCTTTTGAAGTCTGAACAAACAATATGTTAAGAGAAGTGTCTATGCGAATGATTGCAAGTTCAACGGCGAGAAGAAAGCTTTTAACATGAGTAAACTTAACGGCAGATGGACTGCTTCAGGAGATTGCGAGTAGTCTCTAATTTTGGCGACGGATTTTGGGGGCACGTGCGCGCGCGAAGTTGCGAGGAGACGCGACGCGAGGGGAGCGCCAAAAATTAGAGACTACAGACAAAGGGAGTTTGACCTTTCACGGCCGAGTGATTCGTAAGTGTAAATCTCATATCAACAGCAAGAATGATGCCTGTTGTCACGTATCGGAAAACGTCGATTCACCTTGTGTCTTTGAAGTCTGAACAACTAATATGTTAAGAGAAGTGTCTATACGAATGTTTGCAAGTTCAACAGCGAAAAGAAAGCTTTTAACATGACCAAAATTTAACTCCAGATGCATTGCCGCCGTGTTCCCCGTATCGGGTGTCTGGAGAACTCAGACCTAGAAAACTCAGACCCCCCCCCCCCCCCCCAAAAAAAAAAAAATCTGGAAAACTCAGACCCCCTCAAAACTATACAAATTTTCAAAGTCAAATAAACGTGGACAGAATAAATTATCGCCGTTCAGTGCGCTGAAATGTTACACCGTCTATTTATCGCAGATAACAAACACTTCACGTTATAATAATCGGCTCCGGAGCACGAGACCTAGAATACTCAGACCCCCCAACCCCCCTCCCCCAAACTGGAAAACTCAGACCCCCTCATAACTATACAAATTTTCAAAGTGAAATAAACATGGGCAAAATGAATTATCGCCGTTTATGAGGGGTTTGAGTTTTTACAGATTGGTGGGGGGGGGGGGGGGGGTCTGAGTTTTCTAGGTCTTGTGCTTCGAAGCCGATTATAATAACATGAGACGACAAAGGAGAAGTGTTTGTAAACAGTTTCACTCTGCTAATTAATTTTCTACTCACATTTCACCGAGACGTA
The DNA here is from genome assembly GCA_016490735.1 of Pachyseris speciosa. Classification (NCBI taxonomy): domain Eukaryota; kingdom Metazoa; phylum Cnidaria; class Anthozoa; order Scleractinia; family Pachyseridae; genus Pachyseris; species Pachyseris speciosa. The sequence continues at coordinate 1,577,714 of JAEMWC010000030.1, read as the reverse complement.
CTCCATTAACGTTTATGCGAAAAAATCCTACATCGTTCGATAAGCGTTTCCTTTCTCAAACAATTATCCATCGAAGCGAAAACAAGTGTGCTTAGTTTTTTTTTTTTTTTTGGAATCAATACACTATTTTTATCACCTTGCAAAACGATAAAGCTCTGTGGCCTAAAGGTCACTGTTCTTGCCTGTGACACAGCTAACCCGGGTTTGATGTCTTTTAGTGGTATATATCACGGGCTTTATTTTTCTGTTTCTCTTCTTCTTGTTCTTTTAGAACTATTTTTTACAAGTGTTATAATTACTGTTCTCAATGGTTGAGCTGTATTTTAGAGGAATATATGTTGATAGGGGTCTAAAGAAATAGACTCTAACACAAGCTAAACACGGCAATGCGTCCGATGTAAGAAAAACAGACTTCCCTCTATTCTTTTGTTTAGCACTAAGTTAGGGATACAATATTGTTTTTTGCAAGCCCGAGTTTAGGCTAATTGTAGCCTCTTGTTTCTATTGTTTTCCCTCCTCCTCGTTTCTATTGCTTCTTCTTCTCCTCCTCCTGATTTCTATTGTATTCCCTCCTCTTCCTCCTCCTCCTCCTCATTTCTACTATTTTCCATCAACCTCCTCCTCCTCAATTCCATTGAAGGTCAGAGGGCATGGGTTCAAATCCCTTGCAAGCCTGAATTTTTTTTTGTTTTTCAGGCTTTGTTTTCACTACTGCTTAAGTAGTGTTCATAACTGCGATGATCATTGACATACTCGTTCTTCAATCCTCAGTTTCAAATATAAAATTTTGATATATTAATTCTCACATATTCATCACTCATGGGTATATTACGAACGAACAAAACGACCAGTTTTGGGTTTTGGCCCGTTAGTTTTTAAGCTTTATTTCAGGGGCACCCACTTAGCCGAATCAAGCAAAAGCTGTAGAAAGCTTATGGTGTTTTAAGTCTGTTTAAAGTGATGTTTTCATAAGCTAGAAGAAGTTCATCTGTTCGGATTCCCTAGCTGAAATTTCAATTGCCCGAAAATGTTAGGGAACAACATATTCCTTTGAGAAAATGCAAGCTGAAATGAACTTTTCTACGAACTTTCTAGGAAACTATTTTCTTTCCGAAAATGCTAGCCGACGTTCTGACTGCGAAAAACGAGGGTTGTCCAATACACACGCACTGTATTGAACCGTATAAGCGCTGTGTCGATCCGTACGGAGCGTACAAAGCGTAAACCCAGCAGTCGATCCGTAAAGAGCAGCATACGCTTCGAGTATTGCATCTCATTAATGGAGCTAAGCATCTTTTAATGGATACTGTTGGTGTGGGTGGCCATACGGTTTGTCGATCCGTACGTAGCATACCAAGCGTAAACCTAGCAGTCGATTCGTAAAGAGCAGCATACGCTTCGAGAATTACATCTGATTAGTGGGACTTAAGATATTTTCATGGATATTCCTCGTTGGAGTGGGTGGCCATACGGTTTGTCGATCCGTACGGAATTTGCCAAGTGCTGCGGATTAAACCTAAATCTCTGAGGTTTAATCCCCCAGGCAAACATCTAATCTTCAAGCAAATAATGGACCGAGCCAGCAAACACTGTCTACGAGCAAGGATTTCTATTTGTCACGCCCACATCAAGACGTCGAACAACACCGTCGAAAACAACTAAACGCGAGTTAAAAGCATTGATTGATGATGCTACGTTCTCAGCACTCACACAATTCCTGGACAAAAGAACTCAATCCGTACAGGAAAACACCAAAGCTAGGCATTCCAAGAAAATCACGGATTTGAAATCTACTTGCAACGAAAATAATACTGACACTGATAAGAGCAACTGGGTCGTAAACCTTTCCAGTAAACCGCTTTCTCCAGCAGAACGGTCTCTTCTTGAGAAAGGTCCCAAGTTTGCCCCAACTCCGTCAATGATTCCACAAAAGAACATTGTAGCAGAAATTGAAGCTGCCATTCGCCACCTTTCCGACGACATTAAAGACCCCATTCGAAACACTTCCGCCACCATCGTTCATAGAACCCGACCACCACTTTACAAAAATCTTTCAAATGAAGAAAGAAAAGCCCTTAACAACCTAAAGAAGGATCAGTCTAGAGTTATTATGAAAGCTGATAAAGGCAAATGCTTCGTGGTTATGGATGAATCAGGCTACGACCATAAGATGGTATCCCTACTCAGTGAATTAAATGCGAAGCTATTGTCTCTAACTTATCGGAGGCTTCACTCAGTCGATGCCATCCCGCCAACCATTCGTGGATCTATCAAACACCACAAAGAGGGGAACCCCCTAAGACCCATCGTCACCTGTATTAACTCTGCACTCTACAACACCTCAAAATTTCTCACGGACATCTTATCTCCACTCCAAAATCGCAACGGATATTCAGTTCCCAACGCCTCAAAATTTTCCCAAGAGATACCAGATACTTCTATTCATGACGACAAAGTTATGGTTTCTTTCGACGTGGTTTCCCTCTCCACTGCCATCTCTATTGAGAAAGCATGCTACTATATCAAGAAAAAAACTGGAAGATGACAGCTCTCTCCACTCTAGGACAAAATTAGACATTGAATATATTAGTACTCTACTAAACTTTGTTCTGTCTAACAATTATTTCATGTTTAATGACAAAATCTACAAACAAATTCACGTTGCGCCATGGGTAGCCCCGTTAGTCCTGTCGTTGCTAATCTATGCATGAAAGAGATTGAAGAATCAGCAATTCTGCCTCAGCTGTTGCCCCAAAAGTATGGAAACGCTTTGTTGACGATAGCTTTTGCATTATTAAGAAAGATGAAATCCTAGCCTTCCACAACACACTCAACAATTTGGATCCTCAAATTTCCTTTACTATTGAACATGAGAACAATGGCCAGATTGTAATGGCACCATCTATGTCGATGTTTACAGGAAACCAGCACACACTGACAGATACTTAGATTTTAACTCTCACCATGACATTAAACACAAAGAGAGCACCGCGGCAACCCTTTTACACAGAGCTCTAACCCTCCCTAACACCGCAGAAGGAAGAAATCGAGAACTTGACAAAGTCTGCTCAGCCCTACAGTCCAACGGCTATCCTTCTAAATTTATTCACAATATCAAGACAAGAAGAACCCGATCTTCCATGATTCCTTCTCCCGAAGAATTAGTTGGGTTGTTTTTCAAATTAGTGGAACCGCTCAAACCGTACGACTCCTTTGCGTCCCTTTCGTACACCAAAGGTGTCACCGAACCCCTTAACACGTTTGTTAAAAAAACACGATATTAACGTTGTTAACAGGCCATTAAAAACGCTCCAAAAAGAGTTCCCGATTCCTAAGTCATGACCCCCATTAGCTTCACAACCCGAGGTTGTCTACAAAATCCCCTGTGGAAACTGTTCTTGGAATTACATTGGCGAAACAGGCAGATCCTTTGCCACGAGGAAAAAAGAACATATTAGGAATATGAAGACAGCGGCAAAAGGCTTCAGAATTGCCAATCATGCTTGGTTTCATAACCACGTTATTGACATCAACAATGCATCGATCAATCACAAAGGAAATATCCGCATCAGGAAATTTCTAGAATCTTGGCACACCTCGATCACGCCTAATGCGGACAATAACTCTTGCCCATTTCCAGGACAATATCGCATACTTTTAAACAAAAATTCTTAATCACCTTTTCATCCCTAATTTTACTCTATTGTTATCATTTTTATCTCATCATATATTCTCTGCATTTTTACTTAATTCATCTTTTGCCCGTTGAAGACCACTGTTCTAGTGGTCGAAAGCTCGCAATTTTTAATATTTTTAGCCAGAGAACGTCCATTCAAGTTTGTAGGCCAAGGTTAGACCTCGCATGAGATTTGTGAGCTTAACTGTGAAAGTGATTTATGGTTGTAGCATATTTGGGAATTTTTGGTGACCTTGGGTGAGACCTCCGTGAGTTGTAGTTGAGCCCTCTTTTGTTGGTTATTCTTCAAAAGATTGCTTGTGTAGTCGCGTTAATATGTTTTGGTATTCCAGAACAAGCATTGTCTAGCGCTCCATGTTCCCGTACGATTAGCAAACCCAACTGAATATGTCTACTGACTAGCTATTGAAGTTGCCGACAATTGAGCTTAACTTCAGATCATGTCAAACAGAGAGAGTGTAAAGCTAGAAGCCGTAGACGCCATTCCCGAAGGTTCTTCGTACCACTCTGCTTGCCACTGTCCCCCACCCAGGCACTGTCGCAGCCGAGTGTCCGAGTGTCTCAGCCTTAAATCAATGTTCCACTGTACTTAGTGTTGCAAAGCAAAGTTTGGGTTGTGAATGATATATGAAATGAATCATATATGAACTGCGGAAATGAAATCAAATGAAGAATGATCCTCGCAGTTGTGAACGCAATTTATGCAATTGTGAAAAGTCTGAAAAAAGTCCTGAAATTTTTTCAGGCTTCTTTTCGCAATTGCATAAATGGCGTTCACAACTGCGAGGATCATTCTTCATTTGAAATTTTTTCTTGTTTGTTTCTTTTTTATTCGCTGAAGACTATATTCTGCTGCTTATTATTTATTGGAAACTGATCGCAGTTTTACCTCAATTTCATTCCGCAGAGCGTATGGAAGGCGCTGTAAAAGGGCACAACTTCGCGATTAAAGGAGAAGAAAAGGTAAGCATTATTGATTACACGTAAGTAATAGTAGGTTTCACGGTAGCCGACGCCATCTTGTAAGTAGGGCTAGAATGTTCCGAGAGACTGGTGTGAGAAGGGCAAAGCTTCGTGCAATATGCCAACTTTAAGTCATTTTGTTTGAATATTCTTTCTTTTTTATTGAATTTTGATGGAAGACGAAAAATATCAGTTCGAGGACTTTCTTCATATGACTTTAAGCTCTCTTCAGGATTATTTAGGGCTTAGAGGCCTTTCAAAAAAAATATCCGAAGAACTCAAGAAAGAACACCATTGTCGACTTCGAGTATGCAATGCTCCGGATCCAAACACAATTCCAGCGGATAAATGGACGAAATGTGGACGAAGGCTGCTTGCCTGACCAGCACAACAACGTTTTTATTGAAGGTAACGTGACTCCCTCGACTAAAGTACGCGATCGTCCTCACAACAGCTGGATTTTGATCATAACTCCATTTTGACCACTTGGCTTACATGTGTAGCTGGAACAAGCCTGTGCTGCAATCACATTCTTGCTGTTTTGTATAAGATAAATTTTGATAGTCTAGAACTGTATTCATACACATATCAGAGCTTTTATGCCCTGGTTTGTTTTGAATAAAATTAGACATGAAACAATCGTGGCTGTAAAATAATCAAATGAAAACTACATTTTGTGTGTGGTATGTCTGTTGTTTGTACATTGCATAAGTATCAAATGTTTGGGTGTTTTTATCCAAAATGAAATTACAATTACTATGGAAGATAAAAATAATAGAGTAATACACACATATATTATAGATTGATAATTGTAAGTTAATACAGTATCTTACAAATGATATTATATTTATCTATCTATTGGTATTATAAGTGTGTGTATTACTTCAGTTTCTCTACCCTTTATATACCATTATGATTTAAAAATACCAGACATTTCAGTATAATACAATTTGCACATGTATTTTTCATCAAAGCATTTTATTTTCAAAGGCACATAATACCATGAGTGCCTAAAATATACCAAGATTTCAACTATATACAAGTTTCTATTCTTTACACAATAAGTGGTCCCTGTAAGTTACATAATGCAGCACACACAACAAGTATGTCATCAGCTAGTGGAATGACAGATAATGGCATTTCTTGTTTAAGAACTCTAAAAACTTATATTCTTCTAATCGCCCTCTCGACATGTATTCGAACATAAGCGATTCGTGAGGTTTGTCATCTTTGGCACACATTTGCATGGAAGCAGCAGAACCCGGGCCAGGGGAATTGCAAGATTTGCACCCATAGTCAGTAACTCCTCTCTTATTTTGAAGCCCCTGTCTGTAGCACTAAATGATATCGCTCAATTTGGTCATAAGAACCACTGTTTCTAACAATGTGGATGTCACTTGCCCTCCCACCCTAAACAGGTGAAACCCATGACACTGCTCCTCAAGGAGTTATTGCAACCAAGAATTTTAATAGTGTGGTGGTGCTCGTATTCAGACCATAATGCCACTGCCACATCCAGAGCTGTTGGTGTTTCTGTAAATACCTCACTGCAGTCTATAATAACCCTGCACTTAGGATACATTTTCTTGAAACAATAAGGTAAGTTTTTTTTTACTTGAACTTTTGAGGGCCACACAATCAATACCCCAAGCTCTTTAGCCAAAAACTTAATCCACGTTGTCAATATAGATGAAACCTGTGATGACGTAACATCAAACCTGAAGACTAACTCTTCAACTAACAGTACCATCCTCAACCTCATAAGTACTAATAGAAACTCTTGTTCAAGAGAAAGACTTCTTGGGGCCCTTTCCGATCACTGAAGTCCACATCAGGTACTCGATTGCTGGGCGGTGTTTTCAATGTCAACACTCCTCCACGCCAATATTGCAGATACTGTGCCTTCGAAACAATGTAATCAAATAGCATATAAAATGTCTGAGAGTTTGGTAGTCCTGTAAAACATCTCACATTACTTTCTCTTTCGAGATAACTAATTTGTAATCCTATGTTCAAACTTATCTGAGTAGCCTTTTCTTGCGAGAGGTCGGAAGATTGATTAGCTTTCGTTGATGACTCGATTCTTGGAGCCCTCTCCACCCTCGCTCTTTTCTACGGAGAATGATCATTTAAATCTCGCTCACATAGAAATAAAGTAGGGAAACTGTTTTCAGTCGTTGGTTTCCCGTCCACAAAGTGATTGGAACAGATCCTCACTTGTTTTCTCCATTTGAAATTCGCTAGGCCTTTAGACACCTGCGATATCCAGTGTTGTTTTCTTTTTTCGTTTTTCGGGAAAGCATGAATAAATTAATTATTTAACATGACTTCTTTTGCACAATTTAGTCGGATGTCTCTTGTCATTGTCACAACCAGCAACACAGCAGCGATCGTGGCCACCCATTTAGGCAATACAAGACAAAATTAGTTGTAACCTAGGCAAAATCAAAACACAGTTGACACTAAACAGTGAAATATGCACGCCATCTTGCCCTACTAGCCCTACTTACAAGATGGCGTCGGCTACCGTGAAACCTACTATAGTTTAAGAGTGAATGTCAGCATGGATCAAACAACTCGCGGCAAAACTTCACTCAAACTTTGTATTTTGCTAACGTATTGTGTCCTAAGAATCCCTATGTGGTGGGTTTGCTTAAATATCGTTTTATCAGTCCGGCCCATAGACAGTTTTGTCTACATGGTTTCTTGCAATATGATTGGTCGAGGCAAAACCAAAACAAAGAAATTTGGCCGAGAGGAACTGGGGCGACCTAGGCCTTGTGCACGGAAATGTGCACGGAGGCCATATTGCAACGCGACAACATCACCGTAAAAAATACACACAAAAGTGACAATAATTTGACCGAGAAACAACATTTAATTCTGGATTTGTACGTCATGAATCATTGCATGTTCTAAGTTTCGATATCGATTGACATCAGCTCTCCATTCTCGCACTCAGCTAACGACGTGCGGACCCTATCGACTGCTATCGAGCACAGCTTCTTTGTGCTCGCGTGGACCTTCAACTTCAATAGTTGCCGGGAGGTAAGCCCCTCCACCAGCCTGTTTATTTCTTTGGAACTTTTGAGCTGCGTTGGGACGAACAGTAACCGTCTGTTCTCCGTTGACAATCCTTAGAGAAAAGAGATTGCCTATGGTGATAGTCCTAAACCGATGCCGCAACTCATCGAGAAAGAGAAAAATGACGTACCCACCGTCCAGAAACAGAGTAAAATATCATTTATTTCTGACGAGAGCGTAGAGATCTTTGTTGCTGAAGAGGAAGAGTGACAGCAGATACTGTATGGATGATCAATCAATGACCCTCGTCAGTTTGTTAATGTTTATTGAGGCTATATGGACCGTCAAAATACATAGCTCTACATAGCATCTTAGTATGTGCTATTGTTTCTGTTACATTAAATTGATTTTTGTTTGTTTTGGAAAAACTACTGCAGAAGCAGTTTTAACAATCATTTATTAAAGCAAATGTCCATTAAATTACTTATGGCTGTTGTAGTATACCAATTGCATAAAAGGAGGAGGGGTGGAATCTCACAATAAAGTTGATGTACATGTAGATGCTTATTGAATTTTTTTTTTTAAACAAACTGCTGAAAATTAAAAGAATATCTTTTCAGCGGGTCGCTAGGTACCTATTTGGACAGTGAGGAACATTGCTGTCATAACTGCTGTGGTCTCTTTATTAAAAGGTTGTAAAATAAGTCTTGTGGTTTTCGGTTTGACAAGCACTGCCAGTTATACCCTCGCGCCTCCAAGACAAGGAGTTCCACCCTCACCCCTTCCAAGACAACTCAGTCAGTATGCATCTCATTCATGTAACTATTATGGTTAAGATGAAAAAGATCTCTAACACAACAACCCTCCGTGTTTGAAATTATCTATTTCTAAGACAATCACTGATGCCTCTCTGCTACAAAATTCCATTGTTTGTTCTTTTACTTGTGCATTTTTCAGTGTAAGGTTTCTCCTGATTACAAGTACAAAAACTTTATAGAAATTATTTCTATAAATTTTTTGTGTGCTTGTAGTCAGGAGAAACCTTACACTGAACTCGAACTCGAAATCCATTTAACTTACTACTGACATAACTTTTAGCTTAGATTAAAATGTAGGCCACATTATATTCATCACTGTTCATGCAGCCTGAAGCTCTTCAATATGTCATTGTACAACACAAGCAGTGCCTCCTTTTTGGCTTTACTTGGTGTTCACTGAGCAGTCTTCCCGGTTATTCTGCAAAATTTCTTCATAGTTTGGGAGATCCTTATCCAATTCAAGACCATCCAAGAAAAATAGCTTCCCTGAACAGTTCCCTTCCAGATACCTGTGGGAAACAATTAAAAATACGATAAGTTTAGTCAGGGAAGGATTTGGCCAACATACATGACAGGGATATTTGCCATACTATACTGTCTCTAATATAAACAAACTTTTGTTCTACTGATGGTTGGGAATTAGATGACAAAAGTCTGTGAGCTGAGGTATGAACTTCAAATTTATTCTGATACAAATCAATAGCAGTTACGGTGTATCATGTTGTTCTAGACTCTACTGCTTCCTCTTTTGGGTTTCGTAAAACAATCATGTTGAAGAGCCAATTTCTCACCTATAGTGATCATCTATTATTATCAACATTTCAATATTTATGTAAAATATCTGAAAGTAAATGCCACAGTAGCCTCCCACGCAGTCATTTTTAGGGGACTCGTATTTCACCTCACGAGTCCCCTAAAAACGACTGCGTGGGAGACTAATGCCACAGTGATTCTACAACAAAAATGTGTCCCTGATACATGTAGATGGTTCCACCACTTGCTACAATTTAATCTGCAACATGTGTATTGCAAGTCTAGCAAACAGGGATTACAATATAAATATTTATTAGTTACAAGATAAATGTCATGTCCCAGCCTACAAGAATTTAAATAATATTATCATGCAGCATGAAAACACATGTCCAGATGTCTATTTCCTCTGTTACCAGCTACCAGATTACATAGATAACATAGATATTTTTTTATCTGTTCGTGGAAATGTATTGGAGAACACCACTGCATTTATCTCTTCTTAAAAAAAAGTGTGACTGATTCAGGTTTTGGATTTTTTATTTAAAATAATGAAACAGTCTTGCAGCCACAAAATAGTTTAAAGTAATTATAACTGCACTTCTTTTATAAGGAATCTATCAATACAGGAAACAAAATTCTTGTGATTTTGATGCAAGGAGTGGCATGGTAGTGTGACATAAAGGAAAATGCATGTATGTACAATTGTATGTAATTCTAAATTATGACCGCACAATAAATCGGTCTAAAGCAATGTTATGCCTTTAAACCTGGTCACAGAAGCATCTTAACCCATTGGCACCCGTGCCGGCCAAAACCGGCCGTAAAAAACTCCCATGCTTCAAAACATTGCAACTTTCTCAATCGCACGAATATTGCCTTAACTGTTAGTTGTGAGCATGAAATGGAATGTCCTTTAAATTTGGATATCCAATAAACGCAAGAAACGTAGTGATTTTTACCAAATATGGCCTTTTGAGTTTGGACAAGAACGAAACTGTCCGTTTTTAACGTCAAAGAGAAACGACAAAAATGCCCCTTTTTACCTTCATGTTTTTTAAAGAAATCATCGTCCAAAAACCAAACTTCAACCATCATAACGAAATTCAGCCCTTGTTCTAGCTTATAAATGACTTTTTTGTTCATATTCTTCTCTCGAGCGTAAATACAGCCTTTTATTCCAGTGCATTCGGGCCTTGCCGACATTTTCAAAAGCTCGAGCGCGTTGCATGCTGGAAACTAACGAGAATTTTTGACAGCGCCCGTTCCTTCCCCTAATTCTTTCACATATAAACTAAGTCTACAGCCACTCCGATCTACCACCAAGATTTCCTGCTTGTGGTCATCTTCAGTGCTCATAAATTCCAAAATATGCGGCGGTAGGTCGAGAAATTCATCAGTAGTCGAGTCCCAAAGGTACTAAGTGTCCGACCGGCCAAATTCCCAGTTCGTCGAGTAACAAGCCAAATTCGACAACAAAGTACATCACCTTGCTCGATTCTTTGAGAGAGTGGACTCTTAGCTACCGTCACGCCTAATTAATGATGCTGATCAGGCAGCCGCTAAAGATGAAAAATGGCTGTAAACTTAGCAAAAATCGCAAGCAAACCGAACTTGGGCCATTTTGCCTCACGGATAAAAAATAGCTACGTCGAAATGACGTTTTCGGAAACCTTGAGCCTCCAGTGCCTTAGGACAGTACCACTTTTCCCTGGTAGTTTCAAATAAGGAGTCGCAAATTGCTATTCATCGTTTATAGGTGGAAAATCACTCCGAAAATGTAAAAACAGCCAATAGTCAATGGGTTAAGTAACCTCAACTTTTAATTCGTGTCACAGCATGTCATCAAGATACAACCAATAACTTGGAAAGACGCTATCTTCGCCACATTCAAACGACGCCATTCTTTATAAACAGTTGACTTGTAATTCTTCTTCTGATGTATAGAGACGAAAAACCAAGGTCTAAAACGAATATAATACGACTATCCACAAACTGAAAAGAAGAACAAAATAGAACCTTTAGAATAACAGAGGCTACTACTCTTTAAGAAGCAATGGCGGTGAAGGACAATACTAAGAGTCACACTTGAACTGCCGTGCACTTGTACTAAACCCGCGTGCACTTGAATTCTGCTTCGATATGTTTGAAGCCCAATCATCAGAGGATACCACAACATTTTTTTTTTGGATAAAAAAAATCTTACCTACCTCAAATTTCATTTTGCTTCGTAGCATGTGAGCTTTTCCGAGCTCAATTTAGGTGCCAGAGTTCGACTTCGAATGCAGATTTCTCCGGCACATTTCAACCGACGCCATTTCTGATTGCTTTGAATGGAAGCTCTGCGGTCTATCCTCTTTCAGGGGAACTGGGACTCAAGGGACCAAACAGCCGTAGACAAAAATACTGGGGCAAAATTTTGGGGCGGGTATAAGTTCTCGAGAATTGTGCCTGGACGCCATTTTGATGATGTCATCGTATAGACAAAAATGTCTATGGCCCGGACTGTTTCTTTTCGAGAAATATTGAAATTTCGACGACCCTCCGGAACGGCCTTCTACACACTTAATTTTAACCCACGTTTGGCAGATTCTCGTCGGCAATTAATACGTCTAATCACTGTAAAAAAAAAAAAAAAAAAAAAAACCTTAAAACCGTTCAAGTAACCTTTCCTTTGCTGTTTCCATGAAGTTGAGCTTGATGGTTTAAATATGTCCTTGAAAAATAATATTTTTTCTTTATCCCTATATTTTTTAATCGAAAAAGTACTCCTTATAAAACGTCTGTTTATGAATATGCTAAATCTTTGAATCGCTTGAAACTGTACTGATTAAATGACGGATAAATACCCTTTCGAATGATCGAAACACATCTCTGGGCAAATGTTTGTGTTTACTTCTACGCCACACCAAAGTTGATGGAAATCGCATATGTCTCACCTCCAAAGGTCATCAAGTAGGCTAAAAGTAACCTACCTAGTACACTTCAGAAGGCCTCTGAAATGAAACGAAACTTCAAAACGATGGCATGAAAAGACAATTCGTACCTCTGCCGTGAAACGTCTAGCGTATTATGGTGGTATGTTTAGTTAATCGCTTCTTGTAGTTCCTCCACACTTCTCAAAGCTTTTTGATGTCAAATCGCAGCTGATGTTTTCTACGTTTTTTGTGTTGATTTCATTCTTTGTATCCGTTTCGAAAGTCTGGTAACAAATCGAAAACAATGATTTACTCTTAATATTGTTGACTCATAGTACTCATTACCTGCATAGCACAAGAACACAGAAAAAATTCAATTCGTGTTTTATTATTGAACAACCACTGAATTTCAAATTTACAATTCAGTATTTATGTGATTCCTGTGTAACTGTGTAACCCATTGACTACCACAGCAGCCGAAACCGGCCGAGCAGAACCACGTCCTTTGTAGCGCTTGTGACGTCATCAGTTTTAACGCTCGTGAACAATTTTTACATGTAGCATGTGTAGGGAAAAGAGATCTTTCAAACCACTCAGGCCGAATGAGTGCGATTCCGTCAAACAAGCCGGAGAAAACGCGAAAAAACCAAAGAAATTGACTCGGAAATTAGAATGAAAATCTTGTTCCGCTACCCACGTGCACTTCCTTCTACCTAATCCTAAAATCCTAAAATGTATTTCCACCGAAAGGAAGCCCAGAAAATACCCAGCAAGAGAAAAAAAAAGCGAGGCAAGAAAAGCCAAAGAAAAGGGGAGGAGAGAAAGCGAAAGATAGAAAGGCGCATGCCCGAACTGGGAAAGCTAATATTAAGCATTAGGAACAGAAGGGCGCGAGCAGCTCCACCTGCAAACTGATTTTTGGGCAGTTTTGGTTCGTTTTGGCGAGATTCTGGCCAGAAAACGGCTCGACGAGCTTCAAATGGTGTTTAAAGGATAGTTTAAGTGGTTAAAGTGTGCACCAGTAACAAGCTCCAAAGGGGACATGTGAAACTGCTCGCATTATCAGAGTGTAAAGAGGGCTAAAATATATATACCTCTTACTAACCGAGTTCTAGGTCCGTACTGTAAGTTACGGACCGAGTTTTTTCCCGTTGATTTATGGCCTAAAACCTTGGGAGATATTCTAAAGTTAACAGAAATCGGCTAAAATGGCAAACACGTGTTGAATTTTTTACGGAATTGTAATTTTCGGCGGTTATTTCGAGGAAAGTGGATTATTTGTCCAGCAAAAATGTCCTTTCGGCTGGGAAAACCACTTTCTCCCATTTCTTTGATGAAACAAGTTTTCAAAGTATGCCCAGAATTCATTTGACATTTCCCCGATCAAAGTTTATTCATAGACCATATTATATCGGCCATTCGCCCGTGACTCTATTTTCGAAACCATCGTTAAGGTTAGCTTCAGAAATTTCCGAGACCATTGTTCGACCAAAAAGTAACCTACCTAGTACACTTCAGAAGGCCTCTGAAATGAAACGAAACTTCAAAACGATGGCATGAAAAGACAATTCGTACCTCTGCCGTGAAACGTCTAGCGTATTATGGTGGTATGTTTAGTTAATCGCTTCTTGTAGTTCCTCCACACTTCTCAAAGCTTTTTGATGTCAAATCGCAGCTGATGTTTTCTACGTTTTTTGTGTTGATTTCATTCTTTGTATCCGTTTCGAAAGTCTGGTAACAAATCGAAAACAATGATTTACTCTTAATATTGTTGACTCATAGTACTCATTACCTGCATAGCACAAGAACACAGAAAAAATTCAATTCGTGTTTTATTATTGAACAACCACTGAATTTCAAATTTACAATTCAGTATTTATGTGATTCCTGTGTAACTGTGTAACCCATTGACTACCACAGCAGCCGAAACCGGCCGAGCAGAACCACGTCCTTTGTAGCGCTTGTGACGTCATCAGTTTTAACGCTCGTGAACAATTTTTACATGTAGCATGTGTAGGGAAAAGAGATCTTTCAAACCACTCAGGCCGAATGAGTGCGATTCCGTCAAACAAGCCGGAGAAAACGCGAAAAAACCAAAGAAATTGACTCGGAAATTAGAATGAAAATCTTGTTCCGCTACCCACGTGCACTTCCTTCCACCTAATCCTAAAATCCTAAAATGTATTTCCACCGAAAGGAAGCCAAGAAAATGCCCAGCAAGAGAAAAAAAAGCGAGGCAAGAAAAGCCAAAGAAAAGGAGAGGAGAGTAAGCGAAAGATAGAAAGGCGAATGCCCGAACTGGGAAAGCTAATATTAAGCATTAGGAACAGAAGGACGCGAGGAGCTCCATCTGCAAACTGATTTTTGGGCAGTTTTGGTTCTTTTTGGGCAGTTTTGGTTCCTTTTGGCTAGATTATGGCCAGAAAATGGCTCGACGAGCATCAAAAGGTGTTTAAAGGGTAGTTTAAGTGTAGCTAAAGGGTTAAAGTGTGCACCAGTAACTAGCCCTAAAGGGGACATGTGAAACTGTTCGCATTATCAGAGTGTAAAGAGGGCTAAAATATATTACCTCTTTAGTTATCGGGAAAAAGAAAACTGTCTGTTATAAGCGGAGTAAGCGGGTGTCCCTTAGAGCAGGATTCCCTGCTGCTTTTTGTGTTCCTTTTTCCTTTTTTGCGAAGATAAGGTCAATGTAATGATTTCAGTGCAGAAAGGACCATTTAGGAATTATTTTACCGGTTGATGTTATTCCCGCACTTGCAAATCCTACCACCTGTGAGTAGACATAGCGAAATAAATAAAACTTTTCCTGTTTAGAATTTATCTTTTTTGCTTAATATGAACAGAGAGAAATATATATAAAAAAGAAACACGAAAATTTGGTTTATCAACTCCGTTGATAAACCAAATTTTCGTGTTTCACTCCCCCACCGACGCAGCACCACAGTTTCTTTAGAAACTAATCCCCTTTATATAAAAAAGAAAGATAGGCTTTCAAGAGTATTCAAACCACACATAGATATTACAATTGCAATGCCTGCCAGCGCTATATTTGTCGACATTTCTTTCTCAGCGCGTGCGCTCCATTTATATATGATGTGCCTCCATTCTCGACCCCAGAGCTCTTCCCTTCTGCGCATGTTTAACGGGTGTGAGGGCTGGAAGAGCTCTGGGCAACTCTATGCAAGCCTAACCAAAATGTAGCTATTGAGGTCTCACAGCGCATACTTGAGGTTTCAAACCAAAATGGCATCGCTGTGAGTTGAAAAATCCTTCGAGCGGTTTGCCTTAGCGAAAGGTGGCAAAGAAATCAATTATTGAAGCTGTTGTTTGTCCAAGGAAGGTTTCACTAATGTTCGTTTTGTGGACTTTTTATCGAAGCCAGTTCGCTTCACAGGAGTAACCCGCGCGCTGAAAGTTAAGTTTTTCGCGTGTACCAAGTTGGCCAATCAGAAGTAATTTGATTATTTAAACTGATAAACAATCATTGCTGAAGTCTTGCGTAGAGTTTCCCAGAGCTCTTCCCGCTATCACTGCCATCAGACATGCGTAAAAGGTAAGAGCTCTGGGGAATGGATGTGCCCCACAAGGAGTGAATTACGCAGCAGGTACGTGTACATATAATCAACAACACGTTCCAAAACCTTGGGAGATATTCCAAAGTTAACAGAAATCGACTAAAATGGCAAACACGTGTTGAATTTTTAACGGAATTGTAATTTTCGGCTGTTTTTTCGAGGAAAGTGGATTAATTGTCCAGCAAAAATTTCTTTGATGAAACAAGTTTTCAAAGTATGCCCAAAATTCACTTGATATTTCCCCGATCAAAGTTTAGTCGTAGACCATATTATATCGGCCATTCGCCCGTGACTCTATAATTAATTTCGAAACCATCGTCAAGGTTGGTTCCAGAAATTTTCAAAACCACTGTTCGGCCGTTAATATAAAAAAAGGAGACAATTAGCCTGGTTTCATATCGACCTGTGCTACTGACACTAAATGCACTTTTCTACAGGGTTCAGCTTGGCGCAGTTGCAAAACACAAAATCAAGCATTTGTTGTGTGATGTTCAAAGACTTTTATTGCTAACGGCATTCTGCTGAGTGAAGCCTCATACATGACGACCATAAGAGTGACCTTGAAAAATTCATACCACACTGAATCTAGAACGTTTACATTTGCAACGGCCTGGCAACGGCTAATAACCGTAGTAAGTTCGATATCCGCCGCTCTGAGAGCCGACTCAGGTCGCGAGCCTCCTTGAGCAGTGATCAAAACAGGACGTTTTCTACAACAGTTCCACTTACTTGATATTTCGACTGACTTCATTAAATGGCCTGTCGTGAAAAAATGTGCCCATGACTCTGACGAGTTTTACTTTGTTCTCAAACAGTAGTCCTGTCTTGCAACACAAAGGCTCTCAGCTACTGAAGACAACATTTTGGCGCACTTTATCTGAATCGTTATTCGGTTAACCACAGGGTTACGTCAGCATAAATGTGGTAACAAGTTTAAAAAAGACCGGATACAAGGAACATTTCTTTTGTCTCACTCGTGAATGCCGGATTGGAAGCACAGTTGTTAATTTTAAAGTCACCCAAATCTTCTCTGTATGTTAAAAAAAACGATAAGATTATAAAGTGCTTTTAAGAATGAAGTTTACTTTAAAGTCCTCAATATGTTTGAAACCTCCATTCATTCAGTGAGTCTGGTGAGTACGTGACACATTCAATACTGCCTTATCTCAATCTCAGGCTTGCCATTTCAAAAGCTGTCAATCTGGTAAACGCAGCATGCACTTCATTTCTCTTGAGCCCTCTATCGTGGATAAACATCTTTTGTTGAAGGCAGTCAGTTGAAAAGAAAAACAACTTGTGAAAATGTTAAGATATCATTGCCAAGGCCGATTCAAAATCTAGAATTATAAGGTCATGCCGGAGGTTCTATAATCCTGGGTACCACCAACCCGCGCTGAAGAAGTTGCCAACCGAAAGCCGAGCGACAACAGTGGTTGGATTATGAACTTTTGGGGATAACGCTTCTCTTGTTCGGGTAAGACCATAAGGGCCACTTTGTGCTACTTGCTAGCATAGATGTATGAAATTGCCGAGGTTAAAGCAAAGATTAATTTCAAGGTATTGTAAAAACGTCGAATCTTTTGGTAAAGGCAGTGGCTATGTGCCCGACCGCCGGGAAGAGTCTAGTGCGTCGCGTGACGACGAGACTAGAAAGGGTCTCAAATCAGGCCAAATGCCTTGCAGTCAGAAAGTTCTATAGAATTTCTACGAAATGCCTCATTCCAGCCGCCTGAAAGTATTATATCTTCGTTTAGCATTGCCAAGCGATTAAGAAAAGGAATGTAGCTTCGCAGCTGCCCATTATTGCGAGCTTGGGCATACTATAATAAAAGAATAATTCAGTATAAAATCGCCATGTTGTCGACTTGCAAAAATGTTGTGGTTTGACTCGCGCACGGTTTCACAAAGAACTAATCGCCTGACAGTCTGAAAATTTTGTTTAAATCCATCGTAATTTCTCGTGTAAATCCCTGAACTTATTCTATGTTTTTTTAGAATATTTTATATAGCTCTGCTGATAGCCGATAATTTTCTGGCGAGTTGAGTTACTCACGGGCACGGTTTCACACAGACTAAATGCCCGGCAATCCAAACTTTTTGCTGAAGTCTTTCAAACTTGCTGAAAATGTAATCAGATTAGCCGGTATATATAGATGTTTGTCAAGCTTTCCACTGGCGTTCTCTTTTGATTCATCCGTGATTTACAGCCTTGCTGATATTTTTCAGTGACAATTGTGTAACAACAACAAGTTTGACCGGATAGTGAAGTGAACCAAAGCGAAGCGAAGCCCCATTCCTTTTCTTACTTGCTAAGAAATTTACTTGAAGATTTGAGTTCCATCTGATAGTTGCTTAAGCTTTAGGCTAGGCAATCAATTTCGTCCATGTACGTCCTCCGCAGGTAGCGCCAGAAGTGGTAGAACTGAAGATTCCTGCCGTATAGCATGAAAGAGATATGGACTCGTGAGTTCTTTTGTTTGTCAAACCCACCATTGCAACAAGAGACGGTACCCAGCAACTAGACGGAAAAGATACAACTTCAAGAATCAAAGCCGGTTTAGGCCGGAAAAAAAAAACTTTGTCAGGAAAGATAGAGCAGCCGAAGGCAAAAGTAAATTGGAAACTAGCTATCTACCCAAAGCTTGTGGAGGGCCGGCGGTGGGTTTGAAATCTTGCGCAGGTAATAACAGGCTGTTCTTCGATCAGCAATGGAACAATTCCTCTGATGGATCATGGAGTCTCACTTGTGTAATGGCGATTTCGTCACCATACTTTATACAGTTCACGTTAGAATTAGAAGCGTTCCATCACCTTCTGCTAGAAGTGGTCCAGGTACGTCCTCCATAGGTACTAGATGATTCCTGCCGTAAAACGGCCAATGATGCTTTGTTTCTTGAACGGTTGGTGATTATATTTTTGTACTTGCGTGACGTGCAAACCGAGAATAGTTTATTGATCAGCGTAAAGATAAGAGTAAACACAGTTCAAAATGTTGACGACAAGAAGCGATTAACTAAACATACCACCATAATACGCTAGACGTTTCACAACAGAGGTACGAATTGTCTTTTCATGCCATCGTTTTGAAGTTTCGTTTCATTTCAGAGGCCTTCTGAAGCGTACTAGGTAGGTTACTTTTAGCCTAGTTGATGACCTTTGGAGGTGAGACATATGCGATTTCCATCAACTTTGGTGTGGCTTAGAGGTACACACAAACATTTGCCCAGAGATGTGTTTTGATCATTTGAAACAGTATTTATCCGCCATTAGATGAGTAGAGTTTCAAGCGGTTCAAAGGTTTAGCACATTCATAAATAGACTATTTGTAAGGAGTACTTTTTCGATTAAAAAATAGAGGCCTAAACAAAAAATATTTCGCAAGGACAAATGTAAACTATCAAGCTCAATGTCATGCAAAGAGCAAAGTTAAGGAAAGGTTACTTGAAAGGTTTTAATGGCTTTTACAGCGATTAGACGTATTAATTGCCGATGAGAGTCCGCCAAACTTGGAGTTTGAGAGCTGGCCCACCCCCAGTGGCATGCAACTTTTTGGATGCTGACAATGGCACCGCAACTGATTAACATAATTGTCTTTTGAAGCAATTGAGATTCCTGAATTTAATCTACGGGTTCATAGGTGTGTCATACCGGGCTTTCTCAACTTTTTTAAACCGTTTGAATGGAGAATGAGTTGAAAGTAACAAACCGTTTTCCTTTTCTACCTTTTATACTTGGTTCACAATGTCTAGGTGACCTTCCCTCGGTCAATCATGCCACCACACTTTATCGTCACTGTACTGAGTGGTCTTTACATTGAATTTTGTTGTATTTCTGCCAGGAAACACACAGTGATCCTTTACTGATCTTCTTCCGGCATTCATGTAGCATCCTTTACAAAAAACCTTAAAGACGTGTATTTGACAACCTGTTTTCAGTGGTATGCAAATTGTTAGATCAACAAAATACTTCTTTAAAGACGTGATCTCTTGCCATGTGTCTAATGTAAACAGATACATAGATATGACGTCATAGCAGCCTTTCTGACTGTTTTAAATCCGTTGTGTTAGCGGATCTATACGGAGAAGCTGTGATCATGAACAACGATGCTGACACCCCACCAGTGGTTCTCATCCGGCCACTAAAACTAAACCACATACAGGATGTCAGCATTCCATTTTAACATCACATTTAATATTGACGAACCAGAAGGAATTAAGTTTTTACAGATTAATGCTTGTTATACGGCTCTATCTGAGGGAATCATGATCATGATCATGATTCAAAGTCTCAATACGATGGTCCAGTTCATGGTTGTCAGTGGCACGTTGATATCGTTCGTCGCTCTGCAACGAAGTGAACAGTCTCAGATCAGTGTTACTGGACCGCATACCCATCCATTTAAGAATTTTTTTGGTTTATCTTTACTTCCTTGTAAAGGCACAACACAGTCAAAGTTCTACCGTGTGCAATAATAATTTATCTGGAGTGTAGTATCGATAAATTTTCTTTCCTTTGTCACGATAACGTCTATCTTTTTATTGAGAGCTTTTTAAAAACTTGATATGTTTAACTCAAACTCTGCTGGTGGCCTGTATTGCTGTATTCCCATTCTGACCGTATCGAGCCTTCTCCGTTCGATTTTGGTTAGTGCAATGGGGTATATTAAAAACCGTACTCCACTCATTCTATAGACAATTCGGTATTCTTCCTGGTTTTGTACCTTTCACTTAGTTAGTTGTTCAGTTATCCTAGTATGACAATGCCCGACTCTCCCTCTTTGAAAAGTGTTATGGCTTTCCCTTCATTATGTTAATTAGGTCAAAAAGGGTTCTTACATTTACTTGGTGGCAGATATGACAGGAAACACACACTTCTGTACCTTTTCGCCACATTCAATGTTTTAAATGGTGTGCCACTTTTCTGAGACAGCCACCCAGTCCTCGCACTGATGAATGTGAAAGACAAGTACAGATGAGAGATAGAGACAGACCACCACTACCACAACTACGCCCCTACTCTTTTCGAACAGTGTGTGGGTTTTTCAACGCCCGGCGGCTAATAGGATTAAGTGTTGTGAGACAGGACCTACAGTTTATCGTGTTCTCCTCGAGAACACCGTTTGAAGATTTAATTGCAAAGGCAGCACTTTCTCCCCAATTATTTAAAGACCCTGAGTGTTGGTCCGCCCGGGGTTTACACCTGCGACCTCCCGTATGGTGGTCCGGTGCTCTACGAACTGAGTTAACCGGTCGGCTGTTAAAAAAAGTCGTCTATCCACACCGGGAATTGACCCCGGGCCACGGCGGTGAGAGCGTCGGATCCTAGCCACTAGACCATATGGGATCTGACAACGGTTAATTTAGAAGAGAGACGAAGGGTGATGTTAACATGGTTCTGTTGCTTGAAGGAGGTGGCCATTATCGATGTCAGATCAGAAGTAATTACAAGGCATAAGGAATTCTTAGTGGTCGCTATTTGAAAGGAATCAGTGACCCTAGCTCCGATTGCTCTATTATGGATGCCCCTTGTGGGATTAATGTTGAACGAGGCTCCAAAACTATCTGGATCTGAAAGGGAGAGCCAGTTACTTAAGCAGGACATAAACTTGCAAAATTAAAACAAACCAGTTAACAAAGGTGTTTAGAGCTTAAAACTGTATTTAACTCAACAATGCATTAGCCTTCAGTAGCAAAAAACTTTCGACATTCTTGGGTACGGGTACACATCAAGGGAGTAGCGAGGGGGGTCCTGGGATGCCCGTGACCCCCCTCCCCCTTTGTAAAGCCTTTTTTTAAGCAACCAACCTACAATATTCAGGTGGCATTCTGGTGAGTACCCTCTGTTTGACACAGTGTGACCCCCCAGCCCCCTTGAACAATCATGGCTACGCCCCTGGTACACACGTATGTTACTTTTGCTCGTCTCACCTCACTAAAGTTGTTAGTGTTCAGAACTGCGATGATCATTCCGTCTTCATTCTTCAATCCGCAGTTCAAATATATGATTTTCATATATTCATTCTCACATATTGGCAATATATGTGCGTGATGAGGTGCTGAGGGTGATGTTAACATGGCTCTGTTGCTTGAAAGAGGTGGCCATTACCGATGTGACTTCGGAAGTAATTACAAGAAGCACAAGTTTTATGACTCTGCATAAGGAATAAACGTCGAGATTCTATCATGACAGTAGCAATTCTTGTGGGATTATTTTTTAACTGACAAGGCTTTAAAACTATCTGGTTTAAAAGGGAAGAGGCTGTTACTTAATTAGGACATAAACTTGTAAAATTAAAACAAAACAATCAACAAAGATTGATTAAAATTGCATTTAGCTAAACAATACGTCAGTCTTCAGAAGCAAGAAGAAAACTTTCGATTTTCTAGGGTGCGTGTCATTTTTGCTCGGCTCAGTTCACTAATTTTGTTATTATCACTTTAATGACAATTATACCAATAACAATGACAATAACTGTTTAAAGTTATCCTCTCCCCATTAGGGGCTATTAATTTATGCGTTAATGACAAAAATTTTAGAAAGGAATATTTCAAATATATCCTAATAACAGACTAGAGCTCTAATAAACGAGAGCTATTATTTTCTATTAGGTTCAAGAAGTATACGCATCCTCTTAATACAGTTTCTAAGTACGCTGAATAATCAAATGACCTCAATTAGAGAACTAAGACAATTGTTTCATTAGATTCACAAAAATATGATCTGACTATATCATAAGGAAGAAAGAACGTGTTTTTTATTAACAATCTTGAGTTATAGTTATTTACAATGTCTTGCAAAAATATTAAAATACACTTCTATATGTTAAATTCCCCCAGCAATGGAAAATAATTATATCTGATCATTTAAAACACAAGAAAAAAAAACCCTTACGTAAGTGGCATTAATATTATTACAAGGCCTTTACAGGGGGTTTCGTGTCTGCCTTATTAATGTTAAAAAATATAAAACATGGCCATCTAAAAGAATAATTGTAATAATTTCCGGTACTAAAACAAGGTTTGACAAAAACAACAACTGATATAATAATAATAATAATAATAATAATAATAATAATAATAATAATAAAAGAGTATGTTTGAATTATATATATATATCTATAAAAACTAACTACTTTAAAAAGATACAGCTAAAATGTTATTAAGAAGCTTATAAAGTAATAGTATTCTCATAAAAATTAACTGACTGGAATTAAAAATTGTTCTAAGAACAACACAGTGCTTTTCCACTGTTCTTTTTAAAGCCAGACTGCAAATTATTGCATCCCCTGACAAGAACTAACAGAACCATGCAAATTGCTTTGGGCACTGTAAAATCATAATTACTCTTCTTTGTCAAAATCAATCAAATTAAATGAGAGAGAAGAGATTGGTGTAGTATTTTCTTTGAATCTCTTTCCTCGAACTCCTCTAATTGCAATTAAAACGCTCTTCAATAAACAGAATCTTAGTCTTGTTCCAAAAAAGCTCAGGACATCCGCATAGCTTTCTCTTTTTTTCTCAGCTATCAGAGAGGCGATTCGCTTGTGATGTCTAACAGCTTCGTTACCAACACCCCCCTGACGTCGACATTACAATAGAAGTGAATGTGCCCTTTTCCATTTGTATCACTCGCTCGTTCTTTTCTTTTCTTTTTCGTGAGCAATATACACCTGATCGATACTTTTGTCAACGTATGAAGGCGCATTCGGGTGCATAACTCTTATGTCTAAAAAGGTCTTTCAAATGACCCCAAACTCCAATACCTGACACATCTAGACGAGCGTTTTCTGCATTGTTTCCATTCCTCATCAAGTTGTTGTAAGTGGTATGAGTTCAGGTTCAATTCTGAAGTCGCTACACACTTCTTGCATCAGCTCAGCTTCAAGGTCTCTTATACAATTGTGTCTCATCATCACATATCCACCTTTTTTGCATGAGAGGGCACGATTGATGCCGTTCTTAACCCCACATAAACAATAGCTAGGTGTAGTTGGGATTCTCCAATCATATCTCAAGCAAATACTATCCTGGAATTCTCGCTTGTTTAAAGTGTACCCTAGGGATTTGATTAGTAGGGCTGTTAGCCAGGATCCAGATCCCTTTTCTCGAGCAAGTGCCATAGATCGTTTCGTTCTAACATCAACTTCTTCCAGTAGTTGATTGTATTCGTCCTGCAGTATCTGTTCTTTTTGTGCCTTGACCAATTTGAAGTTATTCTCAACTTGTACTCTGTCATAATTGGTCAGATCTTTGTCTTGTCTTCGCTTCAAACCTCTCCTTTACAATCAAGATGGTTTTTCTTGCTTGAGGATGATATCCATATTTTGGACCCATTGTGCAAAGTTGATCCCATCATGTTTTCATTTCAGTCAGTTGCCCTCCTGCTGAACTGTCATCCGCATACCATGACTGTTACACTTCTCATGATCAACTGCCTCCCCGAGGTTATCAATAAGAGGTCTGATGGCCAAGGCATATAGGGCCATTACGTCACCTTGGCTGCAGCCTTCATTTGAGAAAATATAGTCGTGCTTTGCAGAGTCAGCTATCACCACCTTAGCAGGCTTTTGGTATGTTTTGAAAAGATACTGAAAGAAGGGTGGACACAGCTGTTTAATATTCTGCAGTGCTACCTTTCTATTAAGACTGGTGGATGCATTTTCAGCATCAACTAAAAGAATAGCCTCAGTTTCATCATCTTTAAAAGACTTTCTTCATGGCTTATATTGCTGACTCAATGCCTGCCTTCATCCCTGAACAGGTCTGTAGAGGCCCTGCCGCTGCTATTATGTCTTCTTTGATAACCCCTATTATCAGTTTGGCTATTAGGCGTCAACACCTATTGGTCTCACTCCAGGTTTACCTTCTTTCGTGTCACCTTTGTCAAGCGGAATTAGCCTGCATGCAATAAATTCAGTCAAGCAGTCTGGATTCACATCTTTAGCGCATAGTACCTTTGCCACATCAGCACTAGCCTGCTTTTGAGCAGAGAAAGTCTTTCCATATGTCAGAGTCAATCATCGATGGCCTTCTCGAACCATACAGATTTCTTGCTGTTTTTTTCACTGTCTCAGCAGTGATCTCTTCAAATATAACGGGTTGAACTTGCTTTGCTGATTGTGGGATTAAAGTCTCTGCATCTACACCCCTTGCATTTGGGTTTTTCTCAAACAAAATGTTTTTGATCTCATCATTCAGTTGGTGAACACCTTTAATGGAGTCCTCATTATTAATTAATTTGGCAGCTTGTCCAACGTTTACGAACATCATTAGTCGGATGAATGCTTTCTCATTGGATTCCTGTTTTCTTGTCAAGGTCTTTTTCAGTGTCTTTTGAATTTCATTTGTTTCATCAAGCAAAGATTTCAAGTTGCCATTCTTCTTCCATCGCTCCAATCTCGATAATAGATACTTTGCATTGTCTTTGGGTTTGGATTTTACACTTGGCTTTTGCAGCATAATAGGTATGAAGATGTGTACCAATGAAATGGCTACTCGCTCTTACTTCGTCTTATGGACAAACAAGTTAAGTATGCTGGTCAATTCTTTCAAAAAAGGAATTCCACTTTTACCACGAAGAAGTCTAAATGTATCCAGTTAAATATATATAGTTATGGCGAAAGTTACAGCGTAGTACAACATCGCCGAGAGCAAAACACACTAATGTTAATTTTACTCAATCATAAAATTATTCAAAAAAAAAAAAAAAGAAAGAAAGAAAGAAAAAGAAAAAAACAGTTACACGGTAATAATACAAATAAAGCAGCTCCGTTTTGGAAACTGCGTGAACTTAACCTGCCTTATTTCGATGACCTTCAAGGATTTTTTCTCCTTTTTGAGAGACTCCTCAATATGAAGCAGTGCATCACTGTCCTGCAAAAGGATCCAACACAATATATGATCTACTAGAATGCTAAAACATTATATTCATAATTCATAATCCATATAAATATAGAAAAATATTACTAAAAAGTAAAGGCATCAAATAAAGAATGGAAAATATACACTTTATTCTGCGTGCCTGCCATTGTTCTTACTCTCGGAACATATCTACCTTCATTATCAAGTTTTGGTGGTTTATTTTCTGGCTGGTGTAATTGCGGTTGGTGAAAACTTTGATTCCGCTTCCACTTATACTATAGACGTTCCCGTGTTCTTCCTAGTTTAGGGCCTCTTACTGTACTTGACGTGTTCTTGATTTACCCTTGTGCCAAAAATTGCTAAGTTCATTACCATGGCTTTATCTTCAATATGTCTTTGTGAATAACAAGGTTTGTTTTATTTATTTTGGTTGTATATAAAAGGAATATCATACTCTTTTGCCTTTACGCCACCTGCATAAGATTTTCCTCCCCCACCCCCAGTGGCATGCAAATTTTTGGATAGAGACACTTGTTGGTACCACAACTGATTTACATAATTGCTTCTTGAAGAAATTAAGATTCCTGAATCTAATTTACAGGTACATTAGCATGTTATACCAGGCTTTCTCACCTTTTTAAAAGCTTTTGAAATGGAGAATGAATTGAAGGGTCACAAAGTTGTTAAAATCCCAAAAGATGTCTAAATTTTCCACTGAAACAAAACCAAGCAGAATTTGAGCATTCCAATGAAGTATTAAAATTATAATGCGGATGAACTAGACAAAAAATACGCATTGTTTGTCACAATGAAAAATCGATGTTATTTATTTCGGTTATTTTTATGGAAGGCTTATTAATACTCATTAAAGAATACAGAGCAATTACAAGGCACATCTGAGCGACGCTATGTTCATAAATAATAAAGTCTCTCAGAGCCTCTGACATGCATGTGCAACAGTTCAATTAGCATGTCATCTTCTTTTTTTCAAATATCCTCTATAATTTAATTAAATGAATTAATAGAAAAATATTTTTTGCTTGTTTTCGTTTTGCCGTTTCAGTATTTCTTTCCTCAGCGGATCAGTACTTGGCAGCTTAAAATAGGAGGAAAAGGCCATCGTATGCAGGTCAACGTTGGTGTTTTGTTTGTCATATGGCTACAAATCTAAATGCGGTGGTCCACATCGTGATGAGTTGATTTCCCTCTTCGCTCTAAAAAGAGGAAATGGTCCCAGATCAGCAATACTAAACTGGGTAAGCCAGTTTAGTTTGACACGGTATATTCATCAGTTACAAAATCCATCTTAATTACATCATAACCTAACTGTATCTAACATTTAAAATATCAAAGCTATAAAAACTGCTTTACATGAATGCCGTGTTTCTAAAAAACATAAGTTATCGAAGAGGATAAAAGTAGTTGAGTAGATGAGTAAAGTCGTTGAGTGATTCTGCCTGCCGCAGATCAGATGATAAGCTGTTCCAAAGTACCGCACCGCTGTAGCTGAAACTGTTTTTCAAAAAGTTGGTGCGGGGCAGTGGAACAGCAAGTTTGTTCACGGAGTCCCTCAATAGGTATTCAGTTATGTCAGACCGGTTGACAAACAGCTCGCTTACATACTCCGGTGTAAGACCATTTAAGGATTTGAATACCATAAGAGCTTTCTGCATTTCACGCTGAGTGCTTATTTCTATCTTTCCACTGTTATCGCATCTCATGTCTCTCTCTTTATTGAAGTAGATATCTTCTTAAACCTTGGTCTCTAACCTGCATTCTTTACCATGTACAAAACAGCCATTACTCCTCATTCTGACGAGAAAATTCTGCCCTTCTCTATCCTTAGTGGGTTATTTCTTTCTTGTTACGGTGAAAGCAGTTACGAAAACTTTGATTCTATTTCCAGTAATTCTATACAATACTGTGTTCCTTCTAGTTTCACCTTCCACCATTTATCTTTTTTCCACCTTTTATGCTTGGTTCACAATGTCTGGGTGACTTTCCCTCGATCAATCATGCCACCAGACTTTGTCTTCACTGTGGTCTTTATTTCAAAAAAAGTTGTTGTTACATTGACTTTGGCTGTATTTATACCAAGAAACACACAATGATCCCTTACCGTTCCTTCACATTCATGTAGCATCCTTTACAAAAAGCCGTAAAGAAGTGTATTTAACGACCTGTTTTCAGTGGTATGCAAATGTTTGGATCAACAAAATGGTCATAAAACTGTAATGATTTACTCGATAACTTCTACAACCCTTTGACTCCTTTGCAATTTTTTCCAGTTAGTAAACGTTTGTGGTAATACGTCAGTAGCACTAACCTTCACCATATGAGGAGTTGCCATGGAAATAACTGCGGGCTTGTGACACTGTGGGCTCGAACTAAGGTGTGACGTCACACACATTTTCGTTTACGGAGTCAACAAGGTTGATTCTTGTAAATTTGCCGCGTTATAAGTGTTTTTTCGAGCCATTTTCCTCTGCAAAAGCCCCCAGGCTGGCATCATTAAGCTGGCATGTAGGTAAAGACAAGCCTCTGAAAGAAACCAGGGGTGAGAGGTGGTTTCATGCTGACTGAGACGCCAAACTTGCTTCGTTGCCAATATGGCGTTGCTCGAGTGAAGCTGTGTCTATCGTCGTGTTGTGGTATGATTCCAGGACCTACCAAGCAATTTGAACAAGTTTAGACTGGTAAAAAGTTCAATCGATGGCATATTTTGCTAGTAGCACTTGGTGGGATGGTTGAATTTCTCAGAATTCTTTTCGGGCGTGAACAAGATACGTCAGACTGGCTCCAATAAAAAGGGTAAAACGTGGCCCCCAGATACCAAGGCCTGGCTTTAAGGTTCGCTGTAAATGTAGAATTTTGATTTTTGGGCAATGTTTTTTTATTGAAAAGTTGACCCCAAAAATGTGTAATTTTTGACGTTGTTCTTTGGTCAAAAGACTGGCATTTTGGGCTTTGTTGCCAAGCAAACGGGGCTATGCTGAGGAATTTGGGTATTTTGGCTGTGATAATTGCAAAAAGCACCAATTGGTGCTATTCACACATTATTATGACGTTGTTACAACATTTAAGGAAGAAATAAGTCATAAAAACAAAAGTGGTATATTTGACGCCTTAAGGCGTCATTGGGGGGGGGGGGGGGGGGTGGTGGAGGGCAAAGGGGTTGAATGTATGGTTTCTTGTCACGAATCTAATGTAAACAGATACATAAATATCACGTCATGCCAGCCTTTGTGACTTTTTCGGATCTATATGGAGAAACTGTAACTATGAACAACGATGTTGAGATCCCACAAGTGGTTCTGATCCGGCCACTAAAACTAAACCACCAGCAGGATGTCAGCATTGCTTTTCGTCATTCACGGGTATACATGTATTACGAACGAACAAAATGACCTGCTCCCAGTTGGCTTGTTAGCTCAGTTGGTAGAGCGCTGCACCGGTATCGCAGACGTCGTGGGTCCAAACCCAGTACAAGCCTGATTGTTTTTGTTTTCAGGCTTCATTTTCACTACTGCTTTAGTAGTGTTCATAACTGCGATTATCATTCACATATTCATTCTTTAATCCGCAGTTCAAATATATAATTTTCATATATTCATTCCCGCAAATGAAGGCTTTTTATGCGTCTCCATCTGAGGGAAACTATGCTCATAAAACAACATCTGCAAGATCTTCTAAACTCACATAAATGTATGCACATTCAATCTTTCAGTCTGTTTTTCATGTCACCTTTCCATGGAGACTTCACACCCCCAGCATCCAATACTATGTTATAAACAAAAAAAACAAATTGAAATCCCTACATAGTTTTCATACTTATACTTGTTCACAACTAATGTTAAACAGAAGATCCTGATAATCAAATACACATAACAAATTGAAAACTGTTTGTTTGTTTCGTTTTCTTTCTTTTTTGGGGGGTTGGTTTTTTTTTTTTTGGGGGGGGTGGTGGGGAGGGGAGTATCTGTTTTTTTGTTTTGTTTTGTTTTTTCAAAATGTTGGTCTCCAAGAAATCCCAGGTGGATGGATTCAAAAGGAAATCCAGGTGCAAGTGTAACGATTATTAGCTGGTCTATGTAGAAGGACAGACCACAGCGCCGAGAACTAGTACGTTCCCTACTCTTTCCGGCGAGTTTGTTGGTTCTTTTACATCACCTTCCAGCTTTATTTGTGGCGGTGAAGGAGAGAAGGACAACGGCTTTTAAAACGTCACTGTCCAATGACGCGATCATCCTAAAAAAGGGAGGTGTTTAGCAAACAGATAGCATGATCTTACCAGTTATTTTAAGACCCTGCTTATTGACCGATCTGATGTGGGATTTGCACCCGCGACCTTCAGGAGCTCTACATAATGAGCCAACCAGGTGGCAGTAATCTTTGCCATGGTTCAAAATCTCAATGCTGTGGTCCACATCGTGATAGTCTGGCAAGTTGATGTCATTCTTCGATCTGCAAAGGAGCCAACGGTCCCAGACGAGTAATGCTGGACTAAGGACACACGTATAGAAGACCTTTTTCTGGCTTGTCTTTGTTTACTTGCAAAGGCAGAGTCAAACGATTTCCCTAGTGCAATATTTCTGGAGTTCGGTATCGATAGTTTTTCTTTCGTTTGTCATCTCCCTTTAGTGAGGTATGTTTTTAAACCTTGACATGTTTTACTCAAACTCTGCTTGTGACCCCTAAGCTCATTCGTTATCAACACACATAACAGCCAATTTTCTTATTCTGACCATATCTACCCGCCTTGATTTTCTATTTGTTTTTTTTTTCTTATTTCGTTTTGGATTAGTGAAATAGGATATGGAAAAAACTGAGTATGTCTCAATTTATTCTATAGACAATTCCGTATTCTTCCTGGTTTTGTACCTTTCACTTGGTTGGTGGCTCAGTTATCCTTGTGTGGCAATGCTTGACTTTCCTTCGGTCAACAGTGCCATGCCTATTCCTTACGCTTACTTCGTCTGTAAATGTCACAAGAAAGACGTACGTCTTTACCTTACCCCACATTCATGCAACATCCCTTACAAAATGGAACCACGAAATAAGGGGATTTAATAATCTTTTTCAGTGGCAACGTTTTTGGATCAACAACATGGTGATAAAACTATATAAATTTATGTGATGACTTCTTTAAAGACATGGTTTTCTCATGATGTAAATGACATCTGATAAATATTACGTCGTGCCAGCCTTTTCCATTTTTTATTAAATTTTTAAATCTGTTGCGTTAGTGGATCTAGCTATACGGGGACGCATCGATGTAGAGATCCTACTAGTGCTTCTGATCTTGCCTCTAAAACTAAACCACATGCCGGATGCTATCATTCCATTCTAATATTACATTTAAATGTCGGATGAACCAGAAGGAAAGTGAGAGTTGTCTTTGTTATGTTACCCCATTTAAAGCAGGTAGTTTTTACAGAAGGCTTGTTACAGTCCCATGACGAAATAGAGGCCGATAGTAAGCACAGTTGGGGGAAGCTATGCTCATCGAAAATATATTTAAGATCTTCTAAACTCACATGAATGCATATTCAGTCCTACCATCCATTTTGCATGTCATCTTTTCATGGAGACATCACACTTCCAGCTCCCGATACTCTGTCATAAACACCTTTACAAAGCCTGGCTTCTGCAAGAACTTGAAATCCCTACAAAGTTTACATAGTGCTTATAATTGTCTGCAACTAGTGTTAAGCAGTTCATGCTTATAATCAAATACACGTAGAAACTGAAAACTGTTTTACCTTTGTTCAAATGCTACAAAAACGTCCAATCTAGTCTCCAAGCGAATCTCAGGTGCTAATGCCCCTCAAACTCTGCTGGTGGTCTCTAAGCTGTATTCTTCACCCATGTATTCTCATTGTGACCATATTGACTCTTCTCTATTCGTATTTGGTTAGTGCAATGGGTTATGATAGCGGAGCTCCAGCGGCCCGAAGGGCCGCGAAGCGGAGCACCATACCTATAGAAACCCGTCAACTGCTTTTCTCATGGTAAAAATGGCTAGCGGTATTGCTCGTGGGCGCGCACGACGACGACGGTGGTGTTGCCCAATAACTAATAATATCCTAATAATAATCATAATAATCCAAAATGGCGGCCATACTCCACCTGGTCCAGCAGCTGACCAGTTAGTTTACAGTTTACACCCAGCGTACATCTTTGATACTGGACATCCATCTTATAGCCAATTGACACCTGTCAAAACAAGTTATCCGCTGACCAGTGTCACGTGACCATATCGCGGGCTCAAGTTGAGACCTCATCGAGGTCAGCTGACCCGGTACTTGCTTTCGATTTGATCGCAGGCTCAAGCCAAGTGTGGGACACCCAAACCAAATCGAGGCTTAATTTTTCGCGCGCTTTCTGCGGCTCGTAATTTCGCATTCACTTGGTTTCTTCATTTTGAGCAAAACAGCTTCATCGTCTTCGATCGAAGTTTGTCTTTAAATTCGCGTAAAAAGCATAAAAATCAAGAACTTGTCAAAAGATACTCCGGAACGTGAATTTTCAAGTGATGAAGGGAAGAGCGATTTTTCTCAAGAAAAGCTTCAAACTTGGATCGATTGTGTGGTTGAAAACAGTATAATTCAACGCTTCAAGGGCTTTCACTTTACCGCGGTATCTTGCTTCTCACTAAGAAAGGTCCCTTAACAGTTCACCTGTGTTAATGGGAGGAACGAGTAGCTCAAACTCTGTGGAAAAAGCTCTTTCTTTGGACAAACCGTTTGCTATTTTTGCGGATGCTTACGTATTTTCAAGTGGTAGAAACCTGTAGAACACAGCGCAGGACAGTGAGGTAAATGAAATAAATAGAAGCTTAACATTTGGTTTAATCGTTCTTACTTTTGTTCAGGAATGAAACTTGTATTTTTCTCTCGAATGGATATAAATAACAATCATTTGTACTCGTTTTGGACGCAAAGAAGTAGTTGAATTGTTTGTTTGTTTTGTTACGTTGTTTTCTTTGCAAGCGAACGAGTGTTTTTACTCGGCTTGGCTGACTGTTTTTCGACCTTGGTACCTCAACAGCGTTAAGAAACTTTTGCCCTTATCTTAATAACACGTAATCACAATGAGTCCTCGTAAAATTAAGCATTAAAGCTCGAGTAAAAAAAAGCCGATGAAATGCATGTGCATGTGCACGTCTCAAAATCTGACATAAAGTTGTCAAAATTTGACGTCGAAAGCGGCCTGTAAACAACAATATTAAGTTTCGCCGTCTATAAACATGTCGTCTTAATTTGTTTGAACCGGTAAGAATCAGCGTTTGGATGTTAAAAACACCGAAATGGGTTGACTGGCTGGGCTGGCTTTGATAAATTTTATATTGGACGGGTCTGCGAGAGAAATGCTGGTGTGGTTTGGCAAGCGCTTTCTTCGTTAACTGGATGACGCTTTGCCACTGAGAATCATTAATTGAAGAAGGTTCTTCGGAAGACGTGGGAAGTACCAGTAAAACTATAAAAGCTCTTTAGCGTTTTGTGTCAGCCAAGGAAAGATTTTGTGGGAAATGGCGCTATTATTCAGCTCTGTCGCGTTGCGAGTGATTGCTGCCTCAGAGATTCCTGTTGACTGCTCTAAACGATCAGGTGTGGACCTCTTTTTTGTCTTTTCTACGGACATTTATGTCAAAATTGCTAAGCAATTTTTGTTACTTGTCTAATTTCTCCACCTTCTCCAAGAATCTTCGAAGAAATATTATTCGTATTGTGCTTTGTTTTCTTGTAATACTTGTGTTTGTTGTTCTGTTGTTTCTGAACCGCGGTCAATTCCTGTTGACTGCTCTTAACGATCAGTTTTTACCCTTTATTGTCTTTTCTACGGGCATTTATGTCAAAATAAATACCGATTTTTCTAGACTAATCAGTATAAGCTATTATTATTACAAGCTAGTCTTGTTTAATTTCTCCACCTTCTCCTTCTTCCAGCAAAACACTCGCATCGTACTTTGTTCGCTTGTAGTGTTTTTTTTTTAATCCGCTTTGAATTCCGTTACGCTTTCATCTGAAAGTAGTTAGGACTCACGAATGTCTGTATAAAAAATTTTTTTGCAAACGTTTGCTATCGAAAACTCTTCGTTTTCCCTGCTGCTGCTCAATTGTTTTGGGCACAAATTAAACTGGCCCAAATAAAGCCATGCGAAGTTGCTCGGTGAGATTCTAGGCTTGGCCTGGCTAAATATATATATGGCCTTCAGCTTTTCTTTTTATAATCGCTACATACCAGAGTGGAATGGTTTTCCATCGAACATCATGCATGCACCTTCTTTAAGCAGTTTTAAGTCCTATCTATTACATTATTTGTGTCAATTTTAAATCAGATGTAGCTTGTGAGTGACAAGTATGTAATTTAATTAGGTTAGCTTTGGATTGTATTTCAATTTTACTTCTTTATTTTTACTGTCAATCTCAAAGCAGGGGTGACTTGTAAGAGACAAGTATTTGATTTAATTTGATTAGGTTAGCTTTGGGCCACGTTTAAATTTCACCTCTTAGTTTTTAGAATGTGTAATACAGTAATATCCCACGTATAAGAACCAGAATTTTCTAATTTAGCCTAAATAGATTCTTATATAAATGGTACTGAAAGCAAATTTAGGCTACCAAGGTTCTTAAAATAGGTTCTTAAATTTTCATATGAATTTTATCTGAATATACCATATATACAGTATAAATCATTTATTTGTACCATAGAGAAATGCCTATAGGCAGTTCACTGCAGGTACAGTATATGTCCTTAACAAAACATAACAAAGAAACTCATTCAGCAGTTTTTACCTTTACACTTTTACAGCAACCCCACTGATAAGAACCTAACTTAAAATTTTAGCCTTAATAGGTTCTTATGTGAAGGGGGCTTAAAATGAAAATTTTAGCCTAACAGGTTCTTAAAACCCAGGTTCTTATAGGTGGGCTATTATTGTATTAGATAATATTCTTTGTATGGGAATTTACTTTCTCCCAATTATTCTCCAGTCATGCACTTTTTTTTTTGTATCAACTTAGATGTATTTGCATGACAAAGTATTACTAAACTTAAAGTAAGCTCTTCCTCATTAATATACACATCCTTTGGACTTCCTTCTCCTGCATACAGTCTTTCAATTAATTTTATTCCTAGTTGGTCACACCAATCTTGTGGTATGTTTGGATGACATTTGACACTAATGTGTAATGGGATTTTTGATGTTTGATGAAGTATGTTGTGCAATTTCAAATGTACATGGAGAAATGTGAGACTAGTCCTTACCTTTCTTGCAAAATAGAAAATCAAGTTAAGGTTGCTAACACGGATTTCCAGCACTTTTGCTTTGGTGAATCATTACCTTAAATCCTCATACTACATTGTTAATTACCTTGATAGTGATATCAACCAAATGCCCAATATTTTATTATCAAGTTGCTTAGTCTTGCACTTGGCTGGCCAGAAAAGCAGCTGGATTTCTTTTTGAAAACACTGTAGGTGCATTGATTGATGAGCTTAATGTCAGCAAGCAGTTTTTTTGCGATAGTAAGGTCAAGAAGTAAGTGATCAAAAGAAATATCTTGGCCTTAATGCATATCATCTAAATATTTTTTATTTATTTCCATGTATCTTTCTTTCATAATTTTTTTGATGCATACATATATCCAGAGGATACACAATTTCTGATTTCCAACTGTCTCATGGGAGGCTTTGGATAACTGAAATTGCATTCATTATGAAGTGATGATCTGAATCACTATATGTCTGATGTCGGATACTGATTCAAAATAGCATTCACCAGGCTTCTCCACCAATTTCTAGTGGCTCTAAACCATACCTAAGTTGCCTACAGTTGCACGGGGAAACAGACCTGTCCTTAGGTATTGCTCTAAGATGTTAAGAAATATTTTGTTTTAAAAATTTATAGATGCAAACTAGCGTTGCAGGTTCTTTTTTACACAAAGTATTAAGATTATTTTAAAAAAAAACCTACCTCAATATATTTTTTTTGCTTTTTAACATCTCCAAACTCAATTTGCAAAGGAATTTTTATTACCTTACTGAATAGAATGCTTGTTTTTAGGAGGGGTGGGGGTCCAAATCCGTAAAAGGGGGTTCATATCTGCTAGCAGTTCTGGACTAGGGGGTCCAAATCTGATCCACAAGCAGATCTGGACTGGAGGGTGCAAATCTGCGGGGGGTCCCAATCCACTGTGACACTGGCTCAGATCACCTTTCCATACTATTTTTTACAGCCTTGGGTCTGTAGCTTGAGTGAGGTCAGATGGGTGATATGACAAGCACACTATATGTCAATGCCAGTAGAAAAAGAATGCTTTTGGAGCTCCGCTTTTAGGCTTGGCTAAATATATATATTAGAAACTTTGATTCTATCTCTAGTCATTATATAGACAATTCCGTATCCTTACTAGTTCTTTACCTTTCACTTGGTGGGTTGTGCAGTTATCTTTGTGTCACAATGCTTCACTTTCCTTCGGTCAACAGTGGCATGGTTTTCCTTCAGTATGGTTTTTAGGTCAAAAAGTCTTGCCGCATTTACTTTCGTTGTAGAAATGACAAGAATGACGACACCAGAGCTGGGAAAATAAGAGTTCCCTTTGTTGTGTTATACACTGATTAAAAGCAGATAACTTTTACAAAAGGCTTGTCATAGTCCATAATGAATACAGGACAATAATAAGCACAGCTGAGGGAATCTATTGTCATAGAGAGTATTTTTAAGATATCTTCAAAACGCACATGAATGCTTATCCATTCTTATAACACTCAAAAAAGCCTGCCTTCGACAAGAAGTTGAAATCGCTACATAGTTTTCATACTTATACTTTTTTGCAACTAATGTTAAACAGTCCATCCTGAAAATCAAATACACATAACAAATTGAAAACTGATACACACAGAAAACATTCCGCCTTCTTTCATCTTGCCTTTACGGTGCCTTTCGACAGCCTTACTCGGTAGCATACAATAGCAGGAAACGCCCATCCCATGTAGCTCAACATTCCTGTAATCTTTTTCGTCATGACTCAAAATCTCAATGCGGTGGTCCAAGTAGTGGTAGTCTGGCAAGTTGACGTCTTTCGTCGCTCTGCAAAGAAGTGAACACTCCCAGATCATACAATGATACTGGACAAAGAACAAACCCATAGAAGACGTATTCGGTTTACCTTTGTTTCCCTGTAAAGGCGCAGTCAAAGTTCTACCGTGTACAATATATCTGGATTGTAACATCGATAGTGTTTCTTTTCTTTGTCATGATCACGTCTCTCTTTTTATTGAATCTTATTCTCACCATATCTACCCTTTTCTGTTCATTTTTGGTCAGCGCAATGGAATATCGTGAAAACCTTTTGATTCTATCTCAAGCCTATCTCCAGTCATTCCCTATTCTTCCTTGATTTGTCCCTTTCACTGGGTGCGTTGTTCAGTTGTCCTTGTGTCATAATACTTGAATAATTCAAGGAAGGAATAATTCAGGAAGTAACGCTTCTAGTGCTATTGGATTTGAGTGCAGCTTTTGACACTATCGATCATGAAATTCTTCTCGGTGTCCTTCAAAATAATTTTGGAATCATCGGCTCTGTTCATGACTGGTTTGCCTCATATCTAATCGAAAGCAACGTGTTCATATCGACAATGGGCTTACAGATGATTTTGATTTGAACTGTGGTGTCGCGCAGGGAAGCTGCATGGGCCCAGTTTTGTTTACTTTGTACGTTTCACGGTTTTATCAGGTTCTTGCCAGCCATCTTCCCTCTGATATGCCGATGACACTCAACTCTATTTTTCTTTTAGACCAAATGACAGTTTGTCTCGGGATCGCGCTCTAACGGCTGTGGAAGCCTGCATTTCTGATGTTCGTGCCTGCTTAATTCATAAGCGTCTATTAATTGATGACTCAAAGATTGAATTCTTAATTCTTAGCTCCCGCCATCAAATATCTAAAATCTCAATCGACTCCATTACTGTTGGTGACTCTACTATCCAACCTTTAGAGAGTGTGCGTAATTTGGGCTCCTGGCTTCACGCTACGATGTCTATGTCCGTCCATATTGGCAAGATCTGAAGTAAAGCGTTCCATGGGTTGTACAGAATTCGGCAAATAAGGAAATTTCTTAGTCCTGAGACCACCAAGACTCTTGTCCATGCATTCGTCACTTCCCACGTGGACTACTGCAATTCTCTTCTTTATGGCGTCCCTAAATACCAATCTGACCGTCTTCAAAAAGTACTGAATGCTGCTGCTAGATTAATTGTTGGCCTATCCAAATTCGACCACATCTTCTCTACCATGTTCGACCTGCACTGGCTTCCTGTGATCTATCGCGTCCAGTTCAAGCTTTTGCTTTTGGTTTACAAAGCTCTTAATAACCAAGTACCCGACTACATCAAGGACTTTTTACTCAAGAAGAATAACCCAACTTATCACCTTCGTTCAAACGACCATAACCTCCTTGCTATTCCCAGATCTAACCACAATTCATTTGGTGATCGAGCTTTTGCACACTCGGCACCTTTTCTGTGGAACAATCTCCCTTGTGAGATACGACAAAGTCCAATTCCGACTGTTTTTAAATCAAAGTTAAAGACTTACTTTTTTAAATTAGTGTACAATCTGTCTTAATCATATATGTTTCAAGTTATTTAGCAATGTGTGATAGGTCCGCAACAACGTTACCTCTTTGTTTCTTGTCGTTGAGATGCTTGATCATAGTCCCATGTATAAGCTGAAAGCAAGTGAAAACGTCTAATTTGTTGATCCGAGGTGGGCTAATTGAATTATTTAAGCCAAATTTTAGTACGTCCAGTTGTTCTGACGTAAGGATACATGAAGACAACGATCACCAGCTTGTCTTCCTGTATCCTTACGTCAGAACAACTGGACGTACTAAAATTTGGCTTGACTAATTCAATTAGCCCACCTCGGATCAACAAATCCGACGTTTTCACTTGCTTTGAGCTTATACTTGGGACTATGATCAAGCATCTCAAGGACAAGAAACAAGTTGTTTAGCTTTTAACAAACAAATTGGAACACTAATAAAAGTAAGATATTTACACATATACAAGGAGAAAAATTAAAGGTAAAAGATCCTAAAGTATATGGAAACTAATTTACTACACGTATATACTAATTGGGGACACTAACAAAATCCCAAGTGGACACATAAAAAATAGGATATTTGCATATACACAGGTAAAAAGTATATTAACACTAATTCATTTCGCGTTTATTCCTAATATAGAGTATCAGGCTTTTCTTAGAAGGAGGGGGGGGGGGCAGTGGGAGGGAGAGGGAGAGGGGAAGAGTCTTTCAATTGAGCCCTACTTGCGCCCCGATATGCGTCTCCGAAAAACTAACTGATCATAATCACTTCCGGTCAACCGCCTGTGGCGAGAATTGTGTAATTTCTCGTCAGAATCTACTCACAAAATACGACAGTTGTGCTGCTACGGCGCCGCTGTTTTGTGAGACAACAAACAGTGCTCTGGTACTTTGTGTGACACGTTACTGTTGGTATATAATTTTAAAATTTATATGTATAACGTAATATTTTTGTAACCTGTACAGTACAGTACGAATAAATGTTATTGTTGTTGTCGTTGTTGTTGGTGAAAGAAAGTCAAATAACAACAACAACAATCATTTCATTTTGCTAGATATAGAAGATACTTTACGTCATACCTACCGACAATAGGTTTTAGACATGCAGTAGAAGTGACGTCATTTTGCAGAAAATAGCTTACACACCCGAGAAACACATTTGTTTTGCTGACGCAAAGGGTTTTACCATTGCGTGTCTGCGTTCAGTCGAAAGTTTATTTTTAAGTTTAAAACATGTTTTGGAGCCGGTGGGTTTTTCTAAAATTTTGCTGCCTTGCAGCTTTTAGGTTGTAATCTTACAAATAAAGTCGACGTAGCCTGTTTAGTTTCTTGTATAGTACGCGCTCTTGTTTTCATCGGGCATAATAAAACTATTATTGAATTAGGTTTTCGCATGATAGCGGGAATTATCATGGCCTGGGTTTGTGTTATCCGCCTCAGCTTTCGGTTCCAGCAGATAA
Organism: Pachyseris speciosa; assembly: GCA_016490735.1. Taxonomy (NCBI): domain Eukaryota; kingdom Metazoa; phylum Cnidaria; class Anthozoa; order Scleractinia; family Pachyseridae; genus Pachyseris; species Pachyseris speciosa. The sequence goes on along the minus strand of JAEMWC010000030.1, from coordinate 1,538,033 downwards.
CTTAAGGCTCGGCCATGATAATTCTCATCCAGTAATTGTTAATTAACGGCTGTTTCTGTGGAGAAAAACCGGAGGAAGTTTCAACTGCTTCCTTACCATCTGGTGAGGGCGATTGAAGAATCAAATTTTTTTCAAAATCTGACATCATCGATCTCCACTGGAATCACTTCGACGGTTGAGCGTCAAAAATGTATTTTACACCGCGGGCATTCAGTCTATCTACTTGCTGTTTTCTGATTAACTCAAGCGGAATGACAATAAGTACTACATACATTTTCCTTGTGCCGGTTTTATCGAACTAGTATTGCAAAAACACTTTGCAATAAGTTGGTATTTCAGGCTCTTTCCTTAACCAGTTGGGAGAATTCCGAGGAAGTCTTTTCTTTCGACAAGAAGGCTCTGATCTCAAAGCAGAGTTCCTGTTCTTGTTTAAGCGTAATCCCTGGAAAGAACTTAAACGCCCCTTCTAACGCATTTTTGAATTCGTTTCGATCCATGAAAGGCTGGCCGCCGATACGGATACACAATTCAAAAATAAATGGGGCATATTCTTCTTAATTTGTTCATGATCCTTTATTTCCAGTTGTATGACGTAAGAGCCTTTTGTGTTTTATCTAACCAGAGAAACATCCAGAATCTGGATGTTCGCCACAAGCAAATTGATATATTTGTGCCAGGCTGTAGTTTTCCTCCTCTCCCCAACCCCCTACCCCTCAGGACGGGCTCATACTCAGGCTACCCTGATGGACACCCGATCGCTTATGCTTCTCGGTAACTCACTCAAGCTGAGGAACATTACGCCCAAATAGGAAAAGAAGTCGTTGCAGTTGTATTTGGCTGCGAGAAATTTAACCATTATGTGCATACCGGTTTCCAGTGGATGTTTGTATTCTTCAATGTGTCCAATACTTTGTATGGAATTTTCATCCCCATTTTCATTCCTATTTAAACGGAAAACGAGAGCAAGCAGTTCACCGACTAGCGAGACTATTTCTCCCGAAACGAACGCCCAGGCCACAATTGAATAGCCGGCAAACGCGACGAGTGAATCTGAAGACGTATTTCTGCCAGCCCTTGACATGGAACAGGAGGTTGCCTCCAAAGTGGATCAAATATTATCAAAGCTGAGCCAACTGGAAAGCATTGGCACACAAATAAAAACACTACAAGACTCAGTGGATCAAATGAATCAAACAGTTGCAAATCCCCAAAGCGATGTCTACCGCTTAAAGGAAGATGTACGAAACACAGTCGAAGAAACAAACATTCTACAGGTATCCGTAAAATTCCTAAACAAAGAAGTGGAAGTTAGTAAAGAAAAACTTGGTGATTGTGAAGAGAAGTCACAAAAGAAAAGTGAATGACTTGCGTTTTCAGCTTTTAAATTACGAAATGTACAGCCGGCGAGGAAGAGAACATTGTTGCCCCCTGTAAATGGACAGTGCAGTGACTTAGTAAAAAATATTCCGAAATCATTGCTTAAAAAGTGGGGGGACAGCTTTCACATAGATATACGTGCCGAAGGAAAAGAGTTTATAATCCATCCACAACGGCGCCATGTGCGAATTTGATCAAAATAAACACACAATTTCAGTTCATTTTGATAAACTGGAACCTGACCTCACCAAACCTGGCCGGGAACAAGACATCTAAGGGATGTAAGCAAGACAAATATCCAGGTTATGCTTCAAGAAATGGCTCCTTAAAATTTGCCTGATGCGTGATACGTAAACTGGACCCGCGGCCTAACAGAATGACAAAAACAACGAAACAACGATTCGATGCGACCACTTGTTTTTAAACAAACGCCTGTAAAATTTACCGACTTTTAAAGGTACAACTCTCAAACTTCAGTATTTTACTAATTTTTAGGCACTCTTTCTAACTGTTGAATATGTGAATGATCATCGCAGTTATGAACACTACTTAAGCAGTAGTGAAACTTAAGCCTGAAAAAAATTCAGGCTTGTACAGGATTAGCCTCCCACGCAGTCGTTTTTTAGGGGACTCGGATTTCACCTCCTCCCCACTAACGCCTGCTTACCCGAAGCCAACATTCCTTTCCCATTGTTTGACTCGAGATGTGAACGGCAAAATTATGAATTTGTAAACGTATCAAAGCGCTAGAACCGATTTGTTTTAGTAATAGGATGTGTTACAAGAGACTAAAGCAAATAACAATTTAGACGCGACCAAGTTAGAAATCTGAAGCATTTATCAGTCGATCAAACAGAGTAAACCGACGTGAATTTATCACACATTGTACAACAACAAAGCTCGATCTCTAATGGCCTTGCATTAAATCAGATGAAATTTGCTTACGCAGCGATCCCAAAACGTCCAGGGGAAGCGGTCAGAGGTTATCAAACACCGATGGCATAGACGGCGCCAACTAGTAGTTTTTCTTCAGTTCACGAGATGTGAACGGCAAAATTATGCAGCTTATTACCTAGCAGCTCACTCGATCCACTGCGCGCTATGGTCTACTGATGGCAAAGTTTCCTTCCTCCAAATCACGCAGACTAACCCGAAGATACGCTAATACTTCATCAAATTAAATTCAACGGCTACAACATGAACAGCGGCGAGGAAATAGAAGATTGAAGGGGAAGCTTACATGATACTGAAATATGCGTCTTTCCGTAACTAGACGGTATATTGACGGAAATATTACCGCTATTTCCTCTCACAAATTATTAAATTGAAGTCAGTTGATATGCATTTAAACAGGAATTTTTAAACATAGAGCACACGGTCATCAAAGCTTGCTCAAGCTCTGTCTCCGTCATGTTGAACTATCCCGCGAAAAGCGTCCTGAAGTCAAGGTCAACCTTCCAGAATTTAGTAGGTAAATTTTGATTGGCTATGCGGCGGGAAAGGAATGTTGGCTTCGGGTAAGCAGGCGTTAGTGGGGAGGAGGTGAAATACGAGTCCCCTAAAAACGACTGCGTGGGAGGCTAGTACGAAATTCGAACCCATGACCACTGCGATACCGGTGCAGCGCTCTACCGACTGAGCTAACAAGCCACCTGGGAGCTGGTCGTTTTGTTGGTTCGTAATATACCCGTGAGTGGTGAATATATGAGAATGAATATGTGAAAATAATATATTTGAAAATGATATAACTGCGTCGACGGATTCTCGTTACAAAAGTTGCAAAATCCGTGGAAAGGTCTATAAAGGTTCGAGAGTGCCTGTTCTGGCCAAGAATTGCATCAGATGTCAAAGATTATGCCTCGAAGTGTGACGTGTGTCTGGCCTATCGCACGTCTCAGACTGAGGAACCATTCCTTCAACATGAAGTCATTTCGCGACCCTGGGCTAAATTAGCTGTTGATTTGTGCGCGTCCAATGGGCGCGCCCTTCTGGTTGTCTCCGATTATTTCAGCAATTTCATCGAGGTTTCCCGTTTGCAAGCTATCAGAATATCAGGCGTTGTTCGCGAGATGAAGACCATTTTTGCACGTTTTGGGGTGCCGGAGACTCTAGTTATTGACAGTGGTCCGGAGTTTGCGTCTAAGGAGTTCGAAGCATTCGCGAAGGACTGGTCTTTCAATCACATCACCACCTCGCCTAGATATCCTCAATCGGAAGAAGAAGGAAAATATTGTAAAGACTGTTAAACGTCTTTTTGAGAAATGCAACGAATCGGGTGTTTCCGATTTTCAAGCCTTATTGGATTGGCGTAATACCCCAACGGAGGGAATGGCTTCCAGCCCTGCCCAGCGGTTGATGGGTCGTCGCTGTCGTACGCTGTTGCCCATGTCCGAGTCTCTTCTCAGGCCCAGTTATTCACTGCGTGACGATGTACGTGCTTTGTCTGACAAGAAACGTCGTCAGAAGTATTACAACGATCGACACGCAAAGCCACTTCCTAATGTCACTCCTGGTGAACTAGTGCGAATGAGGCTTCCTGGGCTAAAGGTCTGGACACCAGCTACCTGTGTGGATTCAGTGGGTCCTCGTAGTTTCCTTGTCAAGTCTGGAAGTACAGTTTATCGGAGGAATCGGCGTGACATTATTAAAACCACCGAGACTCCTGCTGCTAGCCAGACCTGTAAATACGCTTGAAAAGGTTTATAAGAGCCTAGTACAGCCTTATTTTGAATATTGGTCCCCTCTTTGGGACAACTGCGGCAAATTACTAAAAGATAAGTTACAAAGATTTCAATCTCGTGCTGCTAGGGTTCTTAATGGTGCCAGTTATGATGTTCATTCCGCTGAAATAATCGAGACCCTCTCTTGGGACACACTTGATGTGAGGCGGCTCCGGGCCAAATCAACATTGCCGTTTAAAATACTAAATGACGACACCGCCCCGACCTCAGGAATTCTTTTGTTAAAAGGAATGTTGATCAGACTAATTACTATCTTAGAAATAGTACTACAGATCTGCCACCTCCTAAACCGAAGAGAGAATTTTTAAAAACAAGTTTCAAATACAGCGGCGCGATGCTTTGGAACCAAATCCCAAATGAAGCAAAACTGGCGGAATCGATATATTCATTTAATAAATATATCAAAACGTAATTGGGTCATGTCATGCTATATAGTCTTTTAATATTTAGTTAATAACTGTTAGTTTTCGTTCTTAGCTGAATTTTCGTAGTTTTAGATTTATCATATTATTTATCTCGTGTTATTAGCTTTACTGAGTTTCTTTTTTATGTCTTTATAAACACGCCCTCCATGGAAACCAGCTAAGTAGTTGTTGGGGCTAGCGTGTTTCTTGATTTAAATCAGGAGCCCATGAGCATATTCATGCGCTCCTGTTTAAATAAAGTATACCTACCAACTTACTTACCTACCTACCGTCATTCTTAAGAAAGCACCGCTGCCCAGTAGTTCTGGAACAGTATCGCCTGCACACATGACAGTGCACGTTCGGCCGACTCCGACCACTCCTGTGCGGTCTGCTGAGCCGCCATTTTTCCAGCCCGATGTGCCGCTGACCGACCTAACTATTGCATTAAAATGGCCAGCTTTTGGTTGCTGCTTGTCACAATGTGAGTTGTCCGTTTACTGTACCGTTCGTTTCAGAGCTGTTGATAACATTTTCGAGACACGTCACTCCTCCACAAGGGAATAGTAAGATACGAAAACTCCACAAAATCTGGCTTCGTCAACAAGTTTATTTGCCTCTGTCAACAACTGAGTTTAAAAAGTCCATGCTTATGAAGCAATCCCACAAAAATTATTTAAAAAAATGAGAACTAGTGTTTGTTTTTGACAAACTTTCATTATAGAGCTAGGCCGTCTAACAAATCCCGAATCCTAGAATCCTAGTATCAAAAGTATCCAAAAAAATAATTCCGAGTAAATACTTTTTATAACGAAAAAAAAAAAAACCCGCCAGAAACTCCTTTTTCTTCTTGTTGTCTTCTTGACTTTTCGTTATCCCTCTACTTACGGGCCTGGATCGGCAGAGGAGAATAGCGAGCAACGGCATCCTCATACACCGTAACCTTGTTGTAGTCTCTGTCGTGGCTCAATATCTCAATGCGGTGGTCTACAAAATGATATTCTGGCAAGCGGACACGCGTCTTCGCCCTGCAAAGTGTAGCGTGGGGCCTGAGCCCAAGTTCAGTCGCACATGCGTGGTTAGTGGTCTAGAAAAACGTGTGCTTGTAAAGTTAGGCTTATGAGAAACTATAAAGCGTTCTGGACGTTATCCGTGTCGTTGTTTGTGTTACATTTGGTGGCAGCGGTGGAGATTTTAACCATGGAAGACACTGTGAAAGCCTTGGAGGCGAAATTGGCCCAGCTTGAAGCGAAACTCGCGACGAAAAGTGAAATTACGGCGGCCGGTTCAAGCAGCTCCACGAGCTCATCGACCACATCCCCGGATCATTCTCTTCGCATTAAACCTGAAACTTTCTCGGCTGCTTCGGGAGAAAACTGGTTGGTGTGGCTACGGAAATTTAAAAACATTGCGTCGCTGAACAAGTGGAATGCCGAGCTTCAAAGTCAAATTTTGCCGGCGTACATGAAAGGCCTCGCCGAACAGACATATTACAGTCTGACTGCCGAGCAAACTACTACTTGGGCGGCTCTGGAACGCGCTCTAACAGATCGTTTTCATCCAAAGGAATCCCGCCAAGTACACATTTCTACTCTACGAGCCAAATTACGTCGCCCCGACGAAGATTTACATCAACTGAGGTGCGAAATCTCCCGCCTTGTGGAGCTGGCCTATCCAGATGACCCGCCGGATATACTTAATCGTACCGCCAGGGATTTCTTCATAGGCGCTTTATCTCCCCTGACTTTACGAGAGAAGGTGTTGGATTTGGGCCCAAACACCTTAGACGAGGCACTGGCGGCGGCTCAGCGATTTGAATCAAATCAAAAAGTGTTAAACAAAGGAAGTGCTCGAGTCCTTGCTTCAACTTCTGGAGTGGAAGGAGAAGGGAACTTGGCCTCGCAACAGGGGTCCCCGGAACCCCCAGTATGGGCTAAGCAGCTATTTCAACAACAAGCTGAAATCTTAGAGAAGCTGAAGAGCATTCCTCAAGGAAGGCAAGGTAGGAATGAAAGTGTAGAGTCTGGACAAGGCCCCAGAGCATGTTTTAAGTGTGGCAGTTTGACCCATTTTATTCGTGATTGTCCACACCAAGTCCGTCCTGACCAGGGAAACTGGCGACGGGCGGGGCGCAACCAGAAGTGACCCCGCCCGATAATTCAAAGGGGGCATTTTTGTCATGTGATGTCAATGGTGTTAAGTCCCAAGCTTTACTGGATACGGGTGCAGAAGTAACAATTATTAGTGAAGACCTGTACTATCGCACTAAGACCAACGTGAGTAAACTTGAACCGCCAAGGAAGCCTGTTCTGGGAGCCAACAACATGCCGCTTGATGTCGTTGGTGAAACAGAGTTGACACTCCGGCTTGGTGGGATCAAGGCGCAGCATAAGGTGCTTGTGAGTCGAGGGTTGCCACAACCAGTGTTCATTGGTATAGATTTCTTAATGGCTCACAAGTGTATAATTAACTTTGACACTAAGACTGTCTACAGTGAGGGAGGACCCACTGAGATGGTGTTTGGACACCTTGACAAAGTGTACAGGATCACTGTTGCTGAGACCGTAACATTATCACCAAATATGGTTGCCGATATACCTTGTGAGATTCGGGGGGTGAGTGGCCTGGACGAGTGTATGGGTGTGGTGGAACCATCAAACATGTTTTCAGAAAGATACTCCGCTGGGGCCTTGCGCACTGCAGTAACTGTAAAAGAAGGCCGAATCCCAGTTCGTGTGTTTAATTGTCTTAACAAGCCTATCAAAATTTACAGATGCAGCAGTATTGGGGACCTCCATCCTCTAGCCGGCATGGAAGAACTGCCTGACGGGAGCGCCACGGGCAAGGGGTACAAGATTGTACCGCCTAGTGTTCCGAAGGAAAATGTTGAGGTTGACTTGGGGGCTAGACAGTGTAGTGCAGTTTTTGTGGGTGACTCTGGCAATGGTAGTATTCCGGTGGAAGAGATGTTCCCCATAAGTAGTGGTTCAGTTCCAGAGGAGGAAAAACGTAAGCACTATGAGGTGTTGTCCACTTATGCTGACTGCATTTCAAAGGGGCCGTGGGATTTAGGTACTGCTAAGGGAGTGAAACATACCATTGACACCGGCCCTGCACAGCCAATCCGGGTACCACCTAGGAGGGTCCCCTTCCATAAAAGGCAAGAAATGCGCCGTCAGGTGGATGAGATGCTTGAAGCACAGATTATAGAGCCATCTGAATCCCCATGGTCCTCTCCAGTAGTTCTGGTTGCGAAGCCTGATGGCACTCAACGTTTCTGTGTGGACTATCGTGCTCTAAACAAGGTAACCAAGCGAGACTTGTACCCACTTCCTCGGTGCGATGACATATTGGAGAGCTTAGCTGGGGCACAGTGGTTTTCTCACCTTGATCTTCTTAGGGGGTACTGGCAAATTGATGTTGCAGAAGAAGACCGGGAAAAAACAGCCTTCGCGACCCCGGATGGCCTTTACCAATTCCGCAAGCTAAGCTTTGGTCTAACAAATGCACCTGCGTGCTTCATGAGGGCTATGCACCTTACCTTGAAAGGTTTATGCTGGTCAGACTGTCTAGTGTATCTAGATGACATTATTATCTTTGGGCGAACTCTACAGGAGCACAGGGAGAGACTGTCATTGGTCCTGTCGCGCTTGTCAGAAGCAGGATTGAAGATTAACCCCAAGAAATGCAAGTTCTTGTCCGAACAGGTGGTTGTGTTAGGTCATGTGGTGACTTGCGATGGCATATCTACTGATCCAGAGAAAGTACGAGTCATAAAGGAGTGGCCAGTGCCGGAGAATGAGAGCCAGTTGAAAGCATTCCTGGGAACAGCTGGTTACTATCGAGAATTCGTGCCAAACTACGCTCACATTGCTTCCCCTTTGCACAGTGCTTCTCAAAAGGGTGATCGTTTTAGATGGTCAGCTGAGTGTGAAGAAGCCTTTCAGGCTATTAAGCGTAAATTGATGAACGCCCCCATCCTTGCTTTTCCCCAGTTGGATGTACCATTCGTTCTAGACACTGATGCCAGCGACAGTGGTTTGGGAGCAGTGTTGTCTCAGGTTCAAGGTGGGAAAGAGCGTGTAATAGCGTATGCAGCACGTGCACTATCAAAGGCTGAAAGGAACTATAGCACCACCCGTAAGGAACTTTTAGCCCTTGTGTGGGGAGCTGAGCACTTTGAGACTTATCTCTATGGGAGACGCTTTCTGGCTAGGACTGACCATAGTGCTCTACAGTGGCTAAAGAACTTCAAAAACCCTAGGGGCCAGGTTGCTCGGTGGCTCGAAAGGCTAAGTGATTTCGATTTTGAGGTGGAACATCGCCCTGGGCAGTTGCATGGTAATGCAGATGGACTGTCCCGCTTTTTGTGGGAAGGGGCCGCATCAGCTGAACATGACAAGGGGGAAGCCACATTGATCCAGTCTGTCAATATGGAGCCTCTTTCAAGGGAAAGTATAAGAGCAGCCCAGAACCAAGATCCTGTTCTGTCACAGGTGGCAGAGTGGCTTAAAACTGGTGTCAGATCCCCAAGGAGTGATGTGGAAGGAGGCGGGCGCAAACTTCTATCTTACTGGTCACAGTGGGGAAGGTTGTTTCTCAAGGACAGTCTGGTGTTCAGACGCTGGGAAGATGAAGTGTCAGGTCAAGAAACTTCGCAGCAACTTTGCTTGCCAGAGAGCCTAGTACCACAAGTGCTGTCTGCCCTTCACGACAGTCCTTCTGCAGGTCACCTTGGCGTGGCGAAAACTCTGGCGAGAGTGCGTAGAAGATTTTACTGGCATGGGATGCGAGAGGATGTCGAGAATCACATTAGAAGGTGTGGTCCTTGTGCGGAAGTCAATGACCCTCCCAAGTTGCCAAAGGCGCCCCTCATCAACATCAAGTCGGGTCACCCTTTACAAAGAGTGGCCATAGACATAGTTGGTCCTACACCGAGGTCTAGTTTTGGTCACGAGTGGCTGCTGGTGGTTTCCGATCACTTTACTAAATTTGCTCAAGCTTTCCCAGTCAGAAACACTTCAGCAGTAACGCTTGCAAAGAAGGTGATGGACGAATACATATGCCGGTTTGGGTGCTTTGAGAGCTTACACTCTGATCAGGGAGCCAATGTGGATGGTGCTGTCTTCAAGGGACTGTGTGATTTAATTGATGCAGCTAAAACTCGGACAACACCTTACCACCCCCAAGGAGATGGACAAGTAGAGAGACTAAACAAATCACTTGTGAAGATCCTGTGTAAGCTGATTTCTGACCATCGCCGGGACTGGGCAGACTTTGTGCCGAAAGCGGTTCTTGCGTACAATACTAGTGTTCATGAATCGACGGGATTTACCCCTTACCGCCTAATGTTTGGCAGAGAAGCTATCTTGCCTGTGGATGCTGTCTTGAAGTTTGAAACCTCACCTCCCCAGGGAGAGGCGCAGACTTACCCCGATTATGTTATTCAGCAGAAGAAGCATCTGGAGGAGACGGAGCAGATCGTGAGAGAGAACCTCAAGCGAGCACAGAAATCTCAGAAAGCTTATTACGATACTAAGTGCCACGGTCAGCGGTTTCATGTAGGAGACCGAGTCTGGTATCGAAACCGAACCAGAGCAAGAAGGAAGAAATTCCTCAAACCTTGGTGCGGTCCTTGGAGGGTTGTGAAAGCTCTGTCTGATGTTACCTATCGTATTGAGGAGGAGAGAAGGAAGGCAGGGAATCGTCGTAAGAGGAAGGTGGTCCACTTCAACTATCTCAAACCATGCTTTACACCTCCAGAGATTAATGAAAAGCACTCCCCGGAAGCTACCTTTGGAGGTGCAGGTCGATCAGAAAGATTGGGAGATGTGCAACAGCCAACTCAGATTCAAGGGGCATCCGATGATACTGGGGGCGTTGATTTGGAATGGCTGGAGGATCCAGTGGCTCCATCCACAGAAGTTCATCAAACCCCTCAGGTCCAAGAATTGAGTGGTACTCTAGGTCCGGATTCGCAGCCTGCGGATATACCTTCCCATCCAGAGGTTCCTTTGGTAAACAATGAATCTTTTCCAAGTCAGACTCCAGTGAGACCGAGACGTGAACGGAGAGAGCCACTGTGGCTCCAGGACTATGTCAGAACAGTTGTTGTTCATCCAACTTGGCCGTTTTACCTTGTTGGGACAGTTGCATACTAACTTTTCATGTTTCTTACTCTAACCTCTGTCTTCATATGGGAGGGGGTGATGTAGCGTGGGGCCTGAGCCCAAGTTCAGTCGCACATGCGTGGTTAGTGGTCTAGAAAAACGTGTGCTTGTAAAGTTAGGCTTATGAGAAACTATAAAGCGTTCTGGACGTTATCCGTGTCGTTGTTTGTGTTACAAAAGGAGCAAACATACTCCAATCAGTGACACTGGACTGGGTGCAGCTGATATATACCAAATTTCGAAGTTCACTCATCTGGCAAATAGAATAGAATAGATGTCTTTAATAAATTCAAAAGATAAAAATACATATCTCAAGTTACAAACAATTAAATAAGAAAAATATCCGATAAGTAAAAGTTTAGAGCTCTGGAACGATTACACATCTATTTACATCAAGGAATCAATATCGTATCTACAAATAAGTCTATTCACATAGGACGATTTGAAGCGCTCTGTTGCCACTATAGGATGGTAAAAGCCTGGTTTTCTTAGCGCGTAATTGGTGATATTCTTTTCTGGTAAAGTCTTCACAAGGGGCCAATTTGTTCTCATGGCCTTTCTAAAAATACGGTAATCTGACCTTTCAAGCAACTCCCTTACATTCAATTTCTTCGATATATACCTGCGTTTATAGCACCTATCTGAAAAGTTCTGTATGTTGTTAAGATCAGAAGAGGAGGCTCCGTACACCGATAAACCATACAAAAAATTAGGCATAACAATTAAATGAAACAGATAATCCAGCTCCTCCTGATTGTGCCCCTCTTGCCGAAGAGTTCCTATAACGTGCAAGCATTTATTAGCCTTAATAAGCTTTTCACGCACGTGACTTGCGTATTTACAATTGTGCTGGAATATCACACCTAATAGTTTAAGCTCGCTGCAGTATTTACACAGTTCCTCTACAAACCCTTTTTTTACGGTAAATGACAATCTTATCCCCTCCTAGATAAGACTATGTCCTGGTTAAGTAATTGACTCTACTCTTTGAGATCAAGATAGCTTTGGAGCAGTGCATGTTCAACATTTATCCTTACAAGGGGCATCCATAATCGAACAGTCGGAGCTAAGGTCACAGATTCCTCTCAAATAGCGACCAATAAAAATTGGTTATATCTTGATAGAATTTCCTAGTATATTCTCTATTCTCAGTCATCAAATCACTTTGACACATGAAATACTTACTTGTAAATAGTTGTGAAGTCACATCGTTCATGCTTAGTTTGTGTATCTTCTTCGTACACCAAAGACCTGTTAACGTCACCCTTCAGCACCCCATCACGCACATACATTGCCCCAGTAGATGGCTGCCATTTCAGCGTCTTCTTCTTCATAACTTCATAACTAAACGTTGACGCCATTGTGTATACCGGTGGTTGGCACTGTCTGCGACGCAGGCTAAAGCTGTTGTAACCCTCAACCCTTGCGTGATGCACTTTTTTCACTCAAGCGACAGCTACGCCTACGTCAGTTGGAGGTGTACAAACCAGACAAAACATTTTAAGTTGCAGCGACACTAGAGCTAAGCTAAGGGTGAGCGAAAAAAGGAGAACACTTGAATAGGATAGAAATATATTCGTTTGCGATATTACCAACAAATGTGTTTAACCCTTTGCCTACCAAGTGGGGGTGATTTATTTTACCATATTTTGAGCAATAAATTGTCTGGGACTCTTAACGTCTCCGTATGTGGAGTTCTTATGAAAATATGTGCTGTCTTGAAATACTGGGGACTCAGGCTTTAGTGTGACGGGATGTACATGGGTTGCTATTGTAATGAGAAGACACACCTGTTGGTGCAATCCAATTGTTATCATGACTCTGTGATTAAAGCTAAACAAGAAGGAAATCAAAGCAAGAGTGGTGTATTTATCTGGACATATACGTCCAGTTGGTATGTTAAGGGTGAATCAAAATTACCCTTTGCCATTATTTTGGCATTTGGATGTTGCAAAATATGTAAACTAGTAAGAATCCGTGCGTTTCACAGATTTCAAGTTATCATTGTTATCATTGTCGCTTAATGAATTTATTTATAAGACAAGAGAGCACAAGCAACTGCAACACGTCAACTGGTCACAACTTAAAATGGACCACTTTGAGATATTGGCGAAAGGTCGGTCAGATACTCATTGCAAGATAAAGGAGACTCTACTAATTAGAGAATTGAAACCTACCTTAAATGAAAATGTAAGCAGCGAAAAGCTGTATCTCTATTAGTTTGCATCTTTTTATATGCAAATTATTTTTAGCTTCTGTCAAGGTTATTGTTAATTAGTTACTTATCTTAAATTTCAAATTTAGTTGTTACTTTAATTCCTAACGGTCACTTCTGAAGATGTATGTCGAAACATACGAAACGTCAAGTTAAACGATATAGTTTTAGTTTTGTTGTCCAACAATGCGTTCTATTGTCATGTTTATCACCGCAGTCTGTGTGTTATTTCTTGTTAAGCTACGATGGCCAAAGACAAAGAGTATTAACAATGGCAATGATGTATAGCCTCTAAAAGCAGTAGACTTTAACTAAAAAGGATCTTTAATGCCTTAGTTTCTTGTCGTCATACGATCTAAAATGGGTAAACATTCGTTGAGGAGAAAGCGCTTACTTTGTAATGACGTCTGCACCCCGGGAGTGCACTCCCTTATATGGGCTATATAGGTATGTGCGGCACCCAAGTGTATGTTTGTTTAGCCCTTTGGTCTGAAATAGGGTATCGTCACGTCTCACAACTCATCATAACTGATTATGTGGGACGTTAAAGAACCCACGCACTGTTCGAAAAGAGTAGGGGAGGTAGTCCCCGGTGTGGTGGTTTATCTCTACTAGAATGTGGTTATGGGGGAGGGATTTGTAGTTACGGGCCTACAGTAGTTGGCGCAAGCCGTATGGGGACGAACACAGTGGGGCATTGATCGATTTATACAGCAAGTTAACATATTCCATCAAACAATAAAATTCACAGCTGAAATTTCGGAGAAAGAGATTACATTCCGTGACACAAAAAGTATATAAAGGAGAAAGGTTCTCTAAAGAATCTATCCTAGACATCAAAATCCATTACAAGCCGACCGAGACCTTTCAATATACACACTATGCCTCTTGTCACCCACCAGGTGTAAAACGAGGTTTCATAAAAGGAGAAGCTATCAGACTCCTACGTACAAACGCCTTGGAACGAAATTTCCAGGAGTCCATCTTTAACTTTAGTCCACGACTCGAGGCTCGCGGTTATCCTAAACAGCTAGTGGAGAGAGCACCATCTGAGGTCATCTTGGCCGGAGGGCGGTCGGCTTTGCAAATACAAAAGAAAAAGACTGGCGATAAAATAATGCCTTTTGTCACAACATTTCACCCAGCAGTGAAAAACCTTAAACAAATGCTGATGCAATTTAAATGAAGACTGATTCAAAACCAGCCCCTGCTGTAAACTATCTACAAAACGCCGCCTATTATATCAAACAAAAAAGGAAAATCCCCAGGAGGGGAGGGGGGGGAGTACTCCCAGAAAATTTGGTTGGGGGTGTGCGGCCCGCTTCCGGAAACCCTTACCCTATTTCAGACCAGAATCTGCGATTTTCCCTACCTTATTTCAGACCTGACCAAAAATTTGATACCCTATTTCAGACCTATTTGGCGTTGGCCTTAACATAATCTGGGAAGGACTTTTGCCGGACTCTTTTGTTGATGGTCTATTCGCCTGATGATGAAGAAGTAGCTTCCTCTAAAAAAACATACTCAATTCAGAAATAGAGTGCACAAACCATACCAGGAGACCCTATCTCAAACCAAAAAGGTCAAAATCGATATCCTATTTTAGACCTACACGGCTAAAAACCATACCCTTTAGGGCCGCACATACCTATCTAGCTCATATAATTGAGTACCCCCGGGGGATGGGGGGAGGAATCGCTAAAAGACATGCTCGTAAGAAAAAAACGCGTCACAACCGCAGAACCACATAGGGGAGTCTGTGTAGGCCTGTCAAGACGCTTTCAATCGAAGTTAATAAAACAAAACAAAACAAAAAATAATAATAAAAAAACTGTACACCTTTTCAATACCTAACAAACCTGTCAAACGCACTCCCCTAATCTGCGATTACTGCAATTCTTTTTTTTCGGGCGGAGGGTGGGGTGTATGTGTCTGTAAAGAGAGACACCTGGTAATTCTTTTTCGACAGATCATATGGTTGTTTTAAACAAAGTATCAACTGAAGTTTCTGCATTCTTGTTTTCGCCTCATCGCAGGTTCATTGCTGTAGACGCGTGTCATATGTGTATTTTTGGGTGGCTTATCTCCGCGGGGCACTTTCAACCTCGTTCCCAGGGCCTTTTCCCTGGCTTGGAAAGAAAAGGCCCTGGGAACGAGGTTGGGGGCACTTTATGTTCACGCCCGATGGACTCCGACCACTGCCTCGTCAAATTACAAGCGCTTTGAAGAAACCATAAGATACCACTAGCCTTTAATAAAAAACTTTTCATACACAGTCAACAATATGCCAGTCATATTTATCTATCTCAAAACCAAAAAACAAAATTCCCCTTTCAACCGCTACCGGACCACCTTGCGGAAGGTCGTTGGTACAAACCCCGGCCGGACCAACACTCAAGGTCTTTGAATAATTGAGGAGAAAGTGCTGCCTTTGTAATGACATCTGCAAATGGTTAGAATTTCTAATCTTCTTGGATAAGGACGATAAACCGTACGCGCCTTCTCACAACTCTTCGTAATTGACTTTGTGGGGCGTTTAAGAACCCACGCAGAGAAAGAAAAGAGTAGAGGGGACGTAGTACTCGGTGTGGTGGTCTATCTCTACTATAATGTGGACCATATAGGGAAGAGATTTGCGGTTACGGGCCTAAAGTAATTGATGCAAGCTGTTGTAGTGTCCCTGCCAGGTCTCTGGCGAAGCTAATAAAACAAAAAACCTGTACAGCTTTTCAACAGCTAAAAAACATGTCGAACGCACTCCCCTAATTAATTTTTTTTATTCTAGAGGAAAAACTCTCATTCTCATAACCTAAGATGTTGATTTTTCAAATCCATTGATATCTTTCAACCTGACAGGAAATTCGATTTTTCATGTTTTCGTGATTGAGTATCGAGTAAAGGATGCATTGTAATTTCCTGGAACCGGCAGAGCTCCTTCTTTTTCTTGTGACCAGAGTTTGCCCAACCGGCTGTCGATCGTCGAGGGCGCTTACCATTTACACGTTCCATCCGGGTGGGAATTAGGTATTAGATAGTTACTGAGGCCGGCAGCAATATGTGATATATTGCAGTTAGTTGAGGGCGTAACCCAAAGCTGACTGCAATATATCACATATTGCTGTCGGCCGAAGTAACTATCTAACATATTTACTATTCAATACCCAGTGCCATTGTTCTCTCTCTGCACTAAATTACTGATTGCAGGCGCCTCTTCCGCTTTGTTCCTAAACGCACAAAAGAATATAATTAGCACTTGTTGATTAGTTCAACTGGGAATTGGTGACTGAGACGCCTTGTATCCCAATAAAAGCAGTAGCGTTTGAACATCTGATGGCGTTTCGTGTATGTGTTGTTGTTTTCAACATTTTTCAACAAGCAGGTCTCTGAACTACTGCAAAACAACTTGCAGTCTGAGAAATGCGGTTTGTTTCGCACTTATCATAGTTTTTACTGTAGACGAGGATGAAGAGGCGATTTTTGTAACACAACAAAACCGAACGCGAAATATCAATACTGGTGAGGATTCACCTAAAGCTGGTGGTTTGGAGAACTAGGGTAAGTTTTATAGCCCGTTTAATTTTCCTGCTTATAATACATGATTTAATTGAATCGCGCCTTGGCATTTTTATTAGTGAGTAATGTGTGGTGTTTAATTTTGTTTCAGATGAGCGCTTTATGAGAAGCCTATTGGGACAACCGATTGGAAGAATCTGGAAGAAGTTCGGTCGCTCAAAACAGTCGGAGGAAATGGCACTGGGTCCTTAAAGTATTTAAAGATTGGAGTTCTTTTGGCGTAGCACAAGGCCGTTTTAAAAGAGCCATATTTACTAAGCGTCATAAAACAAACAGGCTGCAATATTTTTAATATTGCAGCCTGTACACTGCAATATTTTTAATATTGCAGCATGTCTGGTTTTGCAGGTTTAGTATATATTACCACTGAGAATTTCCCCGTTGACAAAAAGGACCGCCCCCGTTTTCCTGACATAGTTGTTTTAGCATCTTTAAAGACTGCAATCAGTGATTTAGTGCAGAGAGAGAACAATGGCATTGGGTATTGAATAGTAAATATGTGAAAATATTCAGTGCTGCAGCTTGTCCAAACGCAAAATTGGCAAATCATAAAATGTATTAACATCAACTCGAAATCTCAAAAAGAAAAGAAAAAGTGCGTTGATTAAGCCGATGGCCTAAAGTTCCAAATGGAATGGTATGTATTTCATTTTCCAACCAGAATTTCCGGGTTTTCCGCGGAAAATAGTAAGTACCCCCATCTCCCGCAGCTCCCTGACCGAAAAATTGGCTGCGATAGGCATCCCAAGAGCCAATAAAAGTTCCTTTTTATTCATGAAGAATTACTGGGCTAGGCGTATTCGATCAGTTCTGTTTTGGTCTGTTTTTGGAAAGTTGTATGACAGACAAAACTGAACATTTTAAAGCGATCACGAGTAGCTGTCATGCATCTGCTATGCTATGCTATGACCACGTCACGTCAACTGCATGGGACCACTTTGAGATATTAGCAAAAGGTCAGTCAGATACACATTGCGAGATAAAGGAGAGTCTACCAGTTAGAGAATTGAAACTTACCCTAATAGTTTGCCCTGTTAGCATGCAAATTATTTTCGGCTTCTGTCATTGTTATTGCAAAAATTAGTTGATACTTCTATTCCTAACGGTCACTTCTGACAAAAAAACTAAGCTGTTGATAGTTCTTATTTACGTCTGATATATATCGCCCCAAACAAACCTTTTCCATTTAAAAGCCACCTTCTTTATTAAATTGGACTGAAGGGAGTAAATTTTTGCGGCGTTTTATTCTGCGCGAATATATTTCTGCGGACCGAGGACAATCCACAAAATCCGCAAAAATTAAACCTCCCAAAGCTTTCGTGCTACATGGAGTGCGAAGGATAAAGTATTAGTTCAGTTCTAAGCCCACGGTCACGCAATTTACCTCCATCTGATAAGCCTCATCTTCCGTTCTGTTATGTTCCCTTATTTAACTTCTATGGAAATATTACATATCTAGACACTTGCACTTATCGTGAGCCAAACAATACCGATATCATTATGGTCTGTGAGACAAACGATACACAGTTCAATGCGCGTCTTGTTTGTTTTGACCCACGTACGATTGCAAAAGCCGATACGCGTACACCATGGGAAGAAATGAGGGACGCGCGTGCGCAGTTCGTAGCGACACTTAGAAAAATCACGCTAAAAACATGGCGAGTATAAATAGAGAGACTTCAGTGAAGAAAATTAAATTTTTTGACATACCTCTCTAAGCTTTTTACTTTTCCACTGGTTTCAATCTGATCCTGTTGGTCACTTTCCAGCTTTATCCGCCACGGTTTTCAACTTTGAAGTTAAGCTTTCTTGTTTGGTAAGAGAAGTATGGCGGAATGCCTTTTCCAGCTGAATCGCCGTCGAAAAGTCTAACTTTGCAAGCCCGTGCCGCAACGAATTCCCTGGTTTCAATCTGATTCTGTTTATTGACATCGATAGTCGTTCTTTGACACAATAATTAGTCACTTTCCAGTTTTATCCGCCACGGTTTTGAACTTTGAAGTAGAGCTTTCTTCTTTGGTAAGAAAAGTATGGCGGAATGCCTTTTCCAGCTGCGAATCGCCTTCGAAAAATCTAACTTTGCAAGCCCGTGCCGGAACGAATTCCCTGGTTTCAATCAGATATATTGTTCCAAAACAATGTAGTTGACGTCGATGGAACTGTTTTTGTATCACAGGTTCGGTCCACCACGGTAATCAGCATTGAAGATGGACTTTTTTCAAGTCTACTTGGATGAAGGTAAGTCTTCATAGAAGCGCCATGAGTGCTGTGAACGCTTCACAAGTTCCAAGTTTTCGCAGATTCGAAGTAGCGCCGGCCATTTTGTTAAATCATTCTTCTCTTTCCCAGGCTTTTTACGGATAGAAATCCTCGGTAAAAGACTAAGAAAGACAACAAATCCTTGCGGCGAGATAGCGGGAAAATTAAACAGGAGGAAATCAAATTATCAATTCGCCGTGATCGTTCGAAGTACTGTACACTTTCATAAGCCAAGAATGTCCGATATTTCACCAAAACAGCCAAAAATCGATTTACTTGTTAGTGGAAATTTTCCAGATAACAAACATTCTCTATTATCTTTATTTCTTTGCTGTTGCAGACAACCGTAGATTACTCGACAGGGCCGCCATCTTTTTTTTTTTATTATTATGAAGGGCCTGCAAATTTCTATAACAACGATCATCCAATAGCATCTCGCGAAAGAAAGAAAGTAATTGACAGCTTTCTAGACTGCTCTGAAGTGACTCCGCCCCCTCATGTCCCTCATTTCTTGCCATGGGTATTTACTAACGGTGTTCTGAGCTTTTGCTAACCAGCAGCGTTCACAGAGCCATGAAGCATAGTAGACCTAATTACGAACGATGCTGATCTTCTGGTATTTTGAGCCGAGCACGAAGCCACAACTCTTGTAATTGTGGTTTATGCTCCGATAATCGAAATAAAAAGTAACAAAAGCAGATACTGTAACTGAGACGCTACAGCTCAATAGTTTGTGGGTAGAAATCATGATCATTACCCTCGCTCCACTCAGACTCCTTACACTCGGTCTTGCAATAAAGTCACCCCTGAGTAAGAGAAAAGTCAAAGATTCAACCAAATCCAATTTTGTTTTCACAGAAATGCGTCCTCAAATAAAAATTTATTCAGGCTTAAGACTGACTGACGGAGTGATGGATTTTTGTTGGCATTTTAAATCATTCACCATTTCTGTTGTACTTTACATTTTTGAATAAAGACGCGAGATGAAGGGCAAAGAAAAGAAACGAGCTGTTGATAACATTTACGAGACACACGTCACTCCAACACAAGGCAATACTCTAAGATAAGAAAACTTACAAAATCCGGCTCCGACAACAAGTTTAATTGTCACAACACTTTTTTTTATTTGACTCTGTCAACAACTGAGTTTAAAAAGTCTATGCTTATGAAGCAATCCCATAACAAAAATGAGAACTAGTTTTTGTTTTGTACAAACTTTCATTGTAGAGCTAGGCCGTCCAACAAACCCGAATCCTAGAATCCTAGAATGCATGTAAAGTATCCAAAAAACTAATTCCGAGTAAATACTTTTTATAACGAAAAAAATAAATAAATAAAACGCCAGAAACTCCTTTTTCTCCTTGTTGTCTTCTTAAGGGGAGAATAGCGACCAACGACATTCTCATACACCGTAACCTTGTTGTAGGCTCTGACGTGGCTCAATATCTTAATGCGGTGGTCTACAAAATGATATTCTGGCAAGCGGACAGCCTTCTTCACCCTGCAAAGGAGCAAACGAACTCCAATCAGTGACACTGGGCTGGTTTCAGCTGATAGGTACCAGCTTTCGAAGTTCACAATCGTATTCCCTCCAAGATAAGGTCATGTCCTGGTTAAGTAATTGGCTCTACCTTTTGAGATCCGTGTTCAACACTTATCCTTACAAGGGGCATCCATAATCGAACAATCGGAGCTAAGGTCACAGATTCCTCTCAAATAGCGATCACTAAACATTATTTATGTCTTGATAGAATTTCTTGGTATATTTTCTATTCTCAGTCATCAAATCACTTTGGCGCATGAAACACTTACTTGTAAATAGTTGTCAAGTCACATCGTTGATGCTTAGTTTGTTTATCTTCTTCGTACACCAAAGACCTGTTAACGTCACCCTTCACCACCCCATCACGCACGTACTGAAATGCTGTTATCGAAATATGTAAGCGAAAGGCAGACCTTGTTTGACTTCTAGTTCTATTTTATGTGTTCCCCTATAGCACATACAGGAAATCAAAATAAGAAAACATACTGTTCATATGCCATGCAGTATTGTTTATTGGGTGAAATAGTGCCAGGAAGTAATTATGGCAGACATCTGCTTAATTAGTCTAATCGATATGACGGACAGTTTAGAAATTCTATAATCTAAAATTCTCGTGGTGCGACAGCATCTTGTCGCTAGATTTAGCTACAATTGAACAAGTAAATATTTGATTTCGACATTGAGAGCTTTCACCACAAACCTTCATTCAGAGAAATAAAGTAACTTAGAAACAAGGCATAAATATATTGATAAATTAGAAATGGAGAGGTTTAATAACGAGACTCTAAACAGTGTGCTCACGCCACAGAGGGTGTGTCCTTCAATGTGGCATTACCCCAGAAAAAGACAATGAAGAGTTTGTTTTCAGTTATAAAATAATGAAATTTTGCCTGGCTTACTGAGAAATACATAGCAAATAGAGCTTACAAATTTGCGCATAGAAAACAAAAATTTTAGCCCTTTGATTTTTGGAACAGAGAGTGAGGGTAGGTAAACTTTAGGTATCGATTTCTGGGTCAGGTTAAAGAAAATTCTTGGATGTCTTGATATAGACTTTTTCGTTATGATTCAGTTCGTTGCCTTAACGCCAGTAAGGTCAAAGGAAAGAAAGACGGAGCCCCACGCGTCTGCTTTGTTACCTGAAAGACGTGAGGGCTTCATGAATTCTCGGTACTAGATTTCGGCGTTGGCAGATCCCACAAAAAATAAAACGTTTCCTTGACTAAGCACATTAGGAGACAATATATAATGGGGCCGTGAATGTGAACACTATGATTGAACACTTATAAACTTTCACTTACTCGTGAGGGTCGCCTTTTCCTTTTCCGTCAATCACGAAGTGGTGCCCATTTACAGCGCCTACCATACGCAGCTTGATCTTCATCTCTGCATTAATCGCACTCTGCAGACTGAAATTGGGGTGACTCTGAGATCAATTACCAATCAAGAATAAGCAATAAAGTCATCAGTACAGTGATAAACAAATAGAAACTTTTCTTGTGTAGTGCTTACCGTGATGGTAGACTTGAAGTATAATATCGACCTTGCGGCTCTTGCTGCTGCCGATCTGCTCTCTGCCCAGTCACCAGGGTGAATGAGACCTCAGCTTTGAGATTGCTACTAATAGCGGAGCTCCAGCGGCCTAGGCTCGATTTCCGCCGCTCACTCGGGTCCGGGCTTTCCTCCCCGAGAGAGAACGGCTGGACGCGTGACCCGGCGACCTTGTCTGTAATTTATGCGTCTCAGATGTCACCGGATGTGAAATCAGACTCCAAATGTTCCTTATTTAAGCCATGTTATCAGCAATACAAGCATAAGCATAAGCATAAGCATAAGCATAAGAAGAACGCAAGGTTTTGATATTCTTATGCTTATGTCACGGCTGTCCTCACCGGCGCATAAGCTTAAGCCGCGGCTACACGAGCGATTTTTTGCTTGCGATGGTGATGCGATTTTTTGTAAAATTGTCGCGTCGCCGGCGCGCGATGAAAATCACCCGTGTAGCCACCTTCGCACAGGTGATGCGACAGCTCAAAAAATCGCAGAAAAAGAATCGCGAAAAGTTAAACTCATTCAATTTCTCGCGATTTTTTTCTTGCGACTTTTTACCTGTTGCGTTGCCAGTTCAAGGGTGGCTACACTTGCGATTTTCATCGCGCACTGGTGACGCGACAAAATTGAAAAAATCGCATCACCGGCGCGAGCGAAAAATCGCTCGTGTAGCCGCGGCTTTATGTTTGTGCTTATGCTTGCGTCGCTAGTGAGGACCAGGCTCTTATTTCGCGCGCAAATACGCAATGTTGTAATGGATGGCGAATGTGCTAGCGAGGATACACCCAAAAAATTTCAAACGAATACTGGATGCGTATTCTGTGTCTGTGAGCTTCCTGACTCTAGGAAGAAAACTAGATTAAATGGAAAGTGTCTGATTTGCGAAACAGAATTTGCAACATAATGGATGTCCCTCTCTCGAGTGTAAACATGGACAGTTACCATCTGCAACGAGCGCTGCTATCGAGATGTTAAGCGCCTTGAAAAGATCCGAGAGGAGATTAAAATTCTCCAGCATTCATTGAAAGAAAAGTTTACAGCAAATAACCGGCCGAAGCGAGGCGTTCCTACAGACTCGTCAATCTCGCCAAGTGTTGCTGCGCCGTTGAAATCTCTTCGCCATGTAACGGATGAAGGAAGGAAAAAGGCCGCAGAAAGCTTGTCATTTGGAGAGATTCGACCCAAACCAAGTCCCATGCCTGTTCAAGTACCAGTAGTTTGGCCCATTGGTCCCGTCCAAGATGCGCCTTTGGTGAAGGAAACGCCAGAAGTCCACTGCTAAGGAGATATTTTTGAGGTACAGGTAAGCGCTAATTAATTAAATTTATTTGTTTACAATTTATTTGACAGAACGTGCACGTTATCCTTCTTCCCTGTTCGGCTCAAATAAAATTATAAAAATGTTCTTTATTTTAGGCAATTGTGACTTATGAATCAGGGAGTAAATCGGAGTGTTATCAAAGGATCTCCATCGGCTCGGTAAAGCTTCGGTGCGAGGAAGCAGTTATAAGTCGATCGCGGACGCAGTTATGGATAGTGCTCAACTCAAAAAAGCCATCGAGGACCGAATTTGTTCTGATGTCAACAACAAATGCAAACAAATTTGCGCGAAGAACGGCCCTTCATTGTTAAGAGGTGCAACAAAGGACGGCGGACAATCTATTTTTGTAAGCGTTACTGCTTAGCATAGCACGCCATCGTTTTGTTGAGGAAAACGCCTCTGCTGAGCCATACACGACCTGAAATTCCCCGCGTTCTACCAGTTGCTTAGCCTCATCGCTCTTCAGTTCATCGCCGATGAACTCGCACTGATTCTTAAGGTACCGTACTTGGTCTTGCATAAGGGAAGCCAGAGGAGAGATCACAATTACGATTGACTTCGCATTGGCTAGCAAAGGACTAACTGTGTCGAAACACATCGGAGCGGACTGAAAAATATGGGACTTTCCCGACCCAGTTAGTTGAATAACAAAGACATCTCGGCCACTAATCAACTTTTCCAGTGCCTCTCACTGTAAATCTTTTAAATTCTCAATGTTAAATGTCGTCAAAACTCGCTCGTAAGCCACACACATCCTTTCCACGTTGTCCGACATTTTCCACAACTCTGTTCTGATATGATAATTTATGCGACAACATTGCCAGACGAAAATCTGCAGGCGGTAAGCTCATTGGCTGAAACCAACAATGGTTAACCGACCGACCATACCTATAGACACCCGTCAACTGCTTTTCTCATGGTAAAAATGGCTAGCGGTATTGCTCGTGGGCGCGCACGAAGACAACGACGACGACGACGACGGTGGAGTTGCCCAATAACTAATAATATCCTAATAATAATCATAATAATCCAACATGGCGGCCATACTCCACCTGGCCAAGGTGACCAGCTAGTTTACAGCGTAAGTCTTTGATACTGGACATCCATCTTAGAGCCAATTGAAACCTGTCAAAACAAGGTATCCGCTGACCAGTGTCACGTGACCATATCGCGGGCTCAAGTTGAGACCTCATCGAGGTCAGCTGTTTTTTTTGAAGTTGACCGCTGACCAGGTACTTGCTTTCGATTTGATCGCAGGCTCAAGCCAAGTGTGGCACACCCAAACCAAATCGAGGCTTAATTTTTCGCGCGCTTTCTGCGGCTCGTAATTTCACATTCACTTGGTTTCTTCATTTTGAGCAAAACAACTTCATCGTCTTCGATCGAAGTTTGTCTTTAAATCCTCGTAAAAAGCACAAAAATCAAGAACTTGTCAAAAGATACTCCGGAACGTGAATTTTCAAGTGATGAAGGGAAGAGCGATTTTTCTCAAGAAAAGCTTCAAACTTCGATCGATTAAGCGGTTGAAAACAGTATAATTGAACGCTTCAAGGGCTTTCACTTTACCGCGGCATCTTGCATCTCACTAAGAAAGGTCACTTAACAGTTCACCTGTGTTAATGGGAGGAACGAGTAGCTCAAACTCTGTGGAAAAAGCTCTTTCTTTGGACAAACCGTTTGCTATTTTTGCGGATGCTTGTTTTTACTTTACTGAAGCTTACGTATTTTCAAGTGGTAGAAACCTCTACAACACAGCGCAGGACAGTGAGGTAAATTAAATAAATAGAAGCTTAACATTTGGTTTAATCGTTGTTACTTTTGTTCAGGGATGAAACTTGTATTTTTCTCTCGAATGGATATAAATAACAATCATCTGTACTCGTTTTGGACACAAAGAAGTAGTTGAATTGTTTGGTTTTTTTTGTTACGTTGTTTTCTTTGCAAGCTAACGAGTGTTTTTACTCGGCTTGGCTGACTGTTTTTCGACCTTGGTACCTCAACAGCGTTAAGAAACTTTTGCCCTTATCTTAATAACACATAATCACAATGAGTCCTCGTAAAATTAGGCTTTAAAAATCGAGTAAAAAAAAGCCGATCAAATGCATGTGCATCTGCACGTCTCAAAATCTGACATAAAGTTATCAAAATTTGAAAAACGTTTTAGAGATCTTCGTCGAAAGCGGCCTGTAAACAACAATATTAAGTTTCGCCGTCTATAAACATGACGTCTTAATTTGTTTGAACCGGTAAGAATCAGCGTTTGGATGTTAAAAACACCGAAATGGGTTGACAGGCTGGGCTGGCTTTGATAAATTTTATATTGGACGGGTCTGCGAGAGAAATGCTGGTGTGGTTTGGCAAGCGCTTTCTTCGTTAACTGGATGACGCTTTGCCACTGAGAATCATTAATTGAAGAAGGTTCTTCGGAAGACATGGTAATACCAGTAAAACTATCAAAGCTCTTTAGCGTTTTGTGTCAGCCAAGGAAAGATTTTGTGGGAAATGGCGCTATTATTCAGCTCTGTCGCGTTGCGAGTGATTGCTGCCTCAGCGATTCCTGTTGACTGCTCTAAACGATCAGGTGTGGACCTCTTTTTTGTCTTTTCTACGGACATTTATGTCAAAATTGCTAAGCAATTTTTGTTACTTGTCTAATTTCTCCACCTTCTCCAAGAATCTTCGAAGAAATGTTATTCGTATTGTGCTTTGTTTTCTTGTAATACTTGTGTTTGTTGTTCTGTTGTTTCTGAACCGCGGTCAATTCCTGTTGACTGCTCTTAACGATCAGTTTTTACCCTTTATTGTCTTTTCTACGGGCATTAATGTCAAAATAAATACCGATTTTTATAGACTAATCAGTACAAGCTATTATTGTTACAAGCTAGTCTTGTTTAATTTCTCCACCTTCTCCTTCTTCCAGCATAACACTCGCATCGTACTTTGTTCGCTTGTAGTGTTTGTTTTTTTTAATCCGCTTTGAATTCCGTTACGCTTTCATCTGAAAGTAGTTAGGACTCTCGAATGTCTGTATTTTTTTTGCAAACGTTTGCTATCGAAAACTCTTCGTTTTCCCTGCTGCTGCTCAATTGTTTTGGACACAAATTAAACTGGCCCAATTAAAGCCATGCGAAGTTGCTCGGTGAGAGTGTGCAACTCCGATTCTAGGCTTGGCCTGGCTAAATATATATATGGCCTTCAGCTTTTCTTTTTATAATTGCTACATACCAGAGTGGAATGGTGTTCCATCGAACATCATGCATGCACCTTCTTTAAGCAGTTTTAAGTCCTATCTATTACATTATTTGTGTCAATTTTAAATCAGATGTAGCTTGTGAGTGACAAGTATGTAATTTAATTAGGTTAGCGTTGGATTGTATTTCAATTTTACTTCTTTATTTTTAGTGTCAATCTCAAAGCAGGAGTGACTTGTAAGAGACAAATATTTGATTTAATTTGATTAGGTTAGCTTTGGGCCACGTTTAAATTTCACCTCTTAGTTTTTAGAATGTGTAATACAGTAATAGCCCACGTATAAGAACCAGAATTTTCTAATTTAGCCTAAATAGATTCTTATATAAATGGTACTGAAAGCAAATTTAGGCTACCAAGGTTCTTAAAATAGGTTCTTAAATTTTCATATGAATTTTATCTGAATATACTATATATATGATAAATATCATCTCATAATACAGTATAAATCATTTATTTGTACCATAGAGAAATGCCTATAGGCAGTTCACTGCAGGTACAGTATATGTCCTTAACAAAACATAACAAAGAAACTCATTCAGCAGTTTCTACCTTTACACTTTTACAGCAACCCCACTGATAAGAACCTAACTTAAAATTTTAGCCTTAATAGCTTCTTATGTGGAGGGGGCTTAAAATGAAAATTTTAGCCTAACAGGTTCTTAAACCCCAGGTTCTTATTCGTGGGCTATTACTGTATGAGATAATATTCTTTGTATGGGAATTTACTTTCTCCCAATTATTCTCCAGTCATGAATTTTTTTTTTGTATCAACTTAGATGTATTCGCATGACAAAGTATTACTAAACTTAAAGTAAGCTCTTTCTCATTAATGTACACATCCTTTGGACTTCCTTCCTGCATGCAGTCTTTCAATTAATTTTATTCATAGCTGGTCACACCAATCTTGTGGTATGTTTGGATGACATTTGGCACTAATGTGTAATGGGATTTTTCAGTGATGTTTGATGAAGTATGTTGTGCAATTTCAAATGTACATGGAGAAATGTGAGACTAGTCCTTACCTTTCTTGCAAAATAGAAAATCAAGTTAAGATTGCTAACACGGATTTCCAGCACTTTTGCTTTGGTGAATCATTACCTTAAATCCTCATACTACATTGTTAATTACCTTGATAGTGATATCAACCAAATTCCCAATATTTTATTATCAAGTTGCTTAGTCTTGCACTTGGCTGGCCAGAAAAGCAGCTGGATTTCTTTTTGAAAACACTGTAGGTGCATTGATTGATGAGCTTAATGTCAGCAAGCAGTTTTTTGCGATAGTAAGGTCAAGAAGTAACTGATCAAAAGAAATATCTTGCCCTAATGCATATCATCTAAATATTTTTATTGATTTCCATGTATCTTTCTTTCATAAATTTTTTTGATGCATACATATATCCAGAGGATACACAATTTCTGATTTCCAACCGTCTCATGGGAGGCTTTGGATAACTGAAATTGCATTCATTATGAAGTGATGATCTGAATGACTATATGTCTGATGTCAGATACTGATTCAAAATAGCATTCACCAGGCTTCTCCACCAATTTCTAGTGGCTCTAAACCATAACTAAGTAGCCTACAGTTGAACGGGGAAACAGACCTGTCCTTAGGTATTGCTCTAAGATGTTAAGAAATATTTTGTTTTAAAAATTTATAGATGCAAACTAGCGTTGCAGGTTCTTTTTTTACACAAAGTATTAAAGATTATTGTTTTAAAAAAACCTACCTCAATATATTTTTTTTGCTTTTTAACATCTCCAAACTCAATTTGCAAAGGAATTTTTATTACCTTACTGAATAGAATGCTTGTATTTAGGAGGGGTGGGGGTCCAAATCCGTAAAATGGGTTTCTTATCTGCTAGCAGTTCTGGACTAGGGGGTCCAAATCTGATCCACAAGCAGATCTGGACTGGAGGGTGCAAATCTGCGGGGGGTCCAAATCCACTGTGACACTGGCTCAGATCACCTTTCCATACTATTTTTTACAGCCTTGGGTCTGTAGCTTGAGTGAGGTCAGATGGGTGATATGACCAGCACACTATATGTAAATGTCAGTAGAAAAAGAATGCTTTTGGAGCTCCGCTTTTAGGCTTGGCTAAATATATATATTATATATATTTAGCCAAGCCTAAAAGCGGAGCTCCAAAAGCATTCTTTTTCTACTGGCATTTACATATAGTGTGCTGGTCATTTCACCCATCTGACCTCACTCAAGCTACAGACCCAAGGCTGTAAAAAAATAGTATGGAAAGGTGATCTGAGCCAGTGTCACAGTGGATTTGGACCCCCCGCAGATTTGCACCCTCCAGTCCAGATCTGCTTGTGGATCATATTTGGACCCCCTAGTCCAGAACTGCTAGCAGATATGAACCCCATTTTACGGATTTGGACCCCCACCCCTCCTAAAAACAAGCATTCTATTCAGTAAGGTAATAAAAATTCCTTTGCAAATTGAGTTTGGAGATGTTAAAAAGCAAAAAATATATATGAGGTAGGTTTTTTTAAAACAATAATCTTTAATACTTTGTGTAAAAAAGAACCTGCAACGCTAGTTTGCATCTATAAATTTTTAAAACAAAATATTTCTTAACATCTTAGAGCAATACCTAAGGACAGGTCTGTTTCCCCGTTTAACTGTAGGCTACTTAGTTATGATTTAGAGCTACTAGAAATTGGTGGAGAAGCCTGGTGAATGCTATTTTGAATCAGTATCCGACATCAGACATATAGTCATTCAGATCATCACTTCATAATGAATGCAATTTCAGTTATCCAAAGCCTCCCATGAGACGGTTGGAAATCAGAAATTGTGTATCCTCTGGATATATGTATGCATCAAAAAAATTTATGAAAGAAAGATACATGGAAATCAATAAAAATGTTTAGATGATATGCATTAAGGCCAAGATATTTCTTTTGATCAGTTACTTCTTGACCTTACTATCGCAAAAAACTGCTTGCTGACATTAAGCTCATCAATCAATGCACCTACAGTGTTTTCAAAAAGAAATCCAGCTGCTTTTCTGGCCAGCCAAGTGCAAGACTAAGCAACTTGATAATAAAATATTGGGAATTTGGTTGATATCACTATCAAGGTAATTAACAATGTAGTATGAGGATTTAAGGTAATGATTCACCAAAGCAAAAGTGCTGGAAATCCGTGTTAGCAATCTTAACTTGATTTTCTATTTTGCAAGAAAGGTAAGGACTAGTCTCACATTTCTCCATGTACATTTGAAATTGCACAACATACTTCATCAAACATCACTGAAAAATCCCATTACACATTAGTGCCAAATGTCATCCAAACATACCACAAGATTGGTGTGACCAGCTATGAATAAAATTAATTGAAAGACTGCATGCAGGAAGGAAGTCCAAAGGATGTGTACATTAATGAGAAAGAGCTTACTTTAAGTTTAGTAATACTTTGTCATGCGAATACATCTAAGTTGATACAAAAAAAAAATTCATGACTGGAGAATAATTGGGAGAAAGTAAATTCCCATACAAAGAATATTATCTCATACAGTAATAGCCCACGAATAAGAACCTGGGGTTTAAGAACCTGTTAGGCTAAAATTTTCAATTTAAGACCCCTCCACATAAGAAGCTATTAAGGCTAAAATTTTAAGTTAGGTTCTTATCAGTGGGGTTGCTGTAAAAGTGTAAAGGTAGAAACTGCTGAATGAGTTTCTTTGTTATGTTTTGTTAAGGACATATACTGTACCTGCAGTGAACTGCCTATAGGCATTTCTCTATGGTACAAATAAATGATTTATACTGTATTATGAGATGATATTTATCATATATATAGTATATTCAGATAAAATTCATATGAAAATTTAAGAACCTATTTTAAGAACCTTGGTAGCCTAAATTTGCTTTCAGTACCATTTATATAAGAATCTATTTAGGCTAAATTAGAAAATTCTGGTTCTTATACGTGGGCTATTACTGTATTACACATTCTAAAAACTAAGAGGTGAAATTTAAACGTGGCCCAAAGCTAACCTAATCAAATTAAATCAAATATTTGTCTCTTACAAGTCACCCCTGCTTTGAGATTGACACTAAAAATAAAGAAGTAAAATTGAAATACAATCCAACGCTAACCTAATTAAATTACATACTTGTCACTCACAAGCTACATCTGGTTTAAAATTGACACAAATAATGTAATAGATAGGACTTAAAACTGCTTAAAGAAGGTGCATGCATGATGTTCGATGGAACACCATTCCGCTCTGGTATGTAGCGATTATAAAAAGAAAAGCTGAAGGCCATATATATATTTAGCCAGGCCAAGCCTAGAATCGGAGTTGCACACTCTCACCGAGCAACTTCGCATGGCTTTATTTGGGCCAGTTTAATTTGTGTCCAAACCAATTGAGCAGCAGCAGGGAAAACGAAGAGTTTTCGATAGCAAACGTTTGCAAAAAAAATACAGACATTCGAGAGTCCTAACTACTTTCAGATGAAAGCGTAACGGAATTCAAAGCGGATTAAAAAAAACAAACACTACAAGCGAACAAAGTACGATGCGAGTGTTATGCTGGAAGAAGGAGAAGGTGGAGAAATTAAACAAGACTAGCTTGTAACAATAATAGCTTGTACTGATTAGTCTATAAAAATCGGTATTTATTTTGACATTAATGCCCGTAGAAAAGACAATAAAGGGTAAAAACTGATCGTTAAGAGCAGTCAACAGGAATTGACCGCGGTTCAGAAACAACAGAACAACAAACACAAGTATTACAAGAAAACAAAGCACAATACGAATAACATTTCTTCGAAGATTCTTGGAGAAGGTGGAGAAATTAGACAAGTAACAAAAATTGCTTAGCAATTTTGACATAAATGTCCGTAGAAAAGACAAAAAAGAGGTCCACACCTGATCGTTTAGAGCAGTCAACAGGAATCGCTGAGGCAGCAATCACTCGCAACGCGACAGAGCTGAATAATAGCGCCATTTCCCACAAAATCTTTCCTTGGCTGACACAAAACGCTAAAGAGCTTTGATAGTTTTACTGGTATTACCATGTCTTCCGAAGAACCTTCTTCAATTAATGATTCTCAGTGGCAAAGCGTCATCCAGTTAACGAAGAAAGCGCTTGCCAAACCACACCAGCATTTCTCTCGCAGACCCGTCCAATATAAAATTTATCAAAGCCAGCCCAGCCTGTCAACCCATTTCGGTGTTTTTAACATCCAAACGCTGATTCTTACCGGTTCAAACAAATTAAGACGACATGTTTATAGACGGCGAAACTTAATATTGTTGTTTACAGGCCGCTTTCGACGAAGATCTCTAAAACGTTTTTCAAATTTTGATAACTTTATGTCAGATTTTGAGACGTGCACATGCACAGGCATTTGATCGGCTTTTTTTTACTCGAGTTTTAATGATTAATTTTACGAGGACTCATTGTGATTATGTGTTATTAAGATAAGGGCAAAAGTTTCTTAACGCTGTTGAGGTACCAAGGTCGAAAAACAGTCAGCCAAGCCGAGTAAAAACACTCGTTAGCTTGCAAAGAAAACAACGTAACAAAAAAAACCAAACAATTCAACTACTTCTTTGCGTCCAAAACGAGTACAGATGATTGTTATTTATATCCATTCGAGAGAAAAATACAAGTTTCATTCCTGAACAAAAGTAACAACGATTAAACCAAATGTTAAGCTTCTATTTATTTAATTTACCTCACTGTCCTGCGCTGTGTTGTAGAGGTTTCTACCACTTGAAAATACGTAAGCTTCAGTAAAGTAAAAGCAAGCATCCGCAAAAATAGCAAACGGTTTGTCCAAAGAAAGAGCTTTTTCCACAGAGTTTGAGCTACTCGTTCCTCCCATTAACACAGGTGATCTGTTAAGTGACCTTTCTTAGTGAGATGCAAGATGCCGCGGTAAAGTGAAAGCCCTTGAAGCGTTCAATTATACTGTTTTCAACCGCTTAATCGATCGAAGTTTGAAGCTTTTCTTGAGAAAAATCGCTCTTCCCTTCATCACTTGAAAATTCACGTTCCGGAGTATCTTTTGACAAGTTCTTGATTTTTATGCTTTTTACGCGGATTTAAAGACAAACTTCGATCGAAGACGATGAAGTTGTTTTGCTCAAAATGAAGAAACCAAGTGAATGTGAAATTACGAGCCGCAGAAAGCGCGCGAAAAATTAAGCCTCGATTTGGTTTGGGTGTGTTACACCTGGCTTGAGCCTGCGATCAAATCGAAAGCAAGTACCTGGTCAGCGGTCAACTTCAAAAAAAAACAGCTGACCTCGATGAGGTCTCAACTTGAGCCCGCGATATGGTCACGTGACACTGGTCAGCGGATACCTTGTTTTGACAGGTGTCAATTGGCTATAAGATGGATGTCCAGTATCAAAGACTTACGCTGTAAACTAGCTGGTCACCTTGGCCAGGTGGAGTATGGCCGCCATGTTGGATTATTATGATTATTATTAGGATATTATTAGTTATTGGGCAACTCCACCGTCGTCGTCGTCGTCGTTGTCGTCGTGCGCGCCCACGAGCAATACCGCTAGCCATTTTTACCATGAGAAAAGCAGTTGACGGGTTTCTATAGGTATGGTGCTCCGCTTCGCGGCCCTTCGGGCCGCTGGAGCTCCGCTATAAACCTGAATGTCACACCCAAAATCGACTTGAACCAATCACAATCTGGAAACCCTTTTGTAACAAAGCCGGAATGGTGTGTATAATCCTACACGAAATACGTGCCATAAATCTTTGCCACGTGGAATTATTATGACATATAATTTAATTAGCTGAGATAAAGCAATTAAAGTTCTTAAATTTGCTTCACCTTGAGCTTCATTTCATTAGCGTTAACCTTTTTTATATAATAACCTTAAAGTCGATTCGCGCGCTCTGATTGGTCAATCAGCTATGGTTTATTGTACCAGTAAACTCATGGAAATTTCACGCGTCTTCTGAATTATTATATAAAAGCAATATACCTGATAAACCCACTTGGGATGTTGGAAGAACACTCAAAGAATTCGTAAATCACTCGCCTGCGGCTCATGATCCACAAATTCTTTGAGTGTTCTTCCAACATCCCGCGTGGTTTATCAGCCTATAAACCATAGAAACTTGTGGTATATTGCTTAAATGTTTCGGTTGCGAAAAAGTCACGATGTGGAGTAAAAGGCGCAGTCATTTTCTCGACTTAAACTAACAACTTGCCGGCTACTTAGCGTCATTCAAAACAAATATTTTTTACTTCATACTGGCGAAAATACATAGCCTATAATTCAATTATTCAGAACAGAAGCTCTAGTAACCCGTTTGATCAACTTTTTTCACTCAAGCGACAGCCACGCCTACTTCAGTTGGAGGTGTATAAATCAGCAGACAAAACAATTTAAGTTGCAGCGAAACTAGAGCTGATTAAATCTCGGTGAACAAAAGGCGGTGCCACATCAAAGCACTCTTCTGTCTTCTGTGGCTTTAATTTGAGAGAAGAGAAGAGGAAAGGATGAGAGAAGAAGGGGAACACTCAAAAGGGAAAGAAAGAAATTGGTTTGCGATATTACCAACAAATGTGTTTAATTAAAACGCTTCAGATTGAGACGTTTCAAGTTATCATTGTTATCATTGTGGCTTAATGAATACATACAAACATAATGAATCTAAAAATAAAAATACTTTATAAAATAAAAAGACAAGAAAGTACAAGCAAGAATGGCAAGGATGTATAGCCTCTGTTAGCTGCTCGGCTTTGATTGAATAGGGTCTTTAATGCTTTAGTTTCTTGTCGTTCATACGAGCTAAAATGGGAAACATTCCTGTTTTCGTTATACAAAGGGGAGGAGAATATGGCAAATGCAAGGCTGATACTACGTGAAAAAAGTTGACTTTGCGAGACACCAACATCACCGAAATTCGACACGGTTGTAACCGTAGTAGTAGTAGTAGTAGTCTTTATTTCACTGATAAAATACATATCAAGTGTTACATGGATTATATATAACTATTAAATACTTAAAAATGCGCCAAATATGCATTAATTACCAATAGCTAAATTGTAATTAAAACTAAGTCTGTTAATAAAAGAATTCTTAAAACGCTCAGTATTACAAATTGGAAATGTAGGCTTGACTTGTCTAAGCTTAAGGGTAGCAGGGTTAATCCTAGGAAGGGAGTGATGTAAAGGATGACGTTCCCACTCGCTTAATTTCTTAAAAATACCTTTATCGGACTTTTCTAAGCAATTAATAATGGAAACAGGAGTGGACGTGTATCTTCGTTTATGACAACGATCAAGGAAACATTGTATGGTATTAAGTTCTGGTGGAGATGAACCATATACAGATATTCCATACATAAGCTTAGGCAAAACTAGAGTGCTGAATAATTTATCCAACTCCGCCTGACAATACCCTTCCTTCCTTAGAGTTCTTAGAATATATAGACATTTATTAGCTACGGCCAGCTTATTCTTGACATGAACAGAGAACCTACAATTTTCCTGAAATGTAACCCCTAAAATACATAGTTCTGGATGTTGCGGGATATTCTTTACTGTCTCTAGTACATTATTGTAGCCTTTCTTTCGGAAAACCATTTCTTTACATTTAGAGAAATTACATTTCATGCAATTATTGATTGACCATTCTGTAAAGTTGTTCACTACATGAATTGCAGTATTACTTTCACCATCCTTCCAAACAGGAATAATTAGAGTGGAATCATCTGCATACTTGAACAACGAAGAGTTAGACTCTGGATCTGTTTGCAGATCATTTATGAATATATTAAATAAATAGGGGCCACTAACACTTCCTTGCGTGGTGCCTTTGTTCACGCTGATCCAATCACAAGTAATGCTATTGCAGACAACCCGTTGTCTCCTATCCGTGAGAAAACTTAAGTACCAATTAAAAATATATGGATTAAGCGGCAGGAGTTTAAGTTTGGAAAATAACAGATCGTGTTTAACGACACGACACGTGGACAGCTCTTTCGTCCTTCATGGGGCTCGATCGCGCCGACGCCAATAAGTTGCACAATTGACATGTTTCCGTACCTTGGACTCTCTTGTCATCCGAATCACGCGCTGAGAAGGAGCTAAAATTGGAATAACGTACTCTCGGCGGTTTTTGACAAAGTTACGTAATAGTTTTACGTAACTTAACTACTTTATATAACTTATATGTAAGACAAACTTTGAAATCCATATAAAGTCCTTTTTTTTCTTGACTGGTACTTATTCATACTAGTTTTAATTAAAAAAAACTTGTTGAAGGGCAGTTAACAGCTGTCTGCGATATTAGTATAAATCTACTGGCGTTCTATGACGAATGCCGTTATCTGATTGGCTACGCTTTTCGCTATTTATTCTGTGATAGTGAGTGAGTAGCGGTTGTCAACAAAATGGCGGCCACTTCTTAGCTTCGCGTTTTCGAAGTCTCTGCGGGGAGGATTTAGATAATTTACTTGTTTATTTTTTTGAACGACTAGTAGATTTATACTAAAACAATTAGATTATTCACTCTCGATTTCTATGCGTGATAGCTGATTCGAGCTGCGCCCTCATCAGCTATCACGCAATAGAAATCTCGAGCTCATAATTTAATTGTTAAATAGAAGGTATATACCAACTAATCGTTATTTTTCGTGCGAAGACAGACCCTTCTTGAACTTTTTTTTTTTTTTTTTTTTTACAGAAAAGGGCAAGACTAGTATTACTTGCACCCCTCACTATACATGCAAATTAGCAAAATAACTGTGTGCCAAGCAGAAAAAAGACATTGTTTCGAACTCTTGAAAATATTATTGAGCGAGTTTAACTTCTAGAATGAACGTCACGGCACTGAACTCCAACAAGAAACGGCGTTACTTTGTCATTCGTAGAGTTCGCTTTTTGATTGACGAATTTAGGTGTTATGAACTGAGACATGAGACTGTCTACAGAAGAGGAAAAGAAAGAAAAACAAGAACAAGAAAACTTAAACATCATTGCATATAAGCAAATAATAACTTCTGCTACTGTGCATTATTAGGGAAAAAGTGCAGACTGCAATTAATGCAGCGAGATGGATCCATGAGCTGACTCACGGGAGCCTTTGTTTAGTCACATCCGTTTCTATTTTAACCCGGTAATAGTCACGCGTACGTGACGTCATTAACAATGTTTATCCTGGTTCATGCTTTTACCCTTGATTGGGTTCTTATTTTATTTTTTTTTTATTTTTCCAAGTCGTAGAAGCGACAAGCAACATGGCTCCGAAAACAGGTGACAATCTTCTCCCAACTGACCAACAACCGGCAGAAATCTGCAGAAAAAGTGCGACAGTTTGCGACACGGACAATTCACTTTCCATTCCTCTTTGTTCTCTTTGTCAATTATGAAAGAAGCGAGAGACAGAGTCCTAAACGAGCAACAATAAAGCGACACTAATCCACCAGTCCACCCCTCAAAAAATAAAAAAAAAAACATCATGCTGGTAAGGAATGATAGAACAATCAAGACTTATCACTGAACAAAAATAGTTTCGATATAATAATAATAATAATAATAATAATAATAATAATAATAATAATAAACGATTGTTTAGTAGTACTTCCACAAGGTGGCTCTTGGCCTACTAATTACAAATCTCAAATGAAATCAAATTAAATCAAACGTTGGTTTTTGAGGAGAGGATAAAACCGGAGTACATCATTTCTTCTTTGCTGGTATAACACCTATATCTATTAAGTCTTTCATCTACAACCACCGAGCGCACCAAGTGCCGCGATAGAGTATTGATCATCATAAAATCTTGCACAAATCTCTTCCGAAAATTAATTTACTGTTAATTGATGCCAATTCTTATGACTCATACTGTTTGGTTACATTCAAACAATGTCGACCAGGGTGGCTATTCGAAAGCTGCAAAGTTAAGCGATTTTAAATTAAAATATCTGGCGTGAGTGGGGAGCTATTTTAAGCTGCCAAGTAATTAACGCTTCCGAAAGACTCTGAAAAGAGAAGACAAAAACAAGAAGAAATGTTTGCTTTTTTGTATTTTTAGGACATTTACAGTTGGGATTTACGTTTAAATCCATCTGGGATTTCTTAGAGACTGGAGTGGATGTTTATTTGTTGGAAAGAAGTACTGGGTGGACTACCCGTATGGTTCCTCGGTTCGTTTCTAGTCCTTCCCTGCTGCTAACTTGTGTATGTATATTTATTATATTGTATGCAGTAAAAATGGATTAGATTAAAAATTAAATTAAATTAATGAGGTTATAGATATGAAAACTATGTATGGACTTGCCATTTCTTGAGGAAGCCAGGCTTTGATAAGTTATTTATTTTTATGCGAGCCTATGAATCGTGATGTTTTTATTTGTTATCTGATTTTTTATCTATTGTGTACATTTATTTTGTAGTTAGCGTCTAGTCTTAATGTCAATTGCTTGTGATTATTTTTTACTTTTTAATTTTATCTAATTTTTGTAAACAGCGCCTTTGAATCTTGTAGAAAGGGCGCTATATAAATGGATTATTATTATTATTATTATTATTATATTATTATTATTATTATTATTATTATTATTATTATTATTATTATTACTTATAACAGAGTATTAGGGGCTGGAAGTGTGTGCTGTCTCCGAACAGTTGCATACAACTTGAAACAGGTTGTTACACTTCTTTGAATGAATGTGGTGAAGAGGTAAGAAAAATTGTGTCTTTCCTGTCATATCTGCAACCAAAGTAAATGTGACAACCCTTTTCGACCTAAAGCCAAGGTACTTTTGAAAGATAACGATAGCTGAACAACCAACCAAGTGAAAGGTAACCTCAAGTAATCAGTGTTCAAGTCTGAGAGGCATGTATGTATGTGTATGTAAATGTGTAGTTTTGTATGAATTACTTATTGTTATAGTACAGTTGCAAATAAAGGGTCACTTAGCGCAAAAAACGAAGAAGAATACGAAATTGTCTGCAGAATGACTGGAGATAAAATCAAAGTTTTTACCATACCCTATTGCACTAACCAAAAACGAATATATAGGGAAGGGTCGATATGGTCGGAATGAGAATACATAGGTAAAGAATACAGCTCAGTTAGAGGCCACCAGCAGAGTTTGAGTTAAAGATATCAAGGTTTTAAAAAGATCCCAATAAAAAGATAGACGTGACCATGACAAAGGAAAGAAAATATATCGGCACTACATACACTCCAGATACTAAGGCATTATTATTGCACAAGGCAGAACTTTGACTGCACAGTGCCTTTACAAGGAAGCAAAGAGAAACCAAAGGAGTCTTAAATAGGTGTGTATGTACTCCAGTATGACTGATCTGGGAATGTTCACTCCTTTGCAGAACGACGAACAACATCAACGTGCCACTAACAACTACGATGTGGACCATCACATTGAGACTGTGAATATAGAAAAACATGGATTACAGGAACTGTTGACCTGCATGGGATGGGCTCTTCCTGGTATAATTTGCTACGGAGTAAGGCTGTGAAAGACACTGTTAAGGTCAGATGTGGAAAACGAAGAATGTTTGTTTGTTTTCTGAGGAGGTTGGTGGGGAGGGGGGCATTTGCACCTGGATTTCCTTTTGAATCCACCTGGGATTTCTTGGACACCAACATTAAGAAAAATAATAAAATAAAATAAAAAATAAAGAAACCGTTTTCAATTTGTTATGTGTCATTTATTATCAGGATCCGCTGTTTAACATTAGTTGTGAACAAGTATAAGTATGAATGTGCATGCATTCATGTGAGTTTAGAAGACCTTAAGGATATTCTTTAATATATATAGTTAGCCAAGCCTAAAAGCGGAGCTCCAAAAGCATTCTTTTTCTACTGGCATTTCAATATTGTCTGCTTGTCATATCACCCATCTGACCTCACTCAAGCTACAAACCCAATGCTGTAAAAAATAGTATGGAAAGGTGATCTGAGCCACTGGCACAGTGGATCTGGACCCCCGCGGATTTTCACCCTCCAGTCCAGATCTGCTTTTGGATCAGATTTGGACCCCCTAGTCCAGAACTGCTAGCACTTACGGATTTGGATCCCCACCCCTCCTAAAACCAAGCGTTCTTTTGAGTAAGCTAATAAAAATGCCTTTGCAAATTGACTTTGGAGATGTTAAAAAAGCAAAACAAAAATATTGAGGTAGGTTTTTCTAAATATAATCTTTAATAATTTGGGTAAAAAAGAAGCTGCAACGCTAGTTTGCATCTATAAATTTTTAAAACAAAACATTTCTTAACCCTTTGGCTCCTAAACGTTTTGCCAGAAACTGGCACCTTTTAAAGCTCGTCGAGCCGTTTACTGATCATAATCTAGCCGAAAAGAACCAAATCTACCTAAAACTCTGTTTCCTGGTAGGGCTCCTGGCGTCCTTCTGTTCCTGATGCTTAATTTGGGCTTTTAAAGTTCTGGTATGCGCAGAAAGCAAAATAGTTTCACTGCCCCCTCACCTTCTACCTTTCCCTTCCTCTCCTCCCCTTTTCTTTTGCTTTTCTTGCCTCACTTTCTTTCTCTCTTGCTGGGCATTTTCTGGGCTTCCTTTCGGTGGGAAAAGATTTGGGGAAAACGTTTAGGATCGTAGGACTAAATGGAAGGAAGTGCAGGTGGGTAGTGGAACAAGATTTTCACTCAAATTTTCGGGTCAACGTCACTTGTTTGTGTGTGTGTGTGTGTGTGTGTGTGTGTGTGTGTGTGTGTGTGTGTGTGTGTGTGTGTGTGTGTGTGTGTGTGTTTTCTCCGGCTTGTTTGACGGCAGCAACAGGTTATGCTGAACCCAACTCGGAGCCAGAGGAGGTGCAGGCAGAAACTCCTGTGGCATCACCACCCAGGAGGAGAAGAAAAAGATACCATTATTTAAATGATGACTCTGAAAGTGATTAACTCTTAGTCTGGCAATATTTTTAATCAGTTTATTCTGCAACATACTGAGAATAGT
Source organism: Pachyseris speciosa (assembly GCA_016490735.1). Taxonomy (NCBI): domain Eukaryota; kingdom Metazoa; phylum Cnidaria; class Anthozoa; order Scleractinia; family Pachyseridae; genus Pachyseris; species Pachyseris speciosa. The sequence continues at coordinate 1,497,672 of JAEMWC010000030.1, read as the reverse complement.
ATTGCTTGATAAATTTCTTCCTCTTTTCTCTTTCAAGGTTAGGATTTCATCCCAATTTTTTTAAATAGAACTTTTAAGTAAATTATTTCTACTGCAGCTGTATTGCTGACGAATAGCAATATCATTGCTATGTAAACATTGAAATAACATTTATTTTTTATGTTGGAATGCAAAGGCTAATCCTAGGTTAGTGTATGTATTGATATACTAAAGCTGATTTGCTATTCAGTACTGGAGCTTTCTTGGATGGTTTTAAGAAATTGTGTTCCTTTTAAGCTTAAAGAAAGAGACAATATTATCTCTTTTGCAATTATCCAGGAGGAAACTTTTAACGAATGGCAAATGGCATTTTTTACAATTAGTTAAAAAGGGCGTTTTTCGTAATGATAATAATTTCAATGTTTTTGTCCTATACAAAAAAGCGAATTATGCCTGAGGCACCTCACAAATCATTGAAATGCAGTTAAGGTACCTGGACTCAAAACAGTTCGTTTAGCTAATGAATTCCAGCATACGAAGGTAGCGTTGAATAACATCAAGATATTCAACTTACAAGTATTGTACATACTGTATAACTAACTAAATTGTCAATTTTATTAAATAAAGTTTTGTTGGCTGATTCTTACAATGGCTTCCTTCATTGAACTGCACGAGACAAAAAAGTAGTCCACGAAGACGTTCTTAGGGCTTCGTCACGCGTTCCTTCCCCAAGGAGCGCGTGGCGAAGCCCTAAGAACGTCTGCTATGGAGGCTAGACAAAAAGGAGACTCCAGTAATCCGCGTAGGTAGAGCACAGACCCCATGAGAAAGGGCAATCCTACAAGACCAAAGCATATGAACGTCCCAAAAGCGTAAACATTCAAATAATACATGAAACACTTTCGTGTTCAAGAATATGCAAACTGAAATTCCGGAACGAGATACAACCATTGCCACTCGCGGTCGTATATTCTTGGACACGAAGAGTGTTCGAGTATGAATACTGCAGAATACCAAGTTCCACAAAGTAATGGGTTGGTGCGCGTTGGCAAACGTGGCGAACACTTGATATGTGCGTTAGTATTCGGGTGTGTTCAAGTCCGGTAAACCGTTCGTCACTGTCGTATTCACGTCGCATGCGGACTCGAAAATTTGTTGTCATGCTCAAGATGTTCCAATGATTAATGATCATCATTCTTCGAAAATGGTCAATATTGATCTTTTTTAGAAAAGGAGTTGGGGTATGCCGTTTCGAATGATTCTTAGTATTCCAAAGTATTCTATTTGAATTCGGAAAAACAGTCCGGATTCTAAGTAGAATATTCTAGGTGTACGTCGCGTCATGCGTACTTGAATACTTCAGGATATTCTTGTACACTCCACGTGTGGCTATCCGTATTCGGGCAAAGTCGGTCGAGAATATGTGCCTTTTTGCGCAGTGTATGGGTATGGTTTGAAATATCTCTTCTCCCTACACATGTTACATGGTGAAGTTATCTGCGACCCTTAAAACTGATGACGTCACAAGTGGTGCAAAGAACGTGGTTCTGCACGGCCGGTTTTAGCCGGTGTAGGAGTCAAAGTGTTAACAACTTAGAGCAATACCTAAGGACAGGTCTGTTTCCCAATTCAACTGTAGCTAGTTAGTTATGGTTTAGAGCCACTAGAAATTGGTGGGGAAGCCTGGTGATTGCTCCTTTGAATCAGTATCACATCAGATATATAGTGATTCAGATCATCACTTCATAATGAATGCAATTTCAATTATCCACAGCCTCCCATGAGACAGTCGGAAATCAGGAATTGTGTATCCTCTGGATGTATGTATGCCTGAAAAAAATTATGAAAGAAAGGTACATGGAAATCAATAAAAACATATAGATGATATGAATTAAGACCAAGATATTTCTTTTGATCAGTTACTTCTTGACCTTACTATCGCAAAATAACTGCTTGCTAACATTAAGCTCATCAATCAATGCACCTACAGTGTTTTTAAAAAGAAATCCAGCCGCATGCTCTTCTGGCCAGCCAAGTACAAGACCAGGCAACTTGATAATAAAATATTGAACATTTGGTTGATACCACTATCAAGGTAATTAACAATGTAGTATGAGGATTTAAGGTAATGATTCATTAAAGCAAAAGTGCTGGAAATCCGTGTTAGCCATCTCAACTTGATTTTCTATTTTGCAAGAAAGGTAAGGACTAGTCTCACATTTCTCCATGTACACTTGAAATCGCAAAACATACTTCATCAAACATCAGAAATCCCATTAAACATTAATGCCATATGTCATCCAAACATCCCACAAGATTGGTGTGACCAGCTACTAATAAAATTAATTGAAAGACTGTATGCGGGAGAAGGAAGTCCAAAGGATGTGTACATTGATGAGAAAGAGCTCACTTTAAGTTTAATTTGAAGTTTTAAGTTTAATAATACTTTGTCATGCGAATACAACTAAGTTGATGCAAAACGAAGAAGTGCATGACTGGAGAATAATTGGAAGAAACTAAATTCCCATACAAAGAATATTATCCAATATTACACATTCTAAAAACTAAGAAGAGAAATTTAAACGTGGCCCAAAGCTAACCTCATCAAATTAAATCGAATGGTTGTCTCTTACACCTGATTTGAGATTGACACTAAAAATTAAGAAGTGAATTTGAAATGCAATCCAAAGCTAACCTAATTAACTACAAAATTAGCTAACATTGTTGCTATGGAAAGTTCCCAACCCTCATATCTTGGAAATCCTAACTTGCACAGGCAAGCTGTCTGACTATGTTTTTACAATTAAAAAAGATTTTCAAGATTTTCGAGAAACAACCATATTAAGGCCTAAAACTCGAGTGGCGTACACTTCTGGATATCGAAAATGGTGCCAATGGTCAACGATCGCCAAGGTGCAAAACTCTACGTATCGATTTTTGAAAATTCACGTTTTTGTGAGATTTATGACGTCATAAGCACGCAAATTCATACCATTTCGTGATTATCATAATAGTTCTGTACGTTAACAACAATTGCTTACGTAGGCTTGCAAAGAAGGCTGGAATATCTCCGTTTGGGAAAAAAGATCGGAACTACGCATAATTTTCTCCAAGTTTTAGGGATTAAAGCCGGCCAACCAGTCAACCCATTTCGCTGTTTTTAATATCCAAACGCTGATTCTTACCGGTTCAAACAAATTAAGACGACATGTTTATAGACGGCGAAACTTAATTGTTGTTTACAGGCAGCTTTCGACAAAAAATCTCTAAAACGTGTTTCAAATGATGAGCTCGAGCTTGAGTTTCCGCCTTTAATCCTTAATTTTACGAGGACTCATTGCGATTACGTGTTAATAAGATAAGGGCAAAAGTTTCTTAACGGCTGTTGAGGCACCAAGGTCGAAAAAAAGACAGCCAAGCCGAGTACAAACACTCGTTCTCTTGCAAAGAAACAACGTGACAAAACAAACAAACAATTCAACTACCGTAAAAGTTTTATTAAGTCCCCCCTCCCCCTCTCTTATAAGCCTCCCTCTGTAATAAGCCCCCCTTTTGGGAGTCGGTTTTTGTAATAAGCCCCCCCCCCCCTCTATAATAACCCCCCCCCCCCCCATTTTTTTGGGACACGAGATTTTATAATTATTCTCTCCTATTCCCTCTTACGAAATACACTTTATGCGGCCCAGTTGGTTTATTTCAAACAAGTATACAATAAAACACACAATACTGTTTCCTGCTCAGTAGTAAATAATTAAGTTTTACTACAGTTGTTTGAGATTTGTTCAGAAAGTATTTAACACGAAAACGGCAAGTTCAAAGATTTGAAATAAGCCCCCCTCTCTATTAAGCCCCATCTCCAATAATCCCCCCTTAAGAAGGCCTGAAATTGATTAAGCCCCCCCGCCCCCCGGGTGGGCTTAATAGAGCTTTTGCGGTACTTCTTTGGGTCCAAAACGAGTACAGATGATTGTTATTTATATCCATTCGTGAGAAAAATACAAGTTTCATTCCTGAACAAAAGTAACAACGATTAAACCAAATGTTGACCTTCTATTTATTTAATTTACCTCACTGTCCTGTGTTGTAGAGGTTTCTACCACTTGAAAATACGTAAGCTTCAGTAAAGTAAAAACAAGCATCCGCAAAAATAGCAAACGGTTTGTCCAAAGAAAGAGTTTCTTCCACAGAGTTTGAGCTACTCGTTCCTTCCATTAATACCGGTGAACTGTTAAGTGACCTTTCTTCCTGAGATGCAAGATGCCGCAGTAAAGTAAAAACACTTGAAGCGTTGAATTATACTGTTTGCAACCGTACAATCGATCCAAGTTTGAAGCTTTTCCTGAGAAAAATCCTTCGCTCTTCCTTTCATCACTTGAAAATTCACCTTCCGGAGTATCTTTTGAGAAGTTCTTGATTTTTATGCTTTTTATGCGAATTTAAAGACAAACTTCGATCGAAGAAGATGAAGTTGTCTTGCTCAAATGAAGAAACCAACTGAATGTGAAATTACGAGCCGCAGAAAGCGCCTCGATTTGGTTTGGGTGTCCCCTGCTTGAGCCTCCTATCCAATCGAAAGCAAGGACCTGGTCAGCGGTCAATTAAAAAAACAGCTGACCTCGATGAGGTCATAACTTGAGACCGCGATATGGTCACATGATACTGGTCAGCGGATACCTTGTTTTGACAAGTGTCAATTGGGTATAAGATGGATGTCTAATATCAAAGACGTACGCTGTAAAGTAACTGGTCAGGTGGGCCAGGTGGAGTATCGCCACCATGTTGGATTATTATTAGGATATTATTAATTATTGTGCGACTCGTCGTCGTTGTCTTGCGGTCGCACCCACGAGCAATACCACTGCCATAATTACCATGAGAAAAGCAGTTGACGGGTTTCTATAGTTATGGTGCTCTGCTTGGCGGCCCTTCGGGCAGCCGGAGCTCCGATATGAGCATAGCTTCTCTCATATGGAGACGTATATTTGAAGTGCGGATTACTCAAAAACACCCTTTGCCATTATTTTGGTATTTCGATGTTGCACAATATCCAAGCTAGTAGGAATCCGTGCTAGTAGTCACACTAGAACGTTTTGTGCAAACCCTAAGTAAAGAATAAGGACTTTTTGAGAGGGGAATAGTTGGTAAAAACCTTGGCGAGCTGAATGCCGTTTCAACGTGCAAAATAAAAAGTAAGGGGGTGGTAAGGTATTGAAATTACTTTGTTAGCGCAAAATATTTTGGGTTCAACATGGAGAACACCGTCTGGCCAGTTGCCTCAGGGTGCCTCAGTGTTCCGAGAATTTATGTCACGTGACTTGTGGACGCCCAAAAATCAACCCTAACCCAAACCAAGCCTTAAGATAAGGAACAAAGGGCAAAACAACTGACGTTATATATGCAATCCCAACCCAACCATTTCCGTTTCCTGACGGTGTCAAAAAGCTTGGTCACGTGAGATCCATTGTTCCCCTTAACTCTTTGTCTACCGGAGATTTGGTTGTTTTTTTTTTTTTGCAATTTTCGAAGGGTAAAAAGTCAAGTCCATCAGGTCATTTCATATAAGAGGTTACCACGGAGATTTCGCTGGTCCACAACACCGAGGGCTCTATCTTTGTTGCAACGCTCGTCACGCTAGTTGTTTATTTTTAAACGATCACTGCAGCTATAATTCGTTGCGTATTTGATTTATAAGTGTGTTTTTCGAGCCATTTTCCACCTCAGAAGCCCCCTGCCTGGTATCATAAAGCTGGGTTGATGGGTAGAGGCAATCCTTTGAAAGAAAACAGTGGTGGGAAGCAATTTCACACGAAGTTTCCTGCTCAAAGTATTCGAGTGAGTGATGGCAATTCACACAGTGAAGTTGTGTCTTTAGCCGTTTTTTTGGTGGATATGGCAGTTTTGGCGAGTTTTGACTTGAAAATAATGCAATCGGTTCAATATTTTGTCAGCAAGACCGGGTGGCTCGACACTTATAAAAATATGTTAAATGGAAATTGGCAGAGTATCATGCTGCCGTTATTCAAGAAACTCCCAGAATTCCTTTGGTTCACAAGCGCGAACGTAACAGACAAGTGGGAGCAACTGAAATCAAATGGTATTATAGGGGTTGCGCTAAAGAGGTGAGCAGGTGAGGTGAGTTGAAGTTTGCTGCCAATGTAAACTTTTAGCTTCAACTGAAATTTTTGTGTTTAAAACTTGAGGCATGGGCGCTTTTGCAATTGACGATACTTGATCTCACCAACTCACCCAACACACACATGAATATCAGATGAAAGATAGGGATGGACCACCACACCAGGAACTCTGTCCCCTACTCTTATCGAACCATATTCGTATTTTTCATAATCTTAATTTTATTCAGAGTTACTAAAATGGTGGTCCGACTTTCGAGAGGAATTTGACACAGAGAAAGATCAACAAAATATAGTATGGAATAACAAAGACATACGTATAAACAACACGCCTGTATTTTACAAAACTATTTTGAGTCTGGTATCATCTATGTAAATGATCTTTTATTTTATTAAACAATATGGATTCTTTTAAGATTATTTCAAAGAAAACCAGTAAAACAGATTTCTTAATTTGCACTCAGGACTCCGTCACTCCGTACCTTCCCATTTAAAAACAAGTAATTTCACTTCTTCAACGATCTCCCTCTCATTTAGAATCGATAATATCAGTCGATTTTGATGTACTGAAAAGAAATCGAAAGATTATTACCTATCCATTAAAAGCAGAAAAGCACAGTTTCCAAATAACTCAGGACATTTGAAACATGATTTTAACTTAACCGATAATCAACTGAAAAACGTTTTTATGCTGCCTCATAACATAGCCTTTGAACAATTGAGAGTTCCGTTTTATTTCGTTTGGAGGGCGCAGATTCATTTTGTTTGCAGCATGCAGTTTAATTTGCTTGTAACGGGAAGATTCATTTTGTTGGCAACATGCAGATTTAGTTTGCTTGTAGTGTGTGGATTCATTTTGTTTGCAGCATGCAGGTTTAGTTTGCTTGCAGTGTGCTGATTGATTTTGTTTGCAGCGTACAGATTTAGTTTGCTTGTCGTGCAGTGTAGTGTGCAGATTGGCTTTAGTGAAGTGTACAGATTGATTTTGTATGCAGTGTGCGAATTGGTTTTGTAGTGTAGAGCTGCCTTGTTTGTAATGAGCGGGGCGACCTTCTTTGCAGTATGCAAATTAATTTTTGTTTCTAGTGTATTTTATTTAGAGTGAAGAGTGACTGTTTGAGTGTTGCAGTGCTTTTTTATTAGAATACAGCATTAAGGGTTAAATAATGAAAAGCTGTGTCCCTTATGGGCCACCGTAGTTAGTGGATTTATTCCTTCTTTTCGTAAGATACAGTAATTCGACATCAAATCTGCCATCTAGCTTTCAAAATCTTAGAAAATATTCACGAGCAGTTTCAAGAGCTTCCTACGCTACCGTGGTCAGTGTCCTCTCCCAAAGCCTTTACTCTTGAAAGAAGGAACCATCACAACTAGGTGGAGCATTCCAGTTACTCAGATGAATACTCTGTCTTATAGTTCACCAATTCTCTCCAAAGAGGTCGCAGCTTTCTGTTAAATTGGTGAACGGGAAAAAAAAAACACGAACATATGCCTCATAACCAACTCGATAATGGTAATCGTTATGCATTTACATACCGCACATTTCACATAGTTTTAGAGTGGTTTACAATTCTTCTCTAAGGTAAGATCGGACGTCAGCTTTTAAAGGCGCCTCTGGCAGCCGCTATCAGTCCATACTTGATCTTACCCACCCGTCCACCCAGCCCACACATGAATGTCAGATGAAAGATAGGGATAGACCACCACCTCTGGAACTACGTCCCCTACTCTTTTCTACGGTTTATCGTCCTTATCCAAGAAGACTAAAAAGTCTAACCGTTTGCAGATGTGATTACAAAGGCAGCACTTTCCCCTCAATTCTTTAAAGACTCTGAGTATTGGACCGGCCGGGATTTGCACCCGCAACCTCCCGCACGGTAGTCCGGTGCTCTACCAACTGAGCTAACTGGTCAGCGGATAACAGTTTATTTAACACTGACTATACGTGAATGACCACCGAATCATCATATCTGACCACTTTATAGCTTCAAAACTGCTTTATTGTTTATTTGACTAGAATAGATACATGATATATAGACTAGAAATTATAAAATGCCTGTCGATCGATTAGGTAGAGCAAATCGATCGTATTCTCGGATGTAGCCACTTCCTTCGTAGAAGGCCCCCAAAGCGTTACGATCCTCTCCAGATACCGAAAAGGAAAATTCTCGCCCTATTCAGTGATCGGATGAAAGAGCTTTTCTAGTCAAGTTACGAAGTGCTAACATACGCAGGCTGGCGCCGAGTCCGGGAATCGTCGACCCGAGCCACATTGGTGGAAGGCGAGCGCTCTCACCACTGTGCCAACCCTGTTCCCAGTACTTATCGAACGCGACACCGAAGGAAAGGCAACAGAAAATCCCAAGAGAATTTTACCGTGTTTACAGCGGTTACCAGTCACACGCGCCCTCCAACGATCTTTCCCATTTTCGAAAATTAAGTTTTGGTTGATGTCAATCAAATGTTTCCATGACAATAATCCTGTTCATTTCGTGTCAGTTTCAGGCCATTGTCCGATTTCATACGGGAGGGACTGGGTCCGAGTCCGTATATTATGGGATTATTCAACACAAGACCCACATACTCAGAAAGAGCACACCGAACTTTACAAAATCCCCATGTTTGGTGTTTATCGGTCTAACATTGAACGAGATACAGCCAACCAAAAACTCCAAAATTTACTAAGAAATATATAGACGTCCGGACAAAGTGTCCGGCAATCCATACATTTCTTAGTAAATCTTCATGTCTTTGAATGGCTGTATCTCGTTCAATATTGGCCCGATTAACACCCAACTTGGGGATTTTGTAAAGCTGGATGTGCATTTCCTGACTATGTGGGTCTTGTGTTGAATAATCCCATAATATACGGATTCGTACCCAGTACCCCCGTGTGAAATCGGGCAATGTTCGATCGTTGTTGGGATCAGGTATAATCGCTCGGTTATTATGACGAAGTCATTTTCAATTTCTTTGAGATGGAGGGTTGTTCTGTTTACAACGTCAGGTTTGTCTTTGAATCACGTAGCAGAAACACCTTTTGTGAGCAAAACGTATGTGAAGGAACGAACGGCGAAAGGTCGCAGAGTTCAAACGATTTACTTCTCCGTTACAACCAGAATAGTTTCTGTTTATCGACGAGTCAAGTAAATTTCATAGAGCAACTCAGATACTCTACGAATAGAAATCAAAATAGTGCATGGTTCCGAAAACTCTGCTCGCTCTGCGTTCGTTTATATTGTCATGGATACATTTGATTGACGTTCACCAAAACTGGAAAAAATCGTTACAGGGCGCGTTTGACTGGTAACCGCTGTAAATATAGATTTTACCTTAACTTACCTTACCGCTACATGCTTTACAAAACGCCAAAAGCTCGATTTGCTTGAAAACCCTCCAGCTTACAAGATTTCGTTACGGCCAATATAGCAGAACTATTGGCCGTGTTTACGAAGGGCTAGTTACAAATAAGCATAATCTGGGTGCTCACACTATCTCATGGACTACGTCATCCATGAGATGAAAAGTGAAAGAAGGGAACCCAGAAAAAGAGAAAACTGAAAAAAGGAAACCTTCGTCCATCGCTTGCACATGACTAATCAAAAGGGGCGCGAAAATACTTCGTTGTGCTGCAACGTTTCTGGGAAAACTGCAATGAATTCAATGAAGCTGTCTGAGAACAACGTGGAAGCTTCGCCTTTGGGTCCTTTTGGATTCAGTGCTGAGTACTTGCTCTGAACTGTTGTAAATGGTTAGCGGTTTCGTAAAAACTATTCAATCATAGCTCAATGCGGGTGGAACGGCTTTCACGTAGATGTACGAGATTTATAATCCATCAACACAAGGCCACCAGATTATTTTGATGGACTGAAACATAAATTTCACCAAACCTGGTCGGAAACAAGATATATAATTAAGACAAAATGTATTTTTCAATTAGCTTTCCCTTTCTATTTATTTTATCTATACATCAATATGCGGCAATCTATTTTAGATTTTTAGCCTTCTTAATTCATAGTTTATTAATTGTCAATCACTTTTAACAGGAGCCTTAGGCTCGGGAGACTGGGTAACCACTCCCTGTGTATTTGACATTAAATAAATATATGTTATTCACTGGCTAGGAGGTCCGTATAGGGGAAAACTGTGCCCTCGGTCTTGAGTACGGCCCGAGGGCACAGTTTTTCCCCATACGGACCGACCTAAGCCGGTGAATAACAGATTTATTTTTCCTGCTGTTTTTTTTTTCCTGAAGATGAACAAGGAAAACTGGTGCAAAAAGTCTCTCTACGCGCGGTTCGTCGCACTGTCACAGTTTAAATTTAGCTTATAAAAAAGCCGTCCGCAAATCTCAGAGAAAAATGGTAGCGACTAACGATAAAACAAAACTTCAAATATATCCTGGAGCAATAAATATGAAAACCAATGATATTTCATAGCAAGCACAGAGAGATTTAACTAAAGAATGATCTTTGAAAAATTCACACAAATTTATTTATTGCTTTGTCTTATATTGACAATGAAATCACACTTTTCAAATTCGGCTTTAACGAAAGTTCGTTAAACACGAGGAATACCTTCAGTGAAAAATACTTAAACATCTCAGTCTCTTAGCTTCCTTCATATCTTATTATTTCAAGTATTAATCTTCGTTATTCTTCAAAATAACTTCACAAACCAATGCTAAAATAAGAAAACTACGCAAGAAAAACGTGTTGACATTAGCTCATGCAAACTGCACAGCGTTGCGATGAGTTTGTTTGACCATTTTCTGGCTACGAATTATATTTTCTTAAATGAAGCAACATGGAACGAGATTAGAAAATAGAACTCCAAAGAAAATAACGGATGCCAAGGGAAAAACTGAGCTCAAAAGACTGCTCTGCAGTTAGTCGTTTTAAGCTAACATATGTCAACAGTTCAAGAAAAACAACAACTCGAAAAACAGCAAACCAGCTCAGTGTTGTCAACAAAATCAATTGAATACTCGCCTTTTTGAGAAATAACCAGGGCCTTTACTCCATTGCTGATGTTTTCCTTTCGCTTTGCAAAGTTTTGTAGGCGAAAATTTGTATTTTAAGAGGAAAAATCCAACGTTTCGTCGCGCTGTAGTAAAATAATTTTACTTCAAGATTTCCCGCCAATTCCAGACCAGGCAAGCCGGTCCGGATGGAAAAAAAACTGGACTGGCTAAGAGCGCATTATCAGCCAATCAGATTCAAGGATTTAGGATTCCGGCCCGCTGAGATGCTTCAAAAAAATAAATTATTTTATCTTATCTTTATCTTATCTTATCTACAAATGTCCAGGTTATGCTTCCTGAAATGGCGAATTGAAATTTTTCTGATGCGTGGTACAAAAATCCCTCCTGCAACAGACTGGAATAACAAAAACATGAAGAGATATTTTTCTCGTTTTCACAAAACATAGTATTTTGTACGGATCGAAAATTTCAAGCAAGTGATTGATAATTTGCATCGACTGCAGCTAAAAGAACATTTCAAGTTGGGTTAATTTTTAGTTTTTTAAATAAATGTTTATCGCTGAAAATATATCAATAGTGAATGCTGCTGTAAACTTTACTGAAGTAGGGGTTGTTCACTTTGTTTTGAATAGACTGGCCCATGAGCATATTTACAGACTTGTGATGTCAACAATTGTTGTTGAAAAATTTTTCTCCATTTCTTTCCGTAACGTTAACTAACTCTTGCGGTATTTCAGCGGTACATGAAAGTATGTTTTACTATAAGTTGAACATCAACAGCTCGGATATTTTTCTCAGGGCTGCAAGAATATTTTTTGGACACGATGCAAGCACTGGTCTTTGTTTTACTGAAATACTCAGCAATGAATTCCATTTGTATTTCAGTTCCAGTTTCCTTATTTCTAGCCGGTTAATTCCGCGACGACACGTTTTATGTTTTAATGGCTGCCGGTTTCGAGGAAAAATTTTATTCAGTTTTCTCTGTTTGCTGACGCGTTCATTGACCATGTTAGGTACACCAGGTATATGAGCTGTTAGCTGTGTCTGGCTAGGGGCAACCCTAAAACATGGAATCCGGAAACCGGAATCCGAATCCGGAATCCTGAATCCGGAATGTGGAATCCGGAAACTATAATCGGGAAAAACAAAACATTATTTAAGTTATTTACTTCTAAAATATTTCATCGAGATAATAAAAAAGAGAAACAATAGCAAATTATAGAATAATGCTGGAGACGCGGAAAAAACCTTTTGCGATTTGTCATTTCTGATAAAGAAGCCTGATGCAATCACTCATGAATGGGACAGCTAAAAAGCGCGCGCGTCACTGTGATGGCAGATCTCATGGATTTGCCAAGAAATAGTCCTTCGAAGAAGCGGTTAGTTACCTAATCGTACACTTCCTTGTTTGGTGATACCAATATGTAACTGATTAATTTAGAATACTTGAATCATACGTAGTCCTGTCGTGTCTATTGGATTTTGCAGATCAGGAAGTACGATGAAAGCCTCTGGTAAGCCCATGCCATCACCAAAGCTCGAGGGAAGAGGGCAAATTTTACAGTGTGAGATGTTGCCAGTTTTGCAGATCTATTAACTGTATGTTATCACTTTCTTGATTTAAAGCCTCATATTTTTGCATCAGACAATGACTGAGATCGACTTCCGAGTGCATTCTTTCCTTGTTTTTTTATTGCGTCCTTGATTTTCAATAATTAAACAAGTAGCTAAACGTATCCAGTTTTGGCAAAATTGTTAAATTTTGTTTGTAGAGTTATTGTAGCTAGTGTCTCATCTGCTCATCTGTACCGAATTGTAAACCTCAGCCGAGGGACTAAAAAATTTTAATTTATTCTGCATGGAATCTTTCCTTTTCAAAATGACATCTTTGACCACGTCAGTTTTTACCGTGGCAACGATGATTTCTCATTGGTGGGTAATGTGGCATAATTTTATGCCTGTCAACTCACATGCACAATTCGTGTTGCACGCCGGCGGATCAAATCGAACACGCATACAGGACAATTTCTAACGCAAGACTTGTATTTCCGTGAAAGGGGGAATGGCATGTGGCATGACTCGCAGAATCGCATAATTATACGGAATGTAATGTATGGCGCGAAAAATTAATTCAACTGAAGGAGTTAATTATTCAACAGCCCAACGTAAGCTATGTAGCTGCCGATCTCGGTCACAACTACTCTCCACCGGGCTTGCTTTCTTTCTTTGGATGGAGACCTCAAAGAGACTTCAAAAGACTGGAACAATACTGCAATTAAGGGACCATGTGTGAACTGACTTGTGAACGTTTCCTTTTGTTCGCCACATGTAAAAGATTTTGAAGTAATCACCGTAGACATTTTATAGATTTGGCTTCTTCGCAACGTATTTTCAAGTTTTGTAAGCTTAAGCTTGTGTATTTTTGAATACAGATCATATTGAGAGCTTTAAAAAGAGATCTTGAACGAGTTGTTTTGGTCACAGAACGCGTTAGAATTTTTTTTCCTAGAGCGGCGGCCATGATTAATTTACGCGTGAACACGTTCCGATGCGTGGTGAATTTCCAGGCCACTTAATGGATTTGAACTTTTCCTTTGACCACAACATTCGAGGAGAGATTTAATTTAGGATTCTTTTCTTTTTGAGGCCGACTGAGTGTTCGATTCAAAGCCGCCGTCAAGTTTTACTCGGAGCAGTGTCGTGTTTCATGTTATCTGTTCCTCCCAGAATATATATGTATTTGATGACTTTTTCTTTCTTTGCTCAATAAAGAAATTAAATTAAAAATTCTTGATTTGTATTTTTTTATTTATAACTCAGTGAGTTAATTTTGCTCCATGCAGCCACGTTAATTCCGACAATCGCGGCGTGTAACTTGTTAAGTTTCTATTGTAAGATAAACAATCAATTGAGGCTTTTTATCTTGTATATCGTCTAACAACTGAAATAAAACGCATTTGTTTTGTTTAAGAAGATTTCAGGCCAAGTACATCGGTCAAAAGAGTCATCCATCGTCAAACGGCTGTCGAGGCATTACTATGATTTACGTAATTCTCCAGACTCTTTTTAGTAAACACGGATGTTGTTTTGATCAAGCAAGCTTCGCGAGCAAGAAAACCGCAATTTTTGTCCGGTTGTCATGTCAACTGTCTAGAATTGACCAATTGCCGTGTCTTGTCACGTCCCCTGACGCTCGTCACGCTCGATGCACGTAATCTTCCCGATTATTTGCTTGCCTTGTTCCATCAGTCGAAAAGATTTTACGCAGAGAATGTTAAAGCAAAGGCAACGGAAACGAAATAAGGTAAAAAAAAACATCAACAAATAAAAATGTTTAACGCCAAAGTCGCATTGCCACACGCAACAAGTTTTGTAACTGCTGCTTTGTACCAAGGTAAATAATCATACTCCGCGGTCATGAATTCAATTCGCGTGCGCTCCCGTGTTTACTTTGAAAAAGGAAACCCTCCCTCTCTCGAGCAAAATTTTGACTCAGAAAAGTTAAAAAGGCAATTATGTAGAATCTTCGATCTTTACTCTCAAATTTGCAAGGCTGTTAACGGCCTTCAAGAAATTGTTCACTCGAACGCGATTTTCGCTGGGAGCGTAAATATTGACCGATTTGTCCGGTTGTTCTGTGGTAATTGACAAAAACCTCCCTTCGATATCTGGTTCAAGCTTGAAATTGACAAGAATGGTGGCACCGGCTGTGGCACACATGCTATTAATTTAAAATCAATCAAGCAGATATCATCTTAGTCCCTTGGGTTTTATTTCTTCTCTGTTAATAAAAGAAAAATATCTCACCTACATCAAAGAGCTTGCGCTCTTCGGAAACATGCCGTGTTGTCGGCAGAACATTGTTGTGAATAAGTGATGTGTAAGAACAATAGCGTGAATATATGAATGCTCAATGACCCCAGAATTTGGGGTACACACTTAAAGCGGCGTGAAGTTGTCATGGAAACATTACACTTATGAACTCTTGAGGTGATTAAATTTGCCTTGAGTTTTGCTTTCATAGGATTAACCTGTTCGCGAATGATATTTGCAGCATATTTGTGAAGCTATGCACGAAAGAATAGTTCGGCTGCGAGACAAGCGAGCTTTTGCCATCTTGTCAATTTCACAGTGTAGGTCAAACTCTTTTGCCAGTTTTGAAATGGATTAAGTAAAATTTAATTTTTCCGGAGTCGATTGTAAGCGATTTAGGAACGGAGCCTCGTAGATACGAAAGCCGAGGAGGGACTTCAGACTTCAGACTTCAGACTTCAGATTTCAGACTTCGGACTTCAGACTTCGGACTTCGGACTTCAGACTTCAGACTTCAGACTTCAGACTTCAGACTTCAGACTTCAGACTTCAGACTTCAGACTTCAGACTTCAGAGTTCGAATTTCGGATTTCAGAATTTGGGTTTGGGATTTCCGACTGTGGATATTTAATAACAAAGAAATTAAGAAAATGGAAAGCAAGAGAATAAAGGACAATAATAAAAACGACTTTTGAAAAAAAAAAAAGAAGAAGAAGATTGAAAGCAACCAAGGAATAATATTAGTTTTGAGGGAAAAGGTTGAATCATGACAATTTTGCACGGCGTATTTATGTGTCACGCAATAGCCTTGTGAAATCAGTATGAAATTGCCCTACTGTTAGTTTCATTCAAGCGTTAGCCCTTTGTCAAAGACTGTTAAGTGTCACCCTCGTTAAACAATGTTGATTGATTTATTTATTTATTTTATTTAATCCGAAGGACGAAAACGTCAGCACTCGAATCTCTTTACGAACTTTCCAGATGCCTTAAATATTTTGAAATAGGCTTGATAATGGGTACTGTTAACAGGCCTGCAGCGTCCAAGTCCTAATCGTTTCAAATTATCTGTTATTTCTATAAAAAAAATGCATTAACCTTTCCTCTGTGTTTTGTGGTACTCGGTGGTTGGGGACTATATACCCAACGAGCTCCTCAAACTCCCGCGAGTAATCTCTGGATTGTGCCCCGAAAAGAGTTTTAGAGGCTTCCGCATCTTCTTAGTGGTGAACATCAACGAGATAACTGTGTGTCGAATATACTTCAGGCACAAAGTACATTACGTCTGGCTTTCCTCCGAGAGCGTGCGTTATTGGCAACTCTTTGTTTCTTGATATTCCACAGTTTTGCAACAGAGTGGAGTTAGGCATAAAACAAAACTTTAAGCATTCTTTAAGAAACGGATCAACATCTAAATAGACACCAGAATCTCTAAAATCCATAAACAAGTTCATCCATCAGCCGCCTCCACCTTGCCTTAACTTTGACCTGTAGGCTTCTATTCTTTGGTTGGCACTACTTCCCTGAACAATGCTGTTATCGCCTGCTAAATCATTACTGTCATTATGCCTTAATAGCCTCTGGATGATGGAAACCCGCACGTTTTCCATTCCCTTATCAATGCGAACCACCCTAGGTACTCCACCTATCTGCTGGACAGTGCTTAGAAAAAATCAATGACAATATTCGGGTTGTTATTGGTTGAACCTACTTTTAGCCACAGTATACGTCGTGAGAAGCCATCTACACAGCCATGCAAACAAAATCCATACAGTTTTAGTTTATCTCAGCCATCTAAACAGGCTGATATATTAAGCCATATTAACAGTCGGAAATCACAATCCCGAATTCCGAATTCCGAATTCCAAATTTCAAATTCCGAAGTCTGAAGTCTGAAGTCTGAAGTCCGAAGTCCGAAGTCCGAAGTCTGAAGTCTGAAGTCTGAAGTCTGAAGTCTGAAGTCTGAAGTCTGAAGTCTGAAGTCTGAAGTCTGAAGTCTGAAGTCCGAAGTCTGAAGTCTGAAGTCTGAAGTCTGAAGTCCCTCCTCGGCTTTCGTACGTAGAGGCTTATTATGGTTTTCAAAGTTTTACAAGAGTCTCACATCGGTAGCGCTGCTTTTGTTGTTATGATATGAATAACTGAACTCTCGAAGATCGAGCGACAAACGTGGAAAACATAATCAGTTGCAAACTGGGTAATCCCATAAACGCAAACTCAAGACAAATCACTTCTAGCGGGTTCATTTGTAAAATATTTATAAGATATCAAGTCTATCAAAGCACAAGTCCCGCTGCTCTACACTGAAAAATTTCTCGGTCAAATCCATTTTGTTTTCAACATTTTCTTGTCACCGAGATCAGCAACTAGCTTACGATTATTCACTGTGTTAGGCTGGCAGACGCGATTAATAATCGCGAGCTCCAACAGGGGAATCGTTGTTTACAATATTTGCCTCATTAGCATGCACAATTCAGTTTCTGATGGAGCTACAAATAAATGTATGAATAACTCTGCCAATGAAGATCAATGAATATATATGAGCCTCATGGATTGAATACCCGTATGCAAATGAGCAAAAATGTAAACAATGACGTAAGCATGAATCCCCCCTGTACGCAAAGATTAAGATTATTAACCGTAAAATTATTATCTAGAGAAGGGGCTAGTTGTTGATCTTGGTGACAACAATTTGCTGAAAACAAATTGGATTTGTACTCGATCTTCGACATGAGGCGACTCATGAACGCGAGCACTGAGTTCAGTTATTCATATCATAACAACAAATTAGCAGCGCGACCATGCGAAGTGAGACTCTTGTAATACAAAACTCTGAAAACCATAATTCTACGATGCTCCGTTCCTAAATCTCTTACAATCGACCCCGGAAAAAAAAATTTTGTTTAATCCATTTCAAAACTGTCAAAAGAGTTTGACCTACACTGGGAAATAGACAAGATGGCAAAACCACGCAGCCGCGAACGAATCGCACAAATACACTGCAAATATCATTCCCGAACAGAGCAGAGGCACCCAACGAGCCAAATCAACCAAAAGCTGTAGAAAGGCATTTTCAAGTACCTTATGGTGTTTGAAGTCTGTTTAAAGTGATGTTTTCGTTAGCTAGAAGAATTTCATCTTTTCGGATTCCCTAGCTAAAACTGTAATTCCCCGAAAATGATAGGAAACAAAATCTTCCTTTGAGAAAATGCAAGTTGAAATGAAACTTTCCATGAATTTTCTAGGGAACAATTTTCTTTCCGAAAATGCTTGCTGACGTTTTTGACTACCAAAAACAGCAATTACGACCTTTCCGAAAACCTCAGGGGCTATGATTTCCCCATTGCGAATCGTTTTAGTTAGGAATCCGAGTGCGCTCTTTAATCGACGCCGAAAGCCGAATTACCCTCCACCGAACAGATATCTACTGAAACTTGTCGTTAGGTGCCCGACAGACAAATCCTATGAAAGCAAAACTCAAGGTAAACTTCAATCACCTCAAGAGTTCGTAAGAAAGCAAGCCCGATGAAAAGTAGTTGTGACCGAGATCGGCAGCTAGCTTGCGATTATGCTCTGTGTTAGGATGTAGAATAATTAACTCTTTCGGCTGAATTACAAGTAATTTCTTCGCGCCATTCTTCATATGTTACATTCCACATAATTACGCGATTCCGCAAGGCATGCCACATGCCATTCCGCAAGCTCATTCTGTCTTTTACCCTCACCGGTGTTTCCGGACTACATGTTTATGAACGGTGAGGGTAAAAGGAGGAATGAGTTTGCGGAATGGCATGTGGCATGACTTGCGGCATGCCATAATTATGCGGAATGTAATATATGCAGATTGAAATTAATTCAATTGAAAGCGCGCCCTTTCTCTGGATAATAATTCTGCCGTTAATAATCTTGGAACGCGCGATTATTGATCGTGGCTGGCAGCGTAACTGACAGTGAATAATCGCAAGCTAGTTGCCGAATTCGGTCACAACAAAATATTGAAAACAAATTGGTCAGAATTTGATCGAGAAATATTTCAGTGCTGAGTACTGCTCTCTGATCGAAACTCTTGTGATTGTGTTACATCCGGATGTAACTGTTGACATGAAATCTACATCTACATCCAGGTCTACATCCACTTGTGATGCTAGCTGACGTTTTTGACTGTCCAAAACAACAATAACGACCTTTCCGAAAACCTCAGGGGCTATGATTTCCCAATTGCGAATCTTAGTTACGAAAATCCGAGTGCACTCTTTAATCGACGTCGAAAGCCCAAGGCGAAAAGCTATATCTACCGGCGAAACTTGTCGCTGGATTGCTTTGATATAAATATTTTACAAATTACAATTTCTCTCGAGTTTGCTTTTATAGGACTAGTCAATACCGGAATTATATTTTCCTCTTTTTTCGCTCTTCGACGAGGCTACAACGCGAGCACTGAGTTCAATTATAAACATTGAAATTTCATATCATAACAGCGCGACCGAAACGGATGTGAAACTCTTGTAAAGCTCTGAAAACCATAATATAAGCTCTACGAGGCTCCGTTCCTGAATCTCTTGCAATCAACTCCGGAAAAAATTATATTTAATCCATTTCAAAACGGCAAAATTGATATTATATAGTTTGATATACACCGCGCCGGGAACTGCGTGAAATTGACAAGATGGCAAATGCTCCGGCGTTTTATACTGGCAGCCGAACGATTCTTTCGTGATACCACAAATGCGCTGCAAATATCATTCGCGAGCAAACTAATCATCCTCAAGAGTTTATAAGTGCAATGTTTATACCAAAACAAGTCCGGTGGAGAGTAGTGCTTAATTTTGAAATGATTCTCCTCATAGCGGCCGCCGGCCGGTTTCCCTGCTAGCAGAGGTCTCTGGCGGCGAGAAAGGAGAGAGACCTCTGCCGGTGCCCGATGAGTTTCCTGTCGCGCAAGCGCGAGCGTTCCCTTGACAACGAATGACGTATTTTTCACGTGCGACCTTACTCAGCAGACCGGTTTGCTCGTGAAATTTGCAAGTTCACAACAAACTACAAAAAAAGTGTCTGATGTCCAAGATGAAATTTTATTCTCCTCAAACACTAGTAAAACCAGCCGTCACAGAAAAAGAACTTCTCCGAGTTCGGGAACTATGTTTACAACAAGCTCCAAATGCTCACGGCTCACATATGCGATTTCTATGCCTTCAAGAGATGGAAAGTCGCCTTCGATCTTGATAGCTTTGATTCCGCCAGTCTTTCACACGATAATATCTGGTCCTTTATGAGGGAATTCCACGGAGACACGACCAAAACTAGTGGCTCGGGAGAGTAGACTTACAAACTTGACAATTCTGCGGCTACGCGGATTGCCAGTTGGAAATTCAAAGATTTTCCTTAGCCTGTCAGAAGACACACGAATGTATCGTGTTTGTTTAAGAACGCAATAATAGCTTTCTTCTGCACTGATGTTATATCCTTCATATTGTGACTGTTGAGGGAAGAAATGGCCGATTTAAAAGCTCGATCGAAGTGCATTTGCTTTCAGTCAAAGGTAGTACAGTGGGCTCAGACGTTTTCAGCAGAGAACAGAAACAGAGCAAGCGCATTCCTGTTTAACGGAAACCGGTATTCCAAAACCGGTTAGTTTCGACCAAGAATGTGGTCGGCGGCTACATGAAAGAACTCGTCGGGCACCGGCAGAGGTCTCTCCTTTCTCGCCGCCAGAGACCTCTGCTAACAGGGAACCGGCCGGTCAAATCAATCTCAAAGAGAAATTTAATCACCTCAAGAGTTCATTTGTAAAATATTTATGTCAAAGCAAGTCCCGTGGAGAGCAGTGCTCAACGATGAAATATTTCTCGGTCAAATCCTGACCAATTTTGTTTTGCTTGAGATCATCCACCGTAGGCTCTAGAATAATTAACTCCATTTAGCTGAATTAATTTCTTCGGGTCATTCTGCATATATTACATTCCTCATAATTATGCCATTCCGCAAACTCATTCCGCGTTTTACCCTCACTGGTTTATGAACCGTTAACGTGAAAAATAGAATTCAATATACACCCAAATAGTTCAGGGAACGGCTGGCCGCGGCGCTTAATGTCGCGCTAAAAAATAGGGACCTTAAGCACCAGGACGGGAGAGGAGGACGACGCCTTACCGGAAGTGAAAAGTCGCATTTCGATAGCAGTGCGCATGCGAATAGGTTGCATCATCCTGCCCTCGTCTTCGACGTGAAGTGAGGAGTTTTGTCGTCGTGCACAAAACGTAAGTAAATTTTGGCTTTTTTTGTCCTGAAATGTAACTGTTGGATCCAAGTACTTAATGTAATGTTAAAAGTTGGTATCGATGGTTGTCAGAATCAAGTTAACAGTAACTGGGATAAAAATAAATCGATTTTTTTACTTTCTTTTGTCAGTACATCCGGCTCACAAGCTCAAGATGTCGACAAACCTTCCCGCGAAAAAGCAAGAAGGCGATAAACCAGCGTAAGTACAAACTTAAAATTCGTACTGAATGAATATGTTTGCCCTGAGCTGCCATGATTAAACTATAGCCAGCTAAAACCCCAATAATCTGCTCATGTGTTAATAAATCAATTCGATGCTTGGTGTTACCTTAAATTTGTTAAATAAATAAGTTTAAGTACAAACTTGCGACTTCTAGCGTGTAGGTCTTGCAGAATGTTCGTATTTCATATTTTTCTCCATTTTGAAAATTTTAATTTCCTTTAATAGCAGCGATTTCCCTCAGCGATGAAAGCTTTGTGTGTGTATGCTTTTAAGCAACACTTTCTTGCACCTTCATATAAGCTTATGTTTAAAATTAGACTAGCCGAAAAATAGCAAGAAGGTAACCCTGGCAAACGAGTATGTGCATAAATAAATTTGTTATAGAAATACACACACACGCTTGTATATATTACATAAATAGTTACACATATATACGTATTATAGTAGTTATTTCCTAAATATTTATAAAAGAAAAAGAAGAAGAGATGAAGCAACTGAAACAAAAGAACAATTATGTCAATAGAGAAGCTACAGAAAAACAAACTTAGCTTATCTTAATTCTTCATTTCATTAATTAGTGTATCTACCTCTAGACAGCTAGGAGTCTTCAGGTTCTAAAATATTTTTTTCCATGATTGTGGTAATACAACCCTTTTTAACAATTTTTTGTTGTATTGCTTGTTTCAATATTTATCTGCAGTGAAAAGATGATGTTTTGGACTGACAGACACGATGTAATTCTCTGTCGAGAAATTTTGATACACAATCCCTTTCAGTACAAGAAGAGCTCAACTCAAAGAGGACAGGTTTGGAATGACATCGCTGAACGACTTGTTGCAGTTGATGAAGTGAGATTCAAGTCAGATTTAGACAGAAGGGCCGGTGTTCGTGATCGATACAACCTGTTAGCAAATAAGCTGAGAAGAAAGCTAAAAGATGAAAGAAAAGGTTCCGGAATTGTAACTTATATGTCAGAGGTGGAAGTTGCTCTGGAAGATTTGATCGAGAGGGAAGATGAATCGGATAAACAGCACAAGGAAAATCAAGATCAAAACCTAAAGAGGAAAGAAGATCGACAACAGGCTGAAGATATTCGCACAAAGTCATTGGAGAGACTGGGGGAAACTCAGAAACGAAAAGGGCAAGACAGCAACCTTCAGACCAAAGCTAAGAAGAAGAGGGCAACTGGAGGAGATGCAGTAGTGTTCTTAAGAGAAAGAACTGAGGCAATGGTTGCTGCTCGTAAGGAGGAGGTCAATATGAAAGTAAAACAACAAGAGGCTGAGAGCAAACGACACCAGGATTTTCTGGAATTGATGAGGCAACAACAACAGCAACAGCAGCAGCAAATGCATAACATGCAAGCTATGCTTCTCCAACAACAGCAGCAGCAAACTCAGTTGATTATGGCTCTCGTGTCTAAGTTAGACCACAAATAAGCCTTCACACAATATATTGTGTGGATTAGTTGTTAGTGCTGTTTATCTGTCATTTCTGAGATGATTGTTTAATGTCAAATGTGTCACACTGGCAGATCCAGACCTTGAGATGGGGGGTGGGGGGGGGGGTTCTCAAGAAAAATTTTTTTTGCCCGTTTGGGCCTCAGTTTGGTCTAAAAAAAAGGGGGGGGAGGCTGGTTCCCCCCAGGGCCCCTCCCCTGGATCCACCACTGTGTCATAATAATTCACCTGAAATTGTGAAAATTATTCACCTGAAATAATTATTGTGTTTAATGTATTTGAGGCTTAGTGTCTCTTGTTCAAGTTATGTTGATTTCTCTTCTTGTATTGATCTTGAAAACTTCGCAATGTTGACTGTACAGATCATATATGTCGTGGCATGCTAGACAACAAGTCTTTGTGAAATGTCCCTGCAATCAACCACTCTGTGATACGATAGGGGGAAAGGACACAGCAACATTTTGCTTTATATGACTTGTTGCCTAGTGTGTCCTGACCTTATTGATTGACTATATGATATCTTTCTTGATTGGCTCTATTATTCTCATGGCCTATTTTTTATTAAGCAGTGATGTTACGAGAATCTCATAACATCACTGTTTAATAAAAGTATAGGCCATGGGAATAATAGAGCCAATCAAGAAAGATATCATATAGTCAATCAAATTCTCATCATTAGTACCATAACAAAACAGGGATGAAACCATGTCACTAGACTTAAAGCTTTGAGGGGAGGGGGGAGGGGTGTGGCAACTGTGAAAGCTACATGTAAGGCAACGATGTTAGCACTGGTTTTCAGAGGCTTTTTTCCCAATGGCCAAGGTAATACCCAAGCAAACATAGTAAACACCTGGATATGGTCAAGGTTTATTTAAGATAGAAATGTAATACAAACAATGCATGTTACATGATAATTATCAGACATTTCAAAGGTCTTCTTCATATTTATTTTCTACACAATCCAGTCACTGAAAATTTCTTGGACATATTAACACTTGTGCATTACTGATGTTAATGTAATGCAAGCTACACAAAATAGTCCTGAAGTGTTGGTGGATCCACAGAAAAGAAATCAGAAGTCTGATTGTGATAAAGGCAGGTGTGAGCATTTCTTATGATAGCACCAACAAGGTACATTTTTCCTACTGAGGATAGGCCAACTTTTAAATTATTTTTGAAATCAAGAAACTTAAAATAATGAATAATATCTCCGAAGAGCCATTCAACAGATATACGTAGAGCGCTCATGGCGGCATTAAACTCCTGCATTTGAGGTGTTAGTACTGCATTTCTAAAAGGGCACTACAGATGTACCCTTAATGGGTAAGCCGGGTCACCATACAGACAAAGAGGCTGGCCAGTTAAGGAGAATGCATTCCTTTTTAGGTGTGCAAGTAGACCAGAGTCTGCTAACATCCCCGCGTCATGCTTTCTGCCTTCTGCAGTAGAAATAACAGAAAGGAATAAAATAAAGAGATGGGTGCTTTTTTTTCAAATTAGTCAATCATATTGCAGTGCAAGTACTGAATCAATTTCAAGCTTGACTTTCTCTGATTTCCAGCCTTAAGAATTGCTCTCCTCGTAACACCGTACATCTGAACCTATGCACTATTTTGTTGTTTATTAACTGTTTGTAATTTATCATTTAACTTACCTACTGGGCCATACATATGGGCTATCATTCCGTATGGTAAGACGACCGATTGAAATTTTAGGGCGTGCACCTTCTTGTGGCCATTGTAGAGCACTCTCTGCTGCTCACCAGGGCGGCATACTGGTCTGACCGTGCCGTCTATGAACCCGAAGCAGTTGTGGAGAGGAGAACCATTCCTAGAAATTGCATCACAATACATCTGAAGAGAGGCAGGATCCAACAGCTGGGGATTCCATGAAGTGAGGCGATGTACGTGCGAATCGTAAATATAATCAATTACGCGGTTACAGATCATGCTTAAGACGGGAACTGGCCTACCAAACCGGGGAATAAGGCCGCTGTAGCGGCAAGGATACGCCATTCTTCGCAACACCATGCACAATCCTTCCATCCCATCACTAACAGTACGCTGCGAACAAGTAAACTGGTTGGGGATACCCAAAACGCTGACAAGGACTGGTAGGTCTCTCTTCTCGAATCGAAATTCGGCTTTGCATTCTGCTTCGTCAAGTTCGTTGAAGGAAAATCGGCCATGTTCTTTATAAGGGAACTCGGGGTTCTTTGACTTGTGTGCTTGCCAAAGTACTAGAAATTCGTCGTCATCTAATAGACCGTCCATGTAGGCGTCCAAAAGAGCAATTCGTGTTTCGCGAAAAGAAGCTGTGTTTATTTGAGCTTCCCGCGCGTTTCCCGTCCTAGGGTCCAGTTGCTTAACAACAAACAACTCATGCTGACGCAACATGATCTCGAGACCAGATTAACGATTATCATCAAAACGTAAATGACTCCAAATTGATGATAGTCAGTAATTCCATGCACATTGACAAGCACATATAGAGAATACGAGAAAGACTAGGTTCTAATCGTTGGGCGCTTCGCTACTCAAGAACATGGCTGGTAGGTCGTATTAATATTCATGTTTTTTCCTTTTGTTTTTGGTTAAGAGAGCGTGATCACTGTCAGACCATTGAGTTAAGAAATGATAATGAAACTTCTCCCAGCACAAGAACGGTCGTGACTGATCCAGCTGGTGCTTGATAAAGATGTTCGATAGAGCAGTGCTTACAAAACAAAGCTTCTCACGCGGGAAGGAATTTTCCACGTTTCGTCTGGTCTGTCTCGTTATATTTCGTCAAGCCGTTTAATTCCTAGGTAAAGGAGAAATATGGCAGATTTACTCAGCTTTATATGTTCCCACAGCCGCGATCCACGTGTTTGTTACCCTGCAAACAGAGATACTTCGATCGGCTTGCAGGACAATTAAAGAGGCAGTCACGCTATTTGGCAATTAATAAAAACCTAGAAGGTGTCTTCGCATCAATTGAATTCTAAAAGTAATGGTCTAGTTTTGTTATTAAAGACTATTTGAAGGTACTGTTTCCTGTCGCCTGTTGCTACGGATGGCAAGGATGAAAATAGATTGAAATTTGAAAAAAGTGGCCAATTTCTTTTCAATTTTGATGCTACGTCTTCATAAAATCCTCAAGAAATTTATTATGGTTAGCCTTCTTTGATAAAATTCATTTGATATCTTCGTCGTAGCTTTACAGAAGTATTTTGTTTACGAGCAAAGTCTCAAAGTAATGAAATTAGCACACAATTGACCTAAAACCGCAAAATCCTCGTGAACCTTTCCCTTTAATATTTAAAAAAAAGCTAAATATAAGCTTACGCATTCGTAATCCACACATAACAGAAGATTGTTGTTTTGAGGGATGCATATGGTCATGAAATGGTTGATTGATAAGCTGTTAAATACTAGATCTTGAACAAATTACACCTATAGTAAGGAACAGCTTGCCAAACAAATTAATATTTAAGCTAAATATAAGCTTACGCATTCGTAATCCACACAACAGAAGATTGTTGTCTTGAGGGATGCATATGGTCAGGATATGGTTGATTGATAAGCTGTTAAATACTAGATCTTGAACAAAATTACGCATATAGTAAGGAACAGTTTGCCAAACAAATTAAAGGAAGTTAACTTAATGATAAGTAAGTGCCCGGCCAGGGGTACTCCCAGAAATATTGGTTAGGGGTGTGCAGCCCGCTTCCTGAAACCATTACCCTACTTCAGGGCAAAATCTGCGATTTTCTCTATCCCATGTCAGACCTGACTAAAAATTTGATACCCTGATTTTGTTGGTGTAAACATAATTAAAAGACAAAAAAGAACTGGTTTTGTTGGTGGTCTTATCGCCTAATGATGAAGAAGTAGCTTCCTTTTTCCATTTCCATTTCCATTTCCATTTATTTGCCATTAACCACATAAAAATACAAAACACTAGAAATTTAAAAATACGAAACACAAGAAATTTATAATAACTTAAACTTAAGACGACAGACTACAAATGTTTAAGGTGGTAATGACAAGAAAGTCTATATAGAAGCCGTGGGCTTATGAACTATAGGCTTCCTGGCAATATAGGGTACATCATACAAATTACGGGGACAGCATGAAATATGAAATGTATTATTTTAAAAAGAAAAGAAAAGAAGAAGTAAGTAGCTCAACAATAAGTATATGAGTATATTGAGTATACCCAATTCAAGACTAGATTACACAAACCATACCCTATTTCAGTCAAAATGGTCAAAATCGATACCCTGTGTCAAAAATCCATGCCTTTTGGGGCCACACAAACCTATATAGCCCATATACTTAAGGGAGTACCTCCCCCCCCCCCCCTCCTCCTGAGAGTAGGTGCTAATTAATAATACCAGTAAGTAATATTTGTCAGATATTGCTACATTAAGCCAGTATGATTAACATGATTATAAAGTTTATGGTAAAGATTAATGGAAGAGACCTTAGAGAAGTTCTAAAAAGCTTGCAGAGATCCTTCTGCTATTACAATAACAGACCTGTAACTTTTGTAACTGATGTGGTAAAACTAAAAAAAATATACATGATAATAAAATAATCCCTTTAAAATAGAGGAAACAGTTGCAGATTAGTTTCTTGACATCTAAAATGCAATAAGCAAAATGTAATGAGAACTCATGTAAATGAAGGCTAGTAAAAGAAAATTATAAAAACTATTGTACTTGCAGTAAGAAATTTACTCGTTTTCCTTTTTTTACCCAATGCTTCCTTTTCTAGATAACTCATCAACTAAAGCTAGAAGATGTGATAAGGTGAGTGCAGTAAAACATTTATTAAGCATACACCCACATGACCCTAAAATGCTATGTCTGCTTAGCAGATGTCTAGATTTTCTTAGTGCAGGTATACCAGTCCTAATGATTGGTTATATTCTCTTTTGTTCTACAGAAATGCTCAAACTGTGACACAAAACAGCCAGTAGCAAGAAGGAAATGTGTAAATTGTTCCTCCCCTTTTCCCAAGATCAAAAAAGATTTAGAAAAACTTAAGCAAAAGAAGATGACAAATATTACCCAACAAAGGAAACTAATGGAGGGTCGGGTAAGACATAATTGGTTATAGTATTACACTTAAAGGATTGAGCTTAAAGAGTGCTTTGGAATGAAAATGTGTGCATGCATACTAGTACACCCAGTGTCTAAAATATTCAATAATAATAGTCAATTGCATGTTTTAAGAGATTTCTATTCTATGTGTAACCATAGGCTGACATTCTACATATGCACCATTCCTGCGATGTTGTGATCATGATGCACCACAAGCATGGCAATGGTGACACATTAACATTTTATGGCACTGAGGGAGCTGGTGTCTCATTCATTGGTAATAAAGCTGACATCAAGACATCAGAGAGTGGCAAAATGGCTTTGATGCTTTTTCAAAAATTTATGGAAGGTAACTGTTGCATGAAAGGGTATTTGCACATATTTACAAAGAACATTTTATTTGAAATGAATTTAGTTATATGACAAGAAATTTTAGTTTCTTGTCACCTTGGAAATTGAATGCACCTATCAGCTTTTACCACCAACCTAGCGACCAAACCAAAGAAACAACCAATATTCAAACAGAATTGACACTAAAGAAGACAAGGATTATAATTTACCAGATTCTGTACTGATATATGCAGGTATTCGTCTAATGATATTACACAATCTTGAAAAACGTGTGTAGTGTGTGACTAGGTACCTATTGCCATAGGCATTGTACTCAAGTAATATTGCAATAAAGCCTTTCTGCGTATATCCGTGAGATTGAATCACTCGGCATTTTTAAGAAAAAAACTTTCTTTTTAGGTTAGCTTTTCCATAATGATTAGCAGTTTTAGTATGTTTAACAGTTAACTTTTTACAGTAACTTCTAGTTTTTGTTATGTTTGACAGTTTATTAGTTAGATTAGGTTTTAGTTTTACTGTTGATTTTTAAGCACCTTTGATCATTTTATTGCGAAAGGGTGCTATATGAAGTGAATAAGTTATTATTATTATTATTATTATTATTATGATAAAGAACAGCACTGTGTGTAGTGGAGGAGTCTAAGGTTGATCATCGCAGTCTAGCCTCAGTTTGATGAAAACCCTTTCAAAATTTGAGAGCTGTCTGAATTTAAAAAATTTGGGGTATTTCCTTAGTCACCCAAGGGCAAAAGGAAATTGACAGAAGCCACTGAGTGCTGCTAGAGCACAGCCACGATACTGATAAGAATGACTTTCAATGTGGTTATTATAATTTTCTTTCTTGTAGACCTTAAATTAAAGAATAAGCAAAAGCCAGTTACTCAAGATCCAATTGAAGGATCTGAGCCCACACCACTTAATGGCCAAACAGTCCCAAGCATCTCACCTGAAGTCTTACATAACCCTGGTTTGTACCTTTACAACTTCAATTTTTTCATGACTGTATGACACTACAGACAATAGGAGAAAGTAAATAAAAGTAGTTGTAAGAGCATCATTAGATGTTTTTTCACAGTTTTAACCATAGCCTAAGTCAAGTCAGTAAATTAAGTAGTCACAACCAGCTAAACTATTTATTTAAGATTCAGATCAAAGAAATAATTGAATAAGCACTGCAGCACTTATTGGAGTAAATATGGCATACGTCATTGCATATTTATCAAATTTGTTGTAGTGAATAGTGCTTCGGCAATGTCTTTCCTTTTTCAGTATCATCATCAGCCACACCTCCTGCTCAACCCATCACCAGTATGTTATATTTTGTTGTTTATTATTTCAACTAAATATAAACCAATATGGGAGCAAGGTGATAAAAAAAAATATGTACATCTATCAGGTTTAGTGGATAGAAATTTTATACCACAATATTTGTCCTTCGTAGTGTTATCATCAGCAATGCCTCCTTCTCAGCCTATCACTGGTATGTTCATACCATATATTTGTTGTTCATTATTTCAACTAAATATAAACCAATATTTTAGCTTGTCGATAACAAATATACGTTTATCAGGTTTAGTGGATAGAAATATTATACCACAATATCTTTCCTTTATAGTGTTATCATCAGCCACACCTCCTTCTCAACCTATCACTGGTATGTTCATACAGTAAATTTGTTGTTCATTATTTCAACTAAATATGAACCAATACAGGAGCTTGTTGATATTGATAACAAAATATACATTTATCAGGTTTAGTGAGGTGAAATATTATTCCACAATATCTTTATAGTGTTATTGTTAGCCACACCTCCTTCTCGACCTGTCACTGGTATGTTCATACTGTAAATTTGTTGTTTATTATTTCAACTAAATATAGTAAACCAGTACAGGAGCTTGTTGAAAACAAAATATACATTTATCAGGTTTAGTGAGCTGAAATATTATTCCACAATATCTTTATAGTGTTGTCATCAGCCACACCTCCTTCTCAACCTAATTTAACTGGTATGTTCATACTGTAAATTTGTTGTTTATTATTTCAACTAAATAAAGTAAACCAATACAGGGGCTAGTTGATAACAAAATATTCATTTATCAGGTTTAGTGAGGTGAAATATTATTCCACAATATTTTTCCTTTTTAGTGTCATCCTCTGCCACACCTCCTCCTCAATCTGTCATTGGTATGTTACATGTCTTGAATGTATATTTTGTTGTTCATTATTTCAAGTAAACATAAAATATAGGAGCTCTTTGATAAAAAATTTATACATTTATCAAGTTAAGTGGGGTGAAATATTCTTCAACAAATGTTTTTCTTTTTAGTGTCATTATCAGCTGCATCTCCTCCAAAGCCTTCCACTGGTATGTGTTTTTTTTTTTTTTTGCTTGTTATTTCAATTAAGTGCAAGGGCACTTTTGTACAGAAATGTGTACATTTATCAAGTTTATTAGAATGAAAAATATTCTTCAAGAGTATCTCTCTTTTATTATAGTGTCATCATCAGCTGCACCTCCTGAACAACCTAATTCTGCTGGTGTGTTCTGTTTGTTGCTTGTTATTTCAAGTATAACTAGTAACCAATATACACAAGCCACATTCAGTGATCTTTTTCAGGGTGACAAACTTTACTGTAACTGTGTTACAAAAAGAAATTTTGTCATTTGTGATTAATTTATATTTGTATTTATGAGGACGGTAGAAAGAGATGCTTATACTGTATATACATTATAATATTAAGTTGATTGGAGCGACATATTCTTCAATGATATCTTTTCTTTGTTATAGTGTCATCATCAGCTGCACCTCCTGTACAACCTAATTCTGCTGGTTTGTTGTGTTTGTTGCTTGCTATTTGAAGTAACTAGTAACCAATATAAATATACAGGAGCCTATTTATAAAGATATTGATGCATTTATCAAGTTGATTGGAGTGCTGATTTTCTTCAATAACATCTTTTCTTTTTGTTGTGTCATCATTAGCTCAACCTCCACTTCAACCTTCCATTGGTATGTTATATTTGTTGCTTTTTATTTGAAGAAGCCTTTTATTTGACAGTTGCTTGTTTATAAACCAATTTAAGTACATTTTTCAAGTGTATTTGAGTTAAATATTATTCAGTAAAACATGTCTTTTTTTAAGTGTTATCTTCAGCCACACTTCTTGCTCAATCTCGAACTGAGTTTGTCAGTATTATTTAGATGATCGCTTATTTTATAGTCTTATCAGTCAACAAAACCCTACCTACAGCTGTAGCCTTAAAAATAGTTCTTTTTTTAACCTCAACAACAACAGGAAAACAATACATTAATTACATTGTTAAAGTACAGTTACTTCTAACAATACTTTACAATACTTTACTTAGTATTACATGTACTATAGAACTTTCATTAATAAAATAAAATAAAAAGGAAAGAAAGAAAAGAAAAGAAAGTGCATACTAGAAAGGCCAAAAAAAGAAATAATAATAATAATAATCACTTTAATTAAGTCTCAAATGTACTTAGCCGAGCACAGATGCTCTACTAATTGGGGAGACTAAATCAACTCTAAATAAATCAAATGAAATCAAATGTTAGTTTTTGGGGAGAGGGGAAAACCGTAGTACCCGGAGAAAAACCTCTCGGAGCAGAGTAGAGAACCAGCAAACTCGATCAGTTCACTTATGACGCCGAGTCTGGGAATCGAACCCGGGACACATTGGTGGGAGGCAAGCGTTCTCACCACTGTTATAACATTGTTTGTATGTGTGATGTAGAAATGCTTTAAGCCTTAAAGATATTACATTGGATATGTCATTGTCATTCACGAATATGTATCAGGTTCAAGGTTCATTTGCTTCACTTTATTTACAGAAAAAGGTGAAGTAATAACAATTCACAAGAAGTACTCACTCCAGTATTTCTTTCAAATATCAATTAAAATAAGTTACAATAAACATGACAGGGTGTGTGTGGTTGCCAAGCTCTTTTGAGTTGACCACTGCAAAACTGAGCTTAATGTGGATTTCGTAAATGGTT
The DNA here is from genome assembly GCA_016490735.1 of Pachyseris speciosa. Taxonomy (NCBI): domain Eukaryota; kingdom Metazoa; phylum Cnidaria; class Anthozoa; order Scleractinia; family Pachyseridae; genus Pachyseris; species Pachyseris speciosa. The sequence continues at coordinate 1,465,347 of JAEMWC010000030.1, read as the reverse complement.
TTGTGCACATGTGTTTTGATTCTTCCTTCTATTTCTGCAGGAGCGGATGTTCGAGACATTGTCGCCTATCAAGTTGGGGGCAGGGTACTTGCCTGTGGACAAGTCCAGAGGGGCAGGAATAAAATACATGGTTGCTCAATACCAAGTAGCCATGTCTGTGTTTTAATAACAAAGACCCTCCAAAACGTAGCTGCCCCACTTGTTCTGGGAGACATTTCAGAAAATTCATATTTAGAGAATGGGCAGTTTTTTGCTCTACCCCTACTTCATTTGAAGACTGCAAGACTTATGTCAAACAGTTCCCTTGAGCTTAGGCCATTTATTTAAATACATTATTAATTCTTTCA
>JAEMWC010000030.1:1420000-1457500 GCA_016490735.1 Pachyseris speciosa | reverse complement strand
TCCTTTTATGAATATGAAGGAAAAACAGGACAAACTTTCGGAGTTCAGTCTTGAAGTGTATAAACCCGTACCCGGGATAAGCAAATTTGACCCTATTTTAAGTCCTTTTATGAATATGAAGGAAAAACAGGACAAACTTTCCGAGTTCAGTCTTGAAGTGTATAAACCCGTACCCGGGATAAGCAAATTTGACCCTATTTTAAGTCCTTTTATGAATATGAAGGAAAAAAAGGACAAACTTTCGGAGTTCAGTCTTGAAGTGTATAAACCAGTACCCGGGATAAGCAAATTTGACCCTATTTTAAGTCTTTTTATGAATATGAAGGAAAAACAGGACAAACTTTCGGAGTTCAGTCTTGAAGTGTATAAACCCTTACTCGGGATAAGCAAATTTGACCATATTTTATAAGTCTTTTTGTGAATATGAAGGAAAAACGGGACAAACTTTCGGAGTTCAGTCTTGAAGTGTATAAACCCGTACCCGGGATAAGCAAATTTGACCCTATTTTAAGTACTTTTATGAATATGAAGGAAAAACGGGACAAACTTTCGGAGTTCAGTCTTGAAGTGTATAAACCCGTACCCGGAATAAGCAAATTTGACCCTATTTTAAGTATTTTTATGAATATGAAGGAAAAACGGGACAAACTTTCGGAGTTCAGTCTTGAAGTGTATAAACCCGTACCCGGGATGAGCAAATTTGACCCTATTTTAAGTCCTTTTATGAATATGAAGGAAAAACAGGACAAACTTTCGGAGTTCAGTCTTGAAGTGTATAAACCCGTAACCGGAATAAGCAAATTTGACCCTATTTTAAGTATTTTTATGAATATGAAGGAAAAACGGGACAAACTTTCGGAGTTCAGTCTTGAAGTGTATAAACCCGTACCCGGGATGAGCAAATTTGACCCTATTTTAAGTCCTTTTATGAATATGAAGGAAAAACAGGACAAACTTTCGGAGTTCAGTCTTGAAGTGTATAAACCCGTAACCGGAATAAGCAAATTTGACCCTATTTTAAGTATTTTTATGAATATGAAGGAAAAACGGGACAAACTTTCGGAGTTCAGTCTTGAAGTGTATAAACCCTTACTCGGGATAAGCAAATTTGACCCTATTTTAAGTATTTTTATGAATATGAAGGAAAAACAGGACAAACTTTCGGAGTTCAGTCTTGAAGTGTATAAACCCGTACCCAGGATAAGCAAATTTGAGCCTATTTTAAGTCCTTTTATGAATATGAAGGAAAAACAGGACAAACTTTCGGAGTTCAGTCTTGAAGTGTATAAACCAGTACCCGGGATAAGCAAATTTGACCCTATTTTAAGTCTTTTTATGAATATGAAGGAAAAACAGGACAAACTTTCGGAGTTCAGTCTTGAAGTGTATAAACCCTTACTCGGGATAAGCAAATTTGGCCCTATTTTAAGTCTTTTTATGAATATGAAGGAAAAACAGGACAAACTTTCGGAGTTCAGTCTTGAAGTGTATAAACCCTTACTCGGGATAAGCAAATTTGACCATATTTTATAAGTCTTTTTGTGAATATGAAGGAAAAACGGGACAAACTTTCGGAGTTCAGTCTTGAAGTGTATAAACCCGTACCCGGGATAAGCAAATTTGACCCTATTTTAAGTATTTTTATGAATATGAAGGAAAAACGGGACAAACTTTCGGAGTTCAGTCTTGAAGTGTATAAACCCGTACCCGGAATAAGCAAATTTGACCCTATTTTAAGTCCTTTTATGAATATGAAGGAAAAACATGACAAACTTTCGGAGTTCAGTCTTGAAGTGTATAAACCCGTACCCGGGATAAGCAAATTTGACCCTATTTTAAGTATTTTTATGAATATGAAGGAAAAACAGGACAAACTTTCGGAGTTCAGTCTTGAAGTGTATAAACCCGTACCCGGGATGAGCAAATTTGAACCTATTTTAAGTCTTTTTATGAATATGAAGGAAAAACAGGACAAACTTTCGGAGTTCAGTCTTGAAATTTATAAACCCTTACTCGGGATAAGCAAATTTGACCATATTTTATAAGTCTTTTTGTGAATATGAAGGAAAAACGGGACAAACTTTCGGAGTTCAGTCTTGAAGTGTACAAACCCGTACCCGGGATAAGCAAATTTGACCCTATTTTAAGTATTTTTATGATTATGAAGGAAAAACGGGACAAACTTTTGAAGTTCAGTCTTGAAGTGCATAAACCGTACAAGGGATAAGCAAATTTGACCCTATTTTAAGTCTTTTTATGAATATGAAGGAAAAACAGGACAAACTTTCGGAGTTCAGTCTTGAAGTGCATAAACCCGTACCCGGGATAAGCAAAGTTGACCCTATTTTAAGTATTTTTATGAATATGAAGGAAAAATGGGACAAACTTTCGGAGTTCAGTCTTGAAGTGTATAAACCCGTACCCGGGATAGGCAAATTTGACCCTATTTTAAGTCTTTTTATGAATATGAAGGAAAAACAGGACAAACTTTCGGAGTTCAGTCTTGAAGTGTATAAACCCTTACTCGGGATAAGCAAATTTGACCATATTTTATAAGTCTTTTTGTGAATATGAAGGAAAAACGGGACAAACTTTCGGAGTTCAGTCTTGAAGTGTATAAACCCGTACCCGGGATAGGCAAATTTGACCCTATTTTAAGTCTTTTTATGAATATGAAGGAAAAACAGGACAAACTTTCGGAGTTCAGTCTTGAAGTGTATAAACCCGTAACCGGGATAAGCAAATTTGACCCTATTTTAAGTCCTTTTATGAATATGAATGAAAAACAGGACAAACTTTCGGAGTTCAGTCTTGAAGTGTATAAACCCGTACCCGGGATAAGCAAATTTGACCCTATTTTAAGTCCTTTTATGAATATGAAGGAAAAAACAGGACAAACTGTCGGAGTTCAGTCTTGAAGTGTATAAACCCGTACCCGGGATAAGCAAATTTGACCCTATTTTAAGTATTTTTATGAATATGAAGGAAAAACAGGACAAACTTTCGGAGTTCAGTCTTGAAGTGTATAAACCCTTACTCGGGATAAGCAAATTTGACCATATTTTATAGGTCTTTTTGTGAATGTAAAGGAAAAACGGGACAAACTTTCCGAGTTCAGTCTTGAAGTGTATAAACCCGTACCCGGGATAGGCAAATTTGACCCTATTTTAAGTCTTTTTATAAATATGAAGGAAAAACGGGACAAACTTTCGGAGTTCAGTCTTGAAGTGTATAAACCCGTACCCGGGATAAGCAAATTTGACCCTATTTTAAGTATTTTTATGATTATGAAGGAAAAACGGGACAAACTTTCGGAGTTCAGTCTTGAAGTGCATAAACCTGTACAAGGGATAAGCAAATTTGACCCTATATTAAGTCTTTTTATGAATATGAAGGAAAAACAGGACAAACTTTCGGAGTTCAGTCTTGAAGTGTATAAACCCTTACTCGGGATAAGCAAATTTGACCATATTTTATAAGTCTTTTTGTGAATATGAAGGAAAAACGGGACAAACTTTCGGAGTTCAGTCTTGAAGTGTATAAACCCGTACCCGGGATAGGCAAATTTGACCCTATTTTAAGTCTTTTTATGAATATGAAGGAAAAACAGGACAAACTTTCGGAGTTGAGTCTTGAAGTGTATAAACCCTTACTCGGGATAAGCAAATTTGACCCTATTTTAAGTCTTTTTATGAATATGAAGGAAAAACAGGACAAACTTTCGGAGTTCAGTCTTGAAGTGCATAAACCTGTACCCGGAATAAGCAAATTTGACCCTATTTTAAGTCGTTTTATGAATATGAAGGAAAAACAGGACAAACTTTCGGAGTTCAGTCTTGAAGTGTATAAACCCGTACCCGGGATGAGCAAATTTGACCCTATTTTAAGTATTTTTATGAATATGAAGGAAAAACGGGACAAACTTTCGGAGTTCAGTCTTGAAGTGTATAAACCCGTACCCGGGTTAGGCAAATTTGACCCTATTTTAAGTCTTTTTATGAATATGAAGGAAAAACAGGACAAACTTTCGGAGTTCAGTCTTGAAGTGTATAAACCCTTACTCGGGATAAGCAAATTTGACCCTATTTTAAGTCCTTTTATGAATATGAAGGAAAAACAGGACAAACTTTCGGAGTTCAGTCTTGAAGTGTATAAACCCGTACCCGGGATAAGCAAATTTGACCCTATTTTAAGTCTTTTTGTGAATATGAAGGAAAAACATGACAAACTTTCGGAGTTCAGTCTTGAAGTGTATAAACCCGTACCCGGGATAAGCAAATTTGACCCTATTTTAAGTCTTTTTGTGAATATGAAGGAAAAACGGGACAAACTTTCGGAGTTCAGTCTTGAAGTGTATAAACCCGTACCCGGGATAGGCAAATTTGACCCTATTTTAAGTATTTTTATGATTATGAAGGAAAAACGGGACAAACTTTTTGAGTTCAGTCTTGAAGTGCATAAACCGTACAAGGGATAAGCAAATTTGACCCTATTTTAAGTCTTTTTATGAATATGAAGGAAAAACAGGACAAACTTTCGGAGTTCAGTCTTGAAGTGCATAAACCCGTACCCGGGATGAGCAAATTTGACCCTATTTTAAGTCTTTTTATGAATATGAAGGAAAAACGGGACAAACTTTCGGAGTTCAGTCTTGAAGTGCATAAACCCGTACAAGGGATAAGCAAATTTGACCATATTTTAAGTCCTTTTATGAATATGAAGGAAAAACAGGACAAACTTTCGGAGTTCAGTCTTGAAGTGTATAAACCCGTACCCGGGATAAGCAAATTTGACCCTATTTTAAGTATTTTTATGAATATGAAGGAAAAAACAGGACAAACTGTCGAAGTTCAGTCTTGAAGTGTATAAACCCTTACCCGGGATAAGCAAAGTTGACCCTATTTTAAGTATTTTTATGAATATGAAGGAAAAACAGGACAAACTGTCGAAGTTCAGTCTTGAAGTGTATAAACCCGTACCCGGGATAAGCAAATTTGACCCTATTTTAAGTCCTTTTATGAATATGAAGGAAAAACAGGACAAACTTTCCGAGTTCAGTCTTGAAGTGTATAAACCCGAACCCGGGATAAGCAAATTTGACCCTATTTTCAGTCCTTTTATGAATATGAAGGAAAAACAGGACAAACTTTCGGAGTTCAGTCTTGAAGTGTATAAACCCGTACCCGGGATAAGCAAATTTGGCCCTATTTTAAGTCTTTTTATGAATATGAAGGAAAAACAGGACAAACTTTCGGAGTTCAGTCTTGAAGTGTATAAACCCTAACTCGGGATAAGCAAATTTGACCATATTTTATAAGTCTTTTTGTGAATATGAAGGAAAAACGGGACAAACTTTCGGAGTTCAGTCTTGAAGTGTATAAACCCGTACCCGGGATAAGCAAATTTGACCCTATTTTAAGTATTTTTATGAATATGAAGGAAAAACGGGACAAACTTTCGGAGTTCAGTCTTGAAGTGTATAAACCCGTACCCGGAATAAGCAAATTTGACCCTATTTTAAGTATTTTTATGAATATGAAGGAAAAACGGGACAAACTTTCGGAGTTCAGTCTTGAAGTGTATAAACCCGTACCCGGGATGAGCAAATTTGACCCTATTTTAAGTCCTTTTATGAATATGAAGGAAAAACAGGACAAACTTTCGGAGTTCAGTCTTGAAGTGTATAAACCCGTACCCGGGATAAGCAAATTTGACCCTATTTTAAGTCCTTTTATGAATATGAAGGAAAAACAGGACAAACTTTCCGAGTTCAGTCTTGAAGTGTATAAACCCGTACCCGGGATAAGCAAATTTGACCCTATTTTAAGTCCTTTTATGAATATGAAGGAAAAAAAGGACAAACTTTCGGAGTTCAGTCTTGAAGTGTATAAACCAGTACCCGGGATAAGCAAATTTGACCCTATTTTAAGTCTTTTTATGAATATGAAGGAAAAACAGGACAAACTTTCGGAGTTCAGTCTTGAAGTGTATAAACCCTTACTCGGGATAAGCAAATTTGACCATATTTTATAAGTCTTTTTGTGAATATGAAGGAAAAACGGGACAAACTTTCGGAGTTCAGTCTTGAAGTGTATAAACCCGTACCCGGGATAAGCAAATTTGACCCTATTTTAAGTACTTTTATGAATATGAAGGAAAAACGGGACAAACTTTCGGAGTTCAGTCTTGAAGTGTATAAACCCGTACCCGGAATAAGCAAATTTGACCCTATTTTAAGTATTTTTATGAATATGAAGGAAAAACGGGACAAACTTTCGGAGTTCAGTCTTGAAGTGTATAAACCCGTACCCGGGATGAGCAAATTTGACCCTATTTTAAGTCCTTTTATGAATATGAAGGAAAAACAGGACAAACTTTCGGAGTTCAGTCTTGAAGTGTATAAACCCGTAACCGGATAAGCAAATTTGACCCTATTTTAAGTATTTTTATGAATATGAAGGAAAAACGGGACAAACTTTCGGAGTTCAGTCTTGAAGTGTATAAACCCGTACCCGGGATGAGCAAATTTGACCCTATTTTAAGTCCTTTTATGAATATGAAGGAAAAACAGGACAAACTTTCGGAGTTCAGTCTTGAAGTGTATAAACCCGTAACCGGAATAAGCAAATTTGACCCTATTTTAAGTATTTTTATGAATATGAAGGAAAAACGGGACAAACTTTCGGAGTTCAGTCTTGAAGTGTATAAACCCTTACTCGGGATAAGCAAATTTGACCCTATTTTAAGTATTTTTATGAATATGAAGGAAAAACAGGACAAACTTTCGGAGTTCAGTCTTGAAGTGTATAAACCCGTACCCAGGATAAGCAAATTTGAGCCTATTTTAAGTCCTTTTATGAATATGAAGGAAAAACAGGACAAACTTTCGGAGTTCAGTCTTGAAGTGTATAAACCAGTACCCGGGATAAGCAAATTTGACCCTATTTTAAGTCTTTTTATGAATATGAAGGAAAAACAGGACAAACTTTCGGAGTTCAGTCTTGAAGTGTATAAACCCTTACTCGGGATAAGCAAATTTGGCCCTATTTTAAGTCTTTTTATGAATATGAAGGAAAAACAGGACAAACTTTCGGAGTTCAGTCTTGAAGTGTATAAACCCTTACTCGGGATAAGCAAATTTGACCATATTTTATAAGTCTTTTTGTGAATATGAAGGAAAAACGGGACAAACTTTCGGAGTTCAGTCTTGAAGTGTATAAACCCGTACCCGGGATAAGCAAATTTGACCCTATTTTAAGTATTTTTATGAATATGAAGGAAAAACGGGACAAACTTTCGGAGTTCAGTCTTGAAGTGTATAAACCCGTACCCGGAATAAGCAAATTTGACCCTATTTTAAGTCCTTTTATGAATATGAAGGAAAAACATGACAAACTTTCGGAGTTCAGTCTTGAAGTGTATAAACCCGTACCCGGGATAAGCAAATTTGACCCTATTTTAAGTATTTTTATGAATATGAAGGAAAAACAGGACAAACTTTCGGAGTTCAGTCTTGAAGTGTATAAACCCGTACCCGGGATGAGCAAATTTGAACCTATTTTAAGTCTTTTTATGAATATGAAGGAAAAACAGGACAAACTTTCGGAGTTCAGTCTTGAAATTTATAAACCCTTACTCGGGATAAGCAAATTTGACCATATTTTATAAGTCTTTTTGTGAATATGAAGGAAAAACGGGACAAACTTTCGGAGTTCAGTCTTGAAGTGTACAAACCCGTACCCGGGATAAGCAAATTTGACCCTATTTTAAGTATTTTTATGATTATGAAGGAAAAACGGGACAAACTTTTGAAGTTCAGTCTTGAAGTGCATAAACCGTACAAGGGATAAGCAAATTTGACCCTATTTTAAGTCTTTTTATGAATATGAAGGAAAAACAGGACAAACTTTCGGAGTTCAGTCTTGAAGTGTATAAACCCGTACCCGGGATGAGCAAATTTGACCCTATTTTAAGTCCTTTTATGAATATGAAGGAAAAACAGGACAAACTTTCGGAGTTCAGTCTTGAAGTGTATAAACCCGTAACCGGAATAAGCAAATTTGACCCTATTTTAAGTATTTTTATGAATATGAAGGAAAAACGGGACAAACTTTCGGAGTTCAGTCTTGAAGTGTATAAACCCGTACCCGGGATGAGCAAATTTGACCCTATTTTAAGTCCTTTTATGAATATGAAGGAAAAACAGGACAAACTTTCGGAGTTCAGTCTTGAAGTGTATAAACCCGTAACCGGAATAAGCAAATTTGACCCTATTTTAAGTATTTTTATGAATATGAAGGAAAAACGGGACAAACTTTCGGAGTTCAGTCTTGAAGTGTATAAACCCTTACTCGGGATAAGCAAATTTGACCCTATTTTAAGTATTTTTATGAATATGAAGGAAAAACAGGACAAACTTTCGGAGTTCAGTCTTGAAGTGTATAAACCCGTACCCAGGATAAGCAAATTTGAGCCTATTTTAAGTCCTTTTATGAATATGAAGGAAAAACAGGACAAACTTTCGGAGTTCAGTCTTGAAGTGTATAAACCAGTACCCGGGATAAGCAAATTTGACCCTATTTTAAGTCTTTTTATGAATATGAAGGAAAAACAGGACAAACTTTCGGAGTTCAGTCTTGAAGTGTATAAACCCTTACTCGGGATAAGCAAATTTGGCCCTATTTTAAGTCTTTTTATGAATATGAAGGAAAAACAGGACAAACTTTCGGAGTTCAGTCTTGAAGTGTATAAACCCTTACTCGGGATAAGCAAATTTGACCATATTTTATAAGTCTTTTTGTGAATATGAAGGAAAAACGGGACAAACTTTCGGAGTTCAGTCTTGAAGTGTATAAACCCGTACCCGGGATAAGCAAATTTGACCCTATTTTAAGTATTTTTATGAATATGAAGGAAAAACGGGACAAACTTTCGGAGTTCAGTCTTGAAGTGTATAAACCCGTACCCGGAATAAGCAAATTTGACCCTATTTTAAGTCCTTTTATGAATATGAAGGAAAAACATGACAAACTTTCGGAGTTCAGTCTTGAAGTGTATAAACCCGTACCCGGGATAAGCAAATTTGACCCTATTTTAAGTATTTTTATGAATATGAAGGAAAAACAGGACAAACTTTCGGAGTTCAGTCTTGAAGTGTATAAACCCGTACCCGGGATGAGCAAATTTGAACCTATTTTAAGTCTTTTTATGAATATGAAGGAAAAACAGGACAAACTTTCGGAGTTCAGTCTTGAAATTTATAAACCCTTACTCGGGATAAGCAAATTTGACCATATTTTATAAGTCTTTTTGTGAATATGAAGGAAAAACGGGACAAACTTTCGGAGTTCAGTCTTGAAGTGTACAAACCCGTACCCGGGATAAGCAAATTTGACCCTATTTTAAGTATTTTTATGATTATGAAGGAAAAACGGGACAAACTTTTGAAGTTCAGTCTTGAAGTGCATAAACCGTACAAGGGATAAGCAAATTTGACCCTATTTTAAGTCTTTTTATGAATATGAAGGAAAAACAGGACAAACTTTCGGAGTTCAGTCTTGAAGTGCATAAACCTGTACCCGGGATAAGCAAAGTTGACCCTATTTTAAGTATTTTTATGAATATGAAGGAAAAATGGGACAAACTTTCGGAGTTCAGTCTTGAAGTGTATAAACCCGTACCCGGGATAGGCAAATTTGACCCTATTTTAAGTCTTTTTATGAATATGAAGGAAAAACAGGACAAACTTTCGGAGTTCAGTCTTGAAGTGTATAAACCCTTACTCGGGATAAGCAAATTTGACCATATTTTATAAGTCTTTTTGTGAATATGAAGGAAAAACGGGACAAACTTTCGGAGTTCAGTCTTGAAGTGTATAAACCCGTACCCGGGATAGGCAAATTTGACCCTATTTTAAGTCTTTTTATGAATATGAAGGAAAAACAGGACAAACTTTCGGAGTTCAGTCTTGAAGTGTATAAACCCGTAACCGGGATAAGCAAATTTGACCCTATTTTAAGTCCTTTTATGAATATGAATGAAAAACAGGACAAACTTTCGGAGTTCAGTCTTGAAGTGTATAAACCCGTACCCGGGATAAGCAAATTTGACCCTATTTTAAGTCCTTTTATGAATATGAAGGAAAAACAGGACAAACTTCGGAGTTCAGTCTTGAAGTGTATAAACCCGTACCCGGGATAAGCAAATTTGACCCTATTTTAAGTATTTTTATGAATATGAAGGAAAAACAGGACAAACTTTCGGAGTTCAGTCTTGAAGTGTATAAACCCTTACTCGGGATAAGCAAATTTGACCATATTTTATAGGTCTTTTTGTGAATGTAAAGGAAAAACGGGACAAACTTTCCGAGTTCAGTCTTGAAGTGTATAAACCCGTACCCGGGATAGGCAAATTTGACCCTATTTTAAGTCTTTTTATAAATATGAAGGAAAAACGGGACAAACTTTCGGAGTTCAGTCTTGAAGTGTATAAACCCGTACCCGGGATAAGCAAATTTGACCCTATTTTAAGTATTTTTATGATTATGAAGGAAAAACGGGACAAACTTTCGGAGTTCAGTCTTGAAGTGCATAAACCTGTACAAGGGATAAGCAAATTTGACCCTATTTAAGTCTTTTTATGAATATGAAGGAAAAACAGGACAAACTTTCGGAGTTCAGTCTTGAAGTGTATAAACCCTTACTCGGGATAAGCAAATTTGACCATATTTTATAAGTCTTTTTGTGAATATGAAGGAAAAACGGGACAAACTTTCGGAGTTCAGTCTTGAAGTGTATAAACCCGTACCCGGGATAGGCAAATTTGACCCTATTTTAAGTCTTTTTATGAATATGAAGGAAAAACAGGACAAACTTTCGGAGTTGAGTCTTGAAGTGTATAAACCCTTACTCGGGATAAGCAAATTTGACCCTATTTTAAGTCTTTTTATGAATATGAAGGAAAAACAGGACAAACTTTCGGAGTTCAGTCTTGAAGTGCATAAACCTGTACCCGGAATAAGCAAATTTGACCCTATTTTAAGTCGTTTTATGAATATGAAGGAAAAACAGGACAAACTTTCGGAGTTCAGTCTTGAAGTGTATAAACCCGTACCCGGGATGAGCAAATTTGACCCTATTTTAAGTATTTTTATGAATATGAAGGAAAAACGGGACAAACTTTCGGAGTTCAGTCTTGAAGTGTATAAACCCGTACCCGGGTTAGGCAAATTTGACCCTATTTTAAGTCTTTTTATGAATATGAAGGAAAAACAGGACAAACTTTCGGAGTTCAGTCTTGAAGTGTATAAACCCTTACTCGGGATAAGCAAATTTGACCCTATTTTAAGTCCTTTTATGAATATGAAGGAAAAACAGGACAAACTTTCGGAGTTCAGTCTTGAAGTGTATAAACCCGTACCCGGATAAGCAAATTTGACCCTATTTTAAGTCTTTTTGTGAATATGAAGGAAAAACATGACAAACTTTCGGAGTTCAGTCTTGAAGTGTATAAACCCGTACCCGGGATAAGCAAATTTGACCCTATTTTAAGTCTTTTTGTGAATATGAAGGAAAAACGGGACAAACTTTCGGAGTTCAGTCTTGAAGTGTATAAACCCGTACCCGGGATAGGCAAATTTGACCCTATTTTAAGTATTTTTATGATTATGAAGGAAAAACGGGACAAACTTTTTGAGTTCAGTCTTGAAGTGCATAAACCGTACAAGGGATAAGCAAATTTGACCCTATTTTAAGTCTTTTTATGAATATGAAGGAAAAACAGGACAAACTTTCGGAGTTCAGTCTTGAAGTGCATAAACCCGTACCCGGGATGAGCAAATTTGACCCTATTTTAAGTCTTTTTATGAATATGAAGGAAAAACGGGACAAACTTTCGGAGTTCAGTCTTGAAGTGCATAAACCCGTACAAGGATAAGCAAATTTGACCATATTTTAAGTCCTTTTATGAATATGAAGGAAAAACAGGACAAACTTTCGGAGTTCAGTCTTGAAGTGTATAAACCCGTACCCGGGATAAGCAAATTTGACCCTATTTTAAGTATTTTTATGAATATGAAGGAAAAAACAGGACAAACTGTCGAAGTTCAGTCTTGAAGTGTATAAACCCTTACCCGGGATAAGCAAAGTTGACCCTATTTTAAGTATTTTTATGAATATGAAGGAAAAACAGGACAAACTTTCGGAGTTCAGTCTTGAAGTGCATAAACCCGTACAAGGGATAAGCAAATTTGACCCTATTTTAAGTCGTTTTATGAATATGAAGGAAAAACAGGACAAACTTTCGGAGTTCAGTCTTGAAGTGTATAAACCCGTACAAGGGATAAGCAAATTTGACCCTATTTTAAGTCCTTTTATGAATATGAAGGAAAAACAGGACAAACTTTCGGAGTTCAGTCTTGAAGTGTATAAACCCGTACCCGGGATAAGCAAATTTGACCCTATTTTAAGTCTTTTTATGAATATGAAGGAAAAACGGGACAAACTTTCGGAGTTCAGTCTTGAAGTGCATAAACCCGTACAAGGGATAAGCAAATTTGACCTTATTTTAAGTATTTTTATGAATATCAAGGAAAAACGGGACAAACTTTGGAGTTCAGTCCTTAGTGTATAAACCCGTACCCGGGCTAAGCAAATTTGAGCCTATTTTAAGTCTTGTTATGAATACGAAGGGAAAACGGGACAAACTGTCCTAGTTCAGTTTCAGTTTGAGTTCGTACCAAGGAAAAACGGGACTAACTTTCGGAGTTAAATGTACGAGTCTATAACCACGTACTTTGATTTGCGACCTTCACCTTATTTTTACGCTTCGTTGATAAATTCGATAGAGAAACTGAGGTTAAACCTGTGGAGTTAGGCAATAGTCTACAACCCCGTCCCTAGGACTGCGAACGTAACGTGATTAGACTAGCAACATTTAACTTCGGCTATGACGGTCATTACGAATTAAGTTTTTTTTTTCGATTTTGAAACATACGATTTGTCTTTTTTGGTTGGATTTACGATTTTTCTGTTTCGCATTAGTCCAAACTGTAAAACTGAATATATGCTATATATGCTCTATGCACATGTTAAATCTTCTCGCTGCCGCTAATACCGACACTCGCTGTCCTGAGGGTGTCCTTAATAATGGGAGGTGACTCACCGTATCAGTAAGCCCTTACCGAGATACTGGGAATTCACCCCCCATCCCTCCCCCTTCCCCTTTAATGATTTTTACTGCCGTCGATCAAGGACAGTTCAGTGGGATTTTCACGGGCTATCACATCAAATAATAACATATTTATTAAAGATAATGTTATTAAAAAAAGTGTGTGAAATTGTCCCCTCGGACCTTACCATCAGAGGGCCACACTGTGTATGTTGTACAATGAAAATGTGTTCCCAGTGTGGTTGGTTCAGTGGCCTTGTGGTTAAGGCATCCGACCGGTAATCTGGAGACCCAGGTTCGATTCCTGGCTGAGCCACAGTTTCACTTAATTACTTAGTTGTGTTGATTTCTGTTCCCAAATCAACCTTGTATGTGCAATCATTCGCTTGTCTTATTGGGGACTAGCGCGAACGCAGGTCCCTATAACAGACATTAATTAAACGCTCGAGTTACCCTCTTTTCGGGTAATCGCAAGGGACAACCCAATCGAAGTGCAATGATAGGGTATCACCTTGAGAAGGCTACGTTCTTGAACACAGTACCTCCCGCGTCATTAAGAATAAACTACAATTTTGTGAGAACAACAACGTTTGGGGGAGGAAAGTGCAATGGCTCAAATACGGTGGTATGCCTCTCCATGATAAAAATTTGATACTGATCGCAATGATTAGAGCACCGACTACTGGCCTTGATCGGGCGATGGTGTCCGTTGCCTCTATGGAATTACTAGCACCGTGGATGCTGTCACTAATTTTGTTTAGAACAACAACATTAAGTTTATTTTTAACAATTATAATAGCAAAAGCCTTTGTAGCCCGCAGTTAGCTTGGCTTTTCTAGACGGGCTACTTAAACTAAGACTATGTATACACCTGTAATATGGTCACAAGTCGGTGTACTTCAATCCTCACCTCATTGTTCATACCAAAAGCTTTGCGCTGAGTCATCCATTGTGGCTGTGATACACCATTGTGTTGCCTGGTCATGGGCATCTATGTTTCCTTCAACTGCTTTTACTGTTCGTGTTGTAACGCTTAAGCTTATGTGGATCGCGAAAATTGCAACAGCTACAAAAATGCATGTGAAAAAGAAAATCACGTTCTGAATTTAACAAAAGCCAAGTTTCCAAATGTGTTGCCATCATTTTCTTCTAAATCCCATACACTTTGGAACATTATTCCAAGGTCTTGAAGTTTAGCCGTCACTACCACGACACCGCTCGAACCATGAGAATGAGAGTCAATGTACATCACGGTACCGTCTGATACATGAAACAACGACGTCTTCTCATTGAGAATGAGGAAAGCGAAAAAAGATCCACGAGAAGCCACCGCTTCTCGAAGTTGGCCACATATGGTAGATGGATCGTGTTGGTCCTTGAGGCGCACAGGCAAATTGTTTTCGACCGAAATGTCACACCACGTTTCCAGAACACTTGCAGCTTCCTGAACCGATAAATAACGTAATGGTAAACTATCACGGCACATATCGTAAACACGATTACCTAGCTCTATACACCCACACAAAGAATCAACAAAGACGCCTGAAATGCTAAGGTGAGATGGAGGAGGTTGAATTTTCTTCAGCCACAATGTGTACCCAGTGAGCAAACTTATTAAACTACAAGCGTTACTGCCATTTCGACCTTTGTATCTGCCCTGACAGACTTCACCGGGAAACTTCCAGATAGTAACTCCTGGTTTAACTTGTTCAGAAGAAACGCTGTCTAATGGCGCAGGACCTAGTCTTTCAAGGGCATCAAGGAAAATGTGACCTTGCACAGGAAAACGTACACTAACGCTTTACCGTTTAACAGAAAATTCCGTTTATCTTCCGTTTATCTTCCGTTTAAAATGGTTCATGCAAACCGTTTAAACGGTTTTCTTATCCGTTTATAAAAAAGTAGTATCCGTTTAACGCTTTGGGCAAAACGTTTAAACGGTTTTCTCATCCGTTTACAAAAAAATACCCTCCGTTTAGCACTTGCGACATCGCGTTTAAATGGTTGTGCCATCCGTTTAAAACAGTATGCCGTTTAACGCTCTTCTTGTTTAAAGGCTTACGGTACTTTGCGAAACGAAATGGAGCAAAACTAAAGGAAAATCTGTAAATCTACAGTTACCGAAATGGAAATTTTTGCGAAAGAAGAGTACAATAATTATTTTGGTTACCTGATATACCGGCTGACAATATTTATTTGCGATTGATTAGTAACGACATCAACTTAGTGTCCACCGCGGTTGGTGCAGAAAGCTCTTTTCACTGGAACACATTTAGAACACATTTAAAAGAAAGCGTTTCTTCTTCCTTGCTCTGTCGATTCAAGATCTTCTGCCTGTTTAATGAGTTTAAAAGCTTTGTAATTTGCTGCCAACACACGCCAGCTAAATAAAAACGATATTTGCGAAAAGTGTATCACATTTCGAACCGCCGGCCCGGCATGCATAATTGGACCGCTTGAAAATCAGAAAGTGGTTTGGCCGATATTCTAAACCTTTCATTATTTCCAACGCTCCACAGTTTCTGTTGAATGAAACTCAAAAGACGCTAAAGAGAGCTCAATGTTTTGTTTTTGTTCTTTTTGGCTTTTGCACAGCACAAAACAACCGGTGACATGAAGTCCACTTCGACAATGTCACGCAATATAATAATTTTTCATATTTTGAATAAAAACAAAAAACAACCTCCATAGATCAATTTATCGTGCAGCATTTAGAAGATATGCGAGGTTTCATAAGAATCCGTCGCAAACCGGTGGTGATCTCATGAACAGTTGGCTGTCATACGTTATACCTCATTTGCATACACAACGCCAGCTCTAGTCCCTTGGGAATATTATTTTGCGGCATCGGCAAGCGCTTAAAAAATATCTTTAGCTCTCTTTGGCACAATGAACTGATTCAAACGGTAAAATACTCTTGTTACAGACAAGATCGTTCTTCAAAGGTTCAATGAAGCGCCGAATACATTTTTTTTTTCTTTTGGATCGAGTAGAGATCCCTTGGGACTTGTGGGGTAATCAACATCGGCTTTTAGCAAAAACTGTCAGTCAACGACAACAAACGTGCATATTATAACTTTTAGTGCATGAAACTTGTTGACGAAGCTTAGAATCACTTGGAAGGGGTCTTAAGATAGCAAAAACTATTATTTTGGCGAATATAAGAGGAATTATGTTCGTAAATTAAGGTCGTGGCCAATTTGAAGACTTCGAAGGGCTTGAATTTTTATTATCTACAAGCGTAAGCCGTCCAGTCAAACAGTTCGGCTCCTGGCAGGATAGACACAACCGGTCATTGCAAAATGGAACTCTATGTAATGAAAATTATTTGTGGTAAATAATTTCGTAACTCTTAGCC
The DNA here is from genome assembly GCA_016490735.1 of Pachyseris speciosa. Lineage (NCBI taxonomy): Eukaryota > Metazoa > Cnidaria > Anthozoa > Scleractinia > Pachyseridae > Pachyseris > Pachyseris speciosa. The sequence goes on along the minus strand of JAEMWC010000030.1, from coordinate 1,440,975 downwards.
CAATACAATCGCTAAATGGATTCCAATCGCGAAAAGTCGCAAGCGATTGAGTTTCTTTATGATTTACCATTGCAGTGCACGTGTTTGCGGCGCATACTTTGCTTTTGCCTTTGGTTTATACTGCATTAGATGTACTTCTCCCTAGCGCGATAAAAGTTAAATTCTTTTTTAAAGAATATTCATAGAAATACGTTCATTTCGACCGATGGACAAGGAATCTGTTTTCAATATGGAGCAATTTGTCAGAATGCACTATTCGACTGAAGGAGCGTGAGCATGACACCCGCCAATCGGTCTGTCTTTGGAATCTTGAACGACGATGGCCATGTTAAATACAGTTTTGAATGGCTGAAACAGAAGAATGAAGGTACAGAAGTCATTTGTCTTCATTAAACTTAAGTTACCTTTTAAGATGTACGTGTCTGTGCGTTAATATTTTTCTGTTTAATTTATTCGTTTTACAGCTTTTGAGAGTATAACGGTTAAAGGGTTAAACATTTTCCCATCCGTTGAATTGATGGATTTTGCTCCACCGTTTAACGTTTTAAGCTATCCGTTTTTGGACTTTGATCAACCGTTTAACGATTTGAGCTTTCCGTTTATGAATTTCGCTCAACCGTTTAACGTTTTAAGCTTTCCGTTTAACGTTAAAGGCCATTCGTTTAAACGGTTATGAAGACCGTTTAAACACCTCACCTAACCGTTTACTTCCCGTTTATAATGCGTTTATTTTCGTCCGTTTAACGGTAAAGCGTTAGTGTACGTTTTCCCATGCAAGGTCACAAATGTCTTCTTGACCTCCAGTACTACTGGTCTCAGTATCATCATCCTCCAGATCGTCGTCCTCGTTCAAACTGAATTCATCGTCGTCATCATTATCTACGTCATCCAGCTGCTGAGTGAGCAGGACCTGGCGGAACACGTCCAAATCCCGAGTTATTATTGGAGCAAACGCGTTGATTCCGGCGGCTATCTGCTTCACCGCGAATTCCACACCATCCATCACAAGGGCAAGTTTTGCAGCCACAACTTGTTTATTGGTTGACACTGTAGTGTACCGATGGCTCTAAATTGTTAAAAAAAATTAAATAAATAAAAAGAAATAAATAAAACCACGCAAACAAACAATGGAAACAAAAATGAAGAAATGTGACGTCTCCTTCTTACTGCAAGCATACTTAAAAGATCCTGCATTGTACATCCGCCCGCTAAGCACCTTTCTATTGCGGACACTCAGATAATTGACAGCAGCTAAACCCAGGCAAAAAAAAAAAAAGAAAAGAAATACAGAAAACTCCATACACATGTAGCTATTACATACTCTCGCTGCGAAGGACACTAGCTCGCGGTCCTGAGAAAGTTGGCGATAAAGGGAGTCGACTCTATAGTAAACTGATTTAGGGAGACACAGATGATGTTGTTGGAAAGTGTAATATATATGAAGCACAATAATAACTCTTACTGTGTGGTAATAAATTGTTGCGTTTATTTACGATTTGCCAAAAAAGTTACCACAAAACAATATTAACATGAAAACCACCCCCGTGAAAATCACTGCTTGTTGAACAATAATATTACATAAACACAGCACATAAAAACACATACCGGAGGCTCTTCCAAAAGGTTTCTGCTCTCCACAACTTCCGTTTCTTGAAAATCAATACAACAGTTACTGTGTTAATGCTATACATCTACGACTTTTTCTGTTCATATACCTGCAAGATCCCATCAAGAACTGTAAAAACGCATCCTAACCGATTGTTGCGTCAAACCTTCGATGATCATAACTATTTCTATTCTGTTCTAGGACATGTAAATATAATGTAAGTACGATGAGCAAACAAGAAGGCAATAAATTTGGGAAGCTATCGTATCGTATATCTCAGATCTGTATGAGATGTAGAAATGATAAAAAACAAAACGTCAAGAATGATCATTAGACCGGGTTAACACATGATTAGCACATGTCGGTGGTTAGTCGTTAAGAAAAACACAAATTAAAACAACACTTATACCTTTCAACAAATTCTCAAGTTTTTCTTTCTCTTTGTCCAGCGATGGTAATACTGCATCCTTATAAAATTTCATGAAAGCCATCATTTCTTTTTCCAGAAGATCGATTTCTTCTTGAAACCTCCAGACTTCCATGTGCTTATCGACCACGGTGCGTTTTGCACGAACAGGAATACCTAAATAATAAAAGAACAAAAATAAAATAAAATAAAATAAATAAATAAATAAATAAATAAGCATTTTGCAGCCTCTCCCTCCTGAAGTTCCCTATCGTCTGATATCCACACCATGATAAATCATATACTAAAACTATACCTAGGTCTGATTTGTAGTTCACGAAAAATGAATTACCATCTCCATTAATGAGTTCAGTTTTCCAGGGGAAATTTCCTGTCTCAACGTCTGTCAACTGTACGCAGTTGTCAACGTTGAGTTTATTATATGCGTCGACTGTTTTCGTGAGCCTGGCTTTCTCGCTTGAAATTTTGCCACGCAGCCTTTGTCGTTGCTTGGATCCATCTAGAAAATAAAAACAAACAAAACAAAACCAAAGAAACAATCAACTAGGAGTATGTGTCACCAAATTCGATTATTTTATTTTATTTCATGCATAATTAATACTAACAAGGAGCTTTCGCTGATCAATAAAAAATGCGCTGACCCGATAACTTTCCCATATTGAATGCCAGCTGCGAGACCGAGTGGTGCAAACGTTCCATCTGTGTTTGAAAATGCAATTTGGCTTTTTCCACAAGAATGACTTCTCCTACATCATAGTTGGGCGAAGGCTTGGCTTGAAGGTCTCTGAATTTTTTTCCGTACATTTCATCAGCCGCCTCACACAATAATTTCTCCTTTGGGGAACACTTGTCTAGTGTTAACATATGGCAGAGGTACGTCGCCTCGTCTGATGTCATTTGGGCCTTTTTACCGTAGGAAGCTTCTTCCTCTTGAAAAAGGAAAAAACATGGCATTATCATATGTCACTACAGTTTTCAGGTCACATTTTGCTTGGTTTTGTAAATATAGCTGGTATGGTGTTCCTAATTACCCCTTGTGGCCTAAATACATTGACACCTAAATAAAGTTCTTACTTACTTACTTGATGATGAGGGTGTATAATTATTATAGAAGTTTGTTTTGGAAATAGTAAGCTTAACTAGCTTTGACAAACCTGTTGCGACCAGAAGGACATCTTTTTTCCAATCATCCAAGCATACGTCACTTCGTTTAAGGCCAAGACTTGTAAGCTGCTCATCAAGTTCTATGTGAAGCTGTTTCAGTTGATTTTGAGCCTGTACAGACAAAGTACGAAGATGTGTATGTATTTTATAACACGAGTTTACGTAGTTATTTCACGTAATAGAGTCGCATTAAATAAATAACAATAAACTTGTTATATACTGTACCTTAGTGTAACGTTTAGCAAGAGAACGAGGAAGCCCTTCAATTTTTCGTTGGTTCCACTTCATAGCGTGTTCCGTGAGAAGTTCTTCCCTTCCTTTATCATAAAACAATACAAACCCACATTTTCCAACAAATAAACAAACAGAACAGAACACAAAGTAAACGCACAATCAAATTCAATTATTGGGTGGTTTCTATAGAATGTAACTTTGTAAATTAATGGCAAGAAAGGAACATAAGGCAAAGGCATAAATATTCACAAAATGACAAACATACTTACATATATTTACAATACAAGGATTTTCTGTTCTAGCTATTTTATATTTAAGCACTCAAGTAATACAGGCATAATATATAAAAAACATACACATGTATATATAAACAAAATAATCATATTAAAGATAAATTAGCCACCTTCAGGAAGCATATGCTTTGTACTGCTGCCTAGTCTGGAAAAATGACTGTTGATTTGTTCAACCTCTTCTCCAGTTGTCGCTGCTGCCCCTTTTTGCCATCGCCCACCCCATAATGTCTAGTTGAAAATACAAATTTAGTTTCAGTTTATCACATCTGAGAAATGTTGCTTCTATTAACACACTGTAAAACTGTTGTGTTATGCACTCTTGCTAGATAAAGTAGTAAATAGCATATTGATTTCTGTAGTAACCTTAAAGTGACACTCTTCCACTTAAGGTGACACCATACAATACTACAGTTTTGAGTACGCCAAGAGTGCTGAATAAAAGCACTGAAAACGCATTTGTAAAGGGTTAGCCTCGACCTAAAGTAAAATATTCACAAATTCCAACAAGAAGATGACCTGTTTACAGCTCTATCTATTGCTTAATTTCCAAATTTCAGGCACTGCCGGTATTTGTGAATATTTTACTTTAGGTCGAGGCTAACCCTGTACAAATCAGTTTTCAGTGCTTTTATTCAGCAGCCATGGTGAACTCAAAACTAGAGTATTATGATTACTTTTTGGGCAATAATTATTGTAAAAAGTCACCAAACTAGCATAAATAATCCATTGTGACAACCATGTTTACAAACGAAGTAAAGAAATTAAAACCAAACTATCTTATGAGATTATCAAAAAGAGGAGGAGGAGGAGGAGGAGGAGGAGGAGGAGGAGGAGAAAGAGAAGGTCTGAACTCTATTAATCTGCATTTAAAAAAAAGTCATGGTCATGCTGAAAGAGTGCTCGTTAACTCAAATCTTTGCGTGCATAGATCTGTTAGATCTTTTTGTCATACACTGAACATCAAAGATTTCATAAAGTTGTCTTACCTGACAAGACCAAGAATGAGCTTTTGAATGCATTACGGATAATGCAGGCTTCATCTTTTGAGAAGTTTCATTGTCATGTTTTTTCAGCCATGGCCAATACTTGCAAACAACATCATACCAAAAGTACTCAACTTTCTTTGTGATGTGGTAGTTGACTTGCATGTAGTGGGCATAGCCATACACTTCCCCAAAAAACATATTGACAGCATTTTGCGCCAAAGCGTGCCTGCAGCCAGCAATCTCCAATCCTGTCTCACTTAGATTGCCCTTCTTTCTAAGTGTGTTCCCAGCAGCCCGCCAAATAGAATCGCCACACCTGCTAGGCTCATCTGATTTCTTAAAATAATAATAAAAATAATAAAAATAATAAATAATAATAATGATAATAATACCAATACCAATACCAATAATGATAATACTAATACTAATACCCAGGGTTCGTACTCTTTATTGGACTAAAAATTCAAGGACTTTTCAAGGACATTCCAGGGCTCAATTCCAATTTTTCAAGCACTCCATCCAGTAAAAAATGCCATTAGAATGTGACACAAGATGATCCGATTTAAGGGATAACTGCCAGATTTGTTCAAGTCTAAGTCTTTTCTAGTTCTTCCCCTACTGTAAGTGGAAACAGTCAAACAGCAAATTTCAAGGTTTTTCAAGGACCCAATGTACTTTTCATGGACTTTCAAGGCCTTGAATTTTGATTTTCAAATTCAAGGACTTTGAAGGTGCGTGCAAACCCTGAATACCAACACGACCACCTACACCACCTCCAGTACTACTACTGCTACTACTACAACTAGTAATACCGGGTAATAACAATAATAATATAGTAATAATAATAATAATAATAATAATGACTACAACAACACAAAAGCTAACAAAACTTGGCTTTTAGTCAGACTTACAGTAATAGTGATCATTAAAAATCTGTTAACCTCTTACATTGTCAAAAGTTAAAAACAATTATTACTGTGCAAACTAAATCTTGTAACAATATGTTCCATGTAAAATTGTTTTTGCTGGGCCTGTCAGATTACCTACGTGTATTTTAAAAAGAAAACCCTGGACAAATATAATAGTGTCAATTCTATAACAAAATCTCACCCTTTGTTTAGCCCCTTGATAAACTTTGTGAATGTGCCTGTCCACTTTGTCATTTGCGACAACAAAGGTATCACCATAGTAGCATTCTCGTCTCCTCCTAACAAACAAGAAGAGTTATTAGATCAAAAGAATGACTGTGTTTTTCCTTTTCGACCATTTCTGTGATAATAATTGAAAATGATCATGGTATTATTTTCCCACTTGTAACTTTTACAAATCACGTTAGATTTTAATTTTAAACAGCTTTAAGAGTTATTTTACCTGTCACATGTACAAATACGTAGCAGAGCCCTTGGAAAGGAAGACAAATCAACATGAAACAAATAATACCTTTTATAACAAGTAAGCTACGATAAAAGGAAAAACTAGCACTCACCCACCAGCAGATTTAAATCTGTAAAGTTTCATATTTCCATCAACATGTACAGAATGCTGGGAAATATCACATACTGGGCATGTCATCCAGTCAATGCATCTAAGCCTGTCCAATTCATACTGAAAGAATTTCCATTCTTTAAATGCAGTCCCAAATGTTACAGCATTGATTGTAGCAACCTGTAAACAAAAAGTACTGGTGACTATTACAAAAAGTGTTGGCTCAACAAACATCATACCCAGGTCTGGCCAATAGCCCTTTTTAGCTTGTAGATTTTGTTTTCCCAATGTAGACCATGTGATGTTACCCTAGAGAACTGTTTCTTTGAATTTTAGCCTTATTCACATGCATATGTATGCAGAATTTATGAAAAGACTAAAGGCAAATCCCCTTGGGAAGATCACATGGTCTACACTGGGAAAACAAAATCTACAAGCTAAAAAGGTCTATTGTTCTATCAGAAAGCTAAACTATTTTTACAAGTAAAATGACAGTATGTAGGATTCTAAAATCAAATATCTTTTTTATACACACATCCAAATGTCACTTTAGTTTTATTAAAGATTTCAACCAAAGGAAAAAGTTGCCTGCCAATGTCATACCATACAGTAACTTTCAACAGCTTGTCATAAAACATGTAGACGTTTTTGAAAGCATCTCCTTTACATTAATTTTGTAGAGTTCCAGAGTGCAGAGTGACGAGTGACTTCTTATCTTATTACAAAAAAAATTGATAGCCACCTGACAAAGCTAAATGGTCAACTCTAGAATTAACACGGAAAAGGAAAAAAATAATTTAAGGTTCTATTTCAATACATACTCTTCCTTTCTGCTTGGAAAATAATTCAAGTGACTTGATGAAGGCCCTTTCAGATATTCCTGGGATCTGTTTTTGAACAATATCCCATTGCAGCAGCAAATCTTGATGAAAGAGGTAGGTTGTGTCAGCTATGCTGCCAGGCTAAAACCCTGACTGAGCTACAACATCAACATCAGCAGTAGATAATATTTTATGGCACCCCTGGCAATGATATCTCTGGTGATGAATGTCAAACCGACCTAAAATTGATAACAACAACAAGAATAGCATACAAATTATAACACAATAAAGCAATTGCCAAAGGTAATACTTTGTTTACCACAACAATACACGTACCGGTACTCACGGAAAAAAAACTGGAGCATTGCACTTAATTGAAAAAAACAATACCTCTCAGGGTAACCACAATACAATGTGAGTCAAACAAAATCTCAAGAGGTTCACATTTGAAACAACAGGCTGGGCACATAATGTTGGTCAAGGGCAGGCCTCTTCCTGGCAAGATAAAAAGGAAAACAATCCCATTTAAAGCTTAAGCTGATTTAATCAACATAACCTACAATAAGACCAGAGAATTTAAGGTTAAAAAGTTATCAGTGGTAAGAAACTTGCCCTAATATCACATAGTGTGGTGCAAAAAATAGGAAAAACAATCTCAATCAAATTAGGTGTTCTCATATATTGTCAGTGACATCTAAACCCTGGTTCATAACAACACGTTGAAAACAAATTGAGATGACAAATTGAGATGACAGTACAATAAATTATTTTGATGATTATTACCAACAAAGACCCATTCGCCATCACTGCCCTTGGATGTTGTTGCTGGAATTGGCAAATAGTGACCATTAGCCACGGCATCACGATCATGAAATGGCCAAGATTCGTGTACTATCTGGTCACAGTCACTGCACAGATATCTGGTACTTGGACACTCATGACACCTGACCACAGCAACCTTGTCCACACACCTACAGCATGTAGAGTCCTCTAAAACAGCAAACTGTGATTTGAGCACAGTTTCACAAAGTGTCCTCCTTGACTCTGCCCAACTTTCATTAAGCAAGGTCTGCCTATCCACCCACTTCTGTTTTCTTGGAGAAGCACCTGCCTGCCATTTAAGCATCAGCTCCTGTGCATCTAATAATAGATCTTTCATTTCTGATTTAAAACAAAAAAGGGTTGGTTATTGGTTTGGAAACATTGCAAACAAAGATTGAAAAGTCAGAACAAACCTTGATACTGTATCAATTTTCTTTTTAGGGCCTATCTAGGAATTAAGTTTTTGTTTAGGGGGTCCAACTTGAGCACACTGTTGAAGCCAGAGTCATCCTTCCATGTCATGACACATTTAAGTTTCTACTACATATACAGTGTACCCTTGCTGTTAAGATATGCAAAGTACATGGGACATTCGACAATATTTCTACACAGCTCCCTACATTAATCATACATTCATTTTGTGACTCAAACTCCATTCGTTTTTGGAACAAGGTTAGTAATAATAATAATAATAATAATAATAATAATAATAATAATAATAATAATAATAATTTAGTTAGTATGAAAGTGATACATGTATAATTAATGTAGGGAGATGTGCAGAAATCTTCCCATGACATTCCACTCGTAAAGGACCCAGTTTTGAAAACACCATCTCGCAGCTCACACTGCTGCAGACATTTACTCCCATTGTCCCTGAATAATGAACTTTAAGATACATGTAGCTACAGCTGTAGACGAGTTCTCACTCCTTCCATCCTATAGTCAAATAGTATAAATTCAATAGCTAGGTTAAAATGACCACTTCGTGCCATATTCATGAAGTGCTTCAAGAACGAAGAACATGCAGGTAAACATGTATTCAGCTTCATTATTGCTCGTTTTTAAATGATCACCAACTTAGACTGCAGGAACAGCTTTAAAGACGCATCTAATCGCCCAGGCATACAGTTTACTGAAGTTCAGCCCCCTTTTTCAAAATTATTTTAAGAAACATATGCTAATTTATCAGTAAGCTTGAGTTATTTTTCTTTCATTGTTCTTCCATATTATTTAGGCTGCTGTGAGCATTTACGCTTTACAGTATTTCTTACAGTTTCTATGAATTAAGTAAACAACAAACCTGGCTTTGTATCGCACGCGGATGACTCTAATGAAGTGCAATCTTGGTCTTCTATACAGTAATAATACAATAGCAACAAAAAAATTAAACGCTATTAATATTATGATTGTGCAAACCTTTCTTCCACAAATGACTTTTGCTCGCTTTATCGTTGAAAACAGATAATAACAAAATCAATCGATTCAAATCAGGCAAATAGATCAGAAGTAATCTTAATACTAGCTCGCATACCATCAAAATTTTCCACGTGTTCTTCTAGATCTTGGTCTTCACAAGTTGTGTTAGTATGCGCCACCTTCTTTCCTTTTCTCGATCGCTTTGAATAAGTCCCCGTGTTGGAGCGGATTCCAGTCAAAGGATCGGTACTAAATTCGAAATGTTGGGCTCTTCGTTTTCTTTTACCGACACCCAATAGTTCTTTGCTTTTATTGATTAACTCGGCCATTGAGGGAAGCCTCCTCTTGGAACGACGGGAACCTATGGTTTATGAAAGCAAACAATGTGAACCGTTGAAGTAGGCTTCTTTTCGCAATTGCATTAATTGCGTTCACAACTGCGAGGATCATTCTTCATTTGATTTCATTTCCGCAGTTCATATATGATTCATTTCATATATCATTCACAATGTGAACATGTCTTCGTAACATAAAGGAAAGTTCATGAATCATATCTTAAACACTGGAGGCCAAAACTACGACAGATATTCAGTAAAATCTGCTACAGAAAGCAACTCCCACAGGATTCTTACCGTCCCCGTCGTCCGCCATTTTGAAATGAATCACTTGCGACCGAGTGGGCACCAGTTTATTCTCCTGGGTAGAGAGTGCATGGAATTACTGACTATCATCAATTTGGAGTCATTTACGTTTTGATGATAATCGTTAATCTGGTCTCGAGATCATGTTGGCTGACGACGGGGACGTAGACCCAGTCTTCCCCATCCGCCAGACGTCGCCGTCCTCCTCTCCCGTCCTGGTGCTTAAGGTCCCTAATGATAAGATAAAAAGTCGTGTTACCGGTTTCCGGATTCTATAATTTAGGGTTGCCTTCCGGCTAGCCAATGAAAATGCTGGAAATCTGATGTTTTTATTTCCAGCCATCTTTGCTACTCGTGTCATATGATTGCAGGACTGCATAATTTGATCTTACGTCATGGGACAGTCGCGCACAGGGGATTTCCCGTGCAAGGGAGTCTGAACGTGCCAATATATTTTCCTGTTTAAACAGCTAACGTCTTCGATCTTCGCCGATTGCACAAGAATGGCGTTTGCACAGGACGAACTTTGTTTAAGCCCTTACAGAAAGCTGCTACTTGAATTGTCATCGGAACTGTCGACCAATGATTTGGAGAAGTTAAAATTCGCCTCCATAGACGTTATTCCGCGCGGAATGACAGAGAATGTTTCCAGTGGATTCAAGCTCTTCGATATTCTGGAGCAAGACGGAAGAATCACTCCTCGAAATTTATCGCTTCTGGAGGATATGTTGAGAACTGTTGGAAGGATGGATCTAGTATGGAAAGTAAAGCTTTTTTCAACATCACTTTTAAACGGTGATTCTGACTTTGATGGTACGTATAATAACATTCGATCAATATGGCGGATTGTAGGCAAGATTGACATTTTTAACTACTTAGGTACGACATACTCTACGTATCGGCGTGATTATTTTACTGTCCTTGTGTTATTTTCCACAGCTTACCATAAAAAATGACATTGTTGAAACTTAGGATAGGTTGTCGTTTTGAAGTTTTTGAAAGAAGATTCTACTCTCGTGTTCTGAAATTGTACAGTACTGGCCGCAGGAATAGCAGCATTACACGCGCGTATCATGCGTGTAAATCCGCCATATTGCGCGCAATTTACACGCAAATTACGCGCGCGTAACGCGCGAGTAAAAGAAATACACGAAAGTGCGAGAAAATAATTACACGCAAATTCTTCACAGTGAGTGTAAAATTTTACACGCAGAGTTTCGTGTAAAGGAGGACAGAGTATTTAGTGTTGTACTTCAAATTACTGGGGGTAATTAGCGGCTTTTTCTCGAAGGAAAATGTTGCATGTCTTGAAGCACTACTGGTTTCTGAAGAATTTATACAATTTAAACTTTACATTTCAACATTTTCGCGAAAAGTGTCCACTTTGGTTGACTATTTCAAATACGTGGTTTGAATGGGGACTGTTTTTTCTGGCACATCTGTCGTCCGAATATCACGAGTTGGCTGGCTCACCGTTTGTTTGCGTTTGTTTACATTTCGCTTTCATTTCGTGTATCGTTTCTACGGGTGGAAATTCATTCCTAACATGAAAAGGCTGCGAGTGGGCTGATAAATCACTGCTGCTACAGCGAACATATTATTAATTGCAAATAAAGGTAATGATACAGGCTGTATACCACGCTGATTTCCCATTTCATTTTCCTTTCACCGCTCACGCGGCGGTAAATGAGCGCGCCGTCGATCTATTTTAGGATCATGCTTTATACTTGATTTTTTGTTCGCCTTTTTCAACCGCCCACTTGATCTGAAAATAAGACCGAGATTTTTTGTGCCAACGGCTTATTACCTTCGTGATATAAAGGATTAAACTTTTGGTGCAAACAAACCTGTGTTTTCAAACAAACCTAGTCCGCCGACCTATAAAAAAACAAAATATCCTCGCATCATCAATGAACTGTGTTGCGGTTTGAAACATTCGCCGGTCTATTATTTTTTAATACTTCATTCCACGCAGCATCTAATTTTACCTCAGAAATACGCCGCGATACGCTGGATTTTTCTGTATATCCAGAGAAAGACGTGTTTTCAAAAAATTTTTCCATCCGCCGAATGAAATATGATCACTCGTTGCCTAGCACGTGACATAAATCTTCCATCGATAAAATAATATTTTCCATCGCTTTCCGTTCCATAAATCAAGGCATCTGTTGAAGTACTCGACAAAAATTGTATTTGACTTTCAACGAAAATAAGTTTATATTTTGCAAAAGCTTCCATCAGAAGGAGCGAAAAGTATCGTAAAAACGTAGTTTATCTCTCTCCAGATCAAGCGTTAACAGTCAAATTCGCCGCTCTCAGTCAGACAGCTTCGTTAAATAGATTGTTTACGGAGTCGATAGGCACTACAGCGCTATCAGGTATCCCACACATTTATGTGAACATTAGTCTTCTTTGGGTCGTCACGCAACGCTTCTCACGAGTATGCTCTTCATTACCCTGCGAGCAGAGGCCCTTCGATCTTCCTAGATAAGTCGGGAAGAGGAAGGAACCTCTGCCAGCCGCCTCGACTTTCCCTGTTGAGCATGCGTCAAATTCAAATGTAACCGACGCTTTCATTAGCAATTAACTATTAATATTCTCTCGCGAGGTTCTTGCACGGCAAAATAGTCTCAAGGATTCGTTGCAAAAAAGCGAGGTATTTCCAGTTTTAATCCAGGCGATTCTTTTAGGGAATAGTCTCGTATTTTAGGTTCTTCTAAGACGCCAGGGGAAAAGGTGACGAAAAAACATGAACTGCAGGAAAAGATTCGGTGTTTTTGTTGTGCGGTATGTCGGCACGGAACGATGTACATTTGAAGTGAAACATCACACTGGCCTTCGAGATAAGTTACAGAGCATCTTAGAGGAAAATTTTGACTTAACTGTTCAGTCATGTGGTGTCTGTAGACCATGTGGCCGGCAAACGGAATCGTTGGATAAAAGGAATAGTGTGATCATTCAACAAATTACTGAAGCGAGTTCCGTTCAAAATACTCTTTAGTGACTCCTTGTCCTGTCGCAAGACGATCAGTGTAAAGCGACTCACAAAACCAAGCCCATCGCCCAAAGCTTACAAGAAAATCCGTTCGGGTCGTTCATCGCTGTTGTCGTCTGCCTGTAAAGATGACGAGTTGAGATTTTACGGATTTCGACAGAGAAACGAATATCATTTTGTCAGTAGACGAGTGTAAACAATGAACCGCGGGCACCTATTTAGTCAGTAATTTCTAGCAAAGCGCATGCGTTTTGGGCCAAAACCGGTCTGACTGGTTTCTAACCGGACTGACTCATCCACTTCGGTGGATGAACGGCACATCAAAGAAAGTCGAGGCGGCTGGCAGAGGTTCCTTCCTCTTCCCGACTTATCTAGGAAGATCGAAGGGCCTCTGCTCGCAGGGTAGCTCTTCATTCCCACTGGATCAAATTTGAGCAAAAAATTCGCATTAAGTAACAAGTCTGAAAATGTCAAAGAGCGAGATAATTTTAATTTTCCACCAAACTGAAAGGATTTACATGTATTTTTTTTTAAACTAGTAGAGTATGGGATTGAGACAACTGCCAAACTGGGGAAACAACAAAAGTCGCTTTTCACTGTCGGCTGCACTGTGAATTGAAGACAATGGGGTAGTCTGGTGTCGCTTTGCCGCTCGTCTACGACTCCGTCAATTGTAACTGTCGTAAACTACTGTGCTTTTTCTGAAAACTCCTGTCGGTTTTCGGTATTTTGGGAGAAGATTGATGCCTGTTTTCGGAGTCGTTTCTACTCCTTAGAAGGCCTCATTGAATGCTCTCAGTTTTTGTCGTTACAAAAAGAACTTGGCAGGAGCACGCTTCCCTTTTTCGATCGACCGCTTGACTGAAGACTTCGTTAAAACGAAAGAGATAAGAAATAAGTGCCCGCGCAAACGTCAAAAAATGAACCAGCAGCAATCTGAAGATAAAACCTTATTCTAAAGGCTGAATTTCTCAAATATTGAAATACGGACTCTGAGATTCTAACTTTCATTGTCAGATTCATGTACATTGCTAAGTGGAAAATACACGCAAGCCGCGTGTAATGACATAGCATCTTTTACTCATCTAAAATTACACGCAGACTACGTGTAATTTAAGGCGCGTGTAATAGTTCGTGTAAAATTTTACGCGCGCGTAACGCGCGCGTATTTTGCGCGTAAATCCGCCATATTGCACGCATTTTACGCGCGTGTAGGTGCTGCTATTCCTGTGGCCAGTGCTGTAGGTGGCTACCTCAAAGAATATTAAACAAAACTATAGTAGGTACCACAGATCGAGGGAAAAACCAGGGGCAAACGGTGGGGTGTGGGGAAGGAAAATGGTCAGTTTTTAAATCAACAGCACTTGGGTTGGATTGCACAAAGTCTAATCACTTTGGGTAGAAAATTGTTCCCCTCGTAAATAGTTCAAAATGTCGTTAAAAGATATATCTTAACAATTGTTCCACCTCCACTTCCGCACTGGTTTACCGTTCACAACGACAATTGTTTATATTGCAAATTACTGTATATCGACCCCTTCTTTAGCATGACGCAGCGTAAGATCACGAAGTTAGCTAAAACATTTTACACCGACTCTGACATTAAGTTAGTGTTCACTTCATTTAATTATAAAGTACCGTGTAAGGAGTTTGTTTGAGTTCAAGGATCCTATTTCTACAGGTTTACGATCACGAGTGGTTATAAGTTTTCTTGCAGAAGCTATAGCGCCTGTTATGTTAGTGAAACCAACAGATTGAGCATCTGTCCTCAGACAAACACTCGCTCATCACTAGATACCTTACCGGTTCCGAAAATGTTTCCCATCTCTTCTCAGAGCAATGTTTTAAGGTTCTTGACTCGGTTTCCACTCGCTATCAACTGTATTAATGAAAGTCAAGGAGGCCATGCATATCCTTTGGGAACAACCCTAACTGAATATGCAAGTTAAACATCTTGATTTGCATCTTTGTCATACCAGCGTGTTATAGCTGAGCTCACTATTCACATTTTTTGTTGTACATTCTTTCTCTTTAATAAAGAATCTTGACTCGGTTTCCACTCGCTATCAACTGTATTAATTAAAGTCAAGGAGGCCATGCATATCCTTTGGGAACAACCCTAATTGAATATGCAAGTTAAACATCTTGATTTGCATCTTTGTCATACCAGCGTGTTATAGTTGAGTTCACAATTCACATTTTTTGTTGTACATTCTTTCTCTTTAATAAAGAATCTTGACTCGGGTTACACTTGTTATCAACTGTGTCAATTAAAGTGCTTATCCTTTGGGAACAACCCTCATCTGATATGCCAGTTAAATATATTTTAGAATTTATCTTTGTCATACTATGGTGTTTATGTTCACTATTCACATTTATTTTTATTTTTATGATCTTGCCACATAGAATAAATTACAAATAGAATAGAAAAGATAATAAATAGCTAATTAATATTAAATTTAAAGTGAACATACAACTTTGAAGGAGGGACTGTGGCAGGGGAATCTCAGAGAAGCAAAGCTTATGAGGAATAGAGATCCCCTCCCCCCCTCCCCCCATGGGCATTAAATATTACTGGGCGGCATTTAAAAATAAAGAAAAGACATGTATTTTAAATATATAAGTGTGCTTGGACAAAAAGGCACAAAACTATAAAAGTTAATGAGAAGAAAGGTGTAGGTCTTTTCCCATGGAAACACTGGGGTGCTAATACACTGAATCAGATGTTATTTTTCATCTGAGAGAACATTCAAGAAACGGAGGTGGTGTTTTTCTTCCTTCTTTATAGTGAATTTGATGTGAGGGTGCTCGTTAATGTATTCAACAGCTACACTCTCCGACAAATTACTTGTAACACTTTCTCTGCGCCTTCCCCCGATGTTGATGGGGGGACTATTTCAAGTCCTTAAAGGTCTCAGAATCAAACGAGAAAATCGTTATCCTGAAACCAGACAATGGAAATGGTATTGTAATTTTGGACAGAACAACCTACGATAACACCATCGTGAGCATAATTTCTGATTCGTCTCAATAGAATGATCCATCCCTGCTGAGGAAGGGTCAACTTACAACGTTTTCTCCGCGACCTGAATAAAAATGGTGAAATTGATAATGAAATCTATGACAAGATATATCGAACATGATTTACGGGCTTCCCAAAATGCAAAAGGTTCATGACCACTCATCGAATTCACCGTTCAGCGCTAAAATTTGTTTCTTTGCAGATCACGATCAGCTAAATAGACGGGGTTGCAATGGGCTCTCACCTTGCAAAGGTGCTAGCGAACCTTATCTTAGAAGACTAGAAAGTCTAGCCATTTGTAGATGTCATTGCCAAGGCAGAATCATCATTATCTTACTTATTTAAACAAATTTTCACGACGCATAAATAGGTTCAGGACTCAATATGGTGAATAACTGAGGGTTTAATTGTATTTTAGTGATATCAGGTTATGCAGATGATGATGTCCATGACGGAGTTGGCACAAACAATGATTCACAACAGAATGGATTTGCCGTCCCTGGAAACAGGAGTGACACTCCACCAAACAAAGGTGAAACAGGAGTCTTGCGGTTATGGCACATTTTTGAATTGTCAACATATTGTATTTTCAGGGGCTAGGTGGTTCCACCTCCCTTGTTCATTAATTTTGCCTTAATTCTAACCATCTTCTTATCCCTAATTCAAACAAATTTGTAATCATATAAGAGTTCGGCTTCTATGCAGGGGGTGCAGCTAAAAAGAGGAGTGTAGAATATGATGAGGAAGTACCAGATGGAGTTGGTGATGAATCCGAGAGGGATCGTGTAGTTATGCCAAAGAAACAAAGGAGATCAATTAATTCGATGTCTGGTAAGTTTCCTGTGGGTCGATATGTGTTTAAATTAAGGTCTCTGACTAAAACGTTTCAAAGGTAGCTCGAATAGGAATACCTTCTCCATAATGTAGTGCCAGGCGCACAGCCCATTTATTAAGCCATTTCTGAATACTTGCTGGCAACGCCTCTCCTGGTCACTTAAGTTTACCGGAATTTTTTTCTTAGGGGAGCCAAACCATATAATAGACTCAACTAGAGCGGTTTCCAGTTGAATGTTAAAAGTAATTCTCGAATACTTTGGTTTTGCATTACTTCGCTTCGAGCCTGGCTTTCAGTATTCAGAGAGAAGCAAAATGAAAAAGAGCAAAACCAACATGACTTGCAAGCATGCATTTGCCACACTTAGCGCATTCGATTAGTCCTGACCATTGTTCCTTTTAGGTCTATTGTGATTCGCTAAAGTAGTATTGCTTCAGTTTTGGTTTAAAACATGCAATTTAAAATCACTCTAATGTCTATGCTTCCACAGTTCGCCAGAGATGATAAAGTAAGACAATAGATTTCACTTAAAATTCCTTACAAGCCTCCACCATCAAATTAATTTGAATTGAGGGTCTAAAACTCGCAGTTTTTCTCTCTCGCCTCTTTCTGGTAGGAGTAAGAAGGGAAGCACTAAGACAAGTGAATCAGGGATTGTTGTACCGTGCCCCAGCTGATAACTTTAGCTTCAAAGATGGAAGTCAAAATGGAACTATAGCTGAAGCAAGAACTATACAACAATTTTCTGATGGAAATGAAGGTAGGCAAACGTCAATTGCACAAATGTTCAAATATCCCGGTATTCTTTTGTGAGCCATTATCTTAAAAAAAAAAAAGTATGGCTTCGAAGTCTGCAAAATGAGATCCTGTAAGTCAGATACTGAGGGCTCCCTCAAAAATAATACCAAATTTTATTTAGAAAAACACACACGCAACACAAAACCTGTTTTCAGAGTGCCTAAAATGATGATTAATCCCTCCAATGTGTTGGACGACAGTATTTTTTCAGTTTATTGTATAAGGCAATTCATTATTGTGTCATACGTGTTCTGATCTCTTCAGCAATAGATCGCAGACGAGGTCAAAATGTGGTAAGAACGATCGGCACTCTCACCTTCATATCATTTTTATCTGTTCCTGAACAGTCGCTTTGCAATAAAGAAATCCGTTAAAAATACAGTTGAACCTCTAATAAAGGCCTCCAATAAAAGTCAGAATCATTGTTGGTACTGTAAACAAAACCCCTATTAACCCTTTTCCTCCCATGGGTATGCCAATTAATTTTCGCAAAAAACACAACACTGTAAATAAATGGTTGGAAGTTGAGCTACATTAAGTCAATTTTCATATATCATAGCTCATTTTGAAGTTTAGAGAATGTCCTACACAGTGAACCAACAGAGTATGCCTGTCCCTTGTTATGCAAGTTTCTCACTTTATCCTTAAAGTTGACATATGCAGTAAAAATACACTAAAAAATCCTTCATCCACAAGAATTCAGCTCTGAAACCAAAAAAAAAACTGTCAAATAATAACAACAGTCATTTTTGTTAAGCTAAAGCAATGACCTTTAAAATAAACCACAAACATTTGGTATATTGATCTAAAAAAGCATCTTACAGCCCTCAAACAGTAAGGCAATTTTCATCACAAATTTAAATTCTATAAATCATTAAAAAAAATTAATCAACTGAGGATTTAACAGCAACTTAATTCTCATAAGGTATTATTTTTACCAGACTGATCCAAACAACCTCTCTGAGCATAACTGCCTTCCCCAAGTATCTGGTTAATGATTAACCAATCAAAAGAAACAGTCATGTCCATAATCCCATGAATTATGGGAACATACATTTTTTTGTAGAATAAACAATCCAAAAATATAATTTTCTGAACAAGAAAACACCAAATAGTATCTCTTATAAGCATGGAGTTAGACAATTACCAGTGTTACAATGTCATTATGCTATTGGCAATGGTGTGTCACAACTACAGCAATAAGTGAGCAGTTTTTGACAACCAACGGTCAGTGTTCCACTTCTTGTAGGAGAGTTCACTGCCTCATCTGCCTAGGCCTTCCTCTTGCAAAAGGCCTCCCAGGATTCTGAGGTTTCAGACGTGGGGTTGCTGCTCCATATTCAGGGTCATCAAACAAATAGTCTTGGAGGGTGTGGTACTTCTCAAAACAAGGGCTGGGGCACATGTGCACTTCACACAGTCCACACTTGTATGAAGTCAACACTCGCTGCAGGTGAACTTTACAAGCACACCGTTTGTCAACTTTGACTGGAAAGTGTCCCAAAGACAGATTCAATCTTGATATTTGAGGTGCAGCAGGTGTGGGGGTAATCTTGTAGCTCCTTCCACCATGTAAACCTCTGATTACCAAAATCCGGAAATCCATCATGCTCAGATCTGGTTGATCATCATCTTTTCCCTTGCAGTAAACAAGATATGCATTTAAAACTGACACCTCCAAGAAATGATAGAAGAGTTTTAGATACCACGTCCAGCCTTTCATGAGCCTTGCATAGGCAGTTGTCCTCTGGTCTGCAACATCAACTCCACCCATGTGTGAATTGTACTGTTGCACAGGTATGGGACAAGCAAAGTCCCTCCTTTCCCATTCATTTGCTTCGCGCACAGACCTTTCAGCAACTCCCATTTCTTCAGTAACTGGTAAAGTTGTCAGAATAGTCACAGGTTTTCTGTCTTTCCATGTCACACAAGTGAGGTGATGTTTTTGCCGAAAAATTGCTTCACCACGTTTCATCCTCTTTACAGTAGGAGAGGTTGATTTTGTCACATCTCGAGGAAGACCAATCCGATCCCCCCGACATGTTCCACAGGCTTGAAGACCCTGATCATAAAGCTTCTCAAAAAGTTCAACTGAGGTGTAGTAATTATCCATAAATATATTATATCCTAGTCCATAAAATGGTTCCACAAGTTTCAAAACAACTCTTTGAGCTAAACCTTTAGAATCCTGTCCACATTCCTTGCCTGTATAAACATTTATGTCTAACACATAGCCATTTTCAGTCAGCCAAAGTAAATTCCTTGAGGCCAAATCTTGCTGGTTTGTCCCTCATATACTGCTTCCATGAAAGGCGTCCTTTAAACTTCACAAGGGTTTCATCCACTGACAGGTTCCTGCTTGGGGCATAAACTCTTTGGAACCGGTTTCTAATTAGTTCTAAGAAGGGCCTGATTTTTCCAAGTTTGTCATATCCATCTTGACCTCTAGGAATTAATTGTGTATTGTTCACAAAATGTATATACCTCAAAATTTGTGTAAACCGATTCCTTGACATGCAATTTTTGAAGAATGGTGTTTGAAGTATCTCATCAGTGGACCAGTAACTATGTATGGTAGGCTTGTTTACCAGCCCCATGGCTAAAATCAAGGCAATAAATGTTCTTATTTCATCTTTGTCCACTGCGTGCCAAGGCATACGGTGTTTATCCGGGTTTTTGGCTCTCTCTTGGGCAGCATACAAATTTGTTTGTGCCACAACTACATCAAGCACGGCATCAGTGAAAAACAGACAAAAATAACTCACTGGGTCTTTTTGATCCGCTCCCATTCGAACTTTAGGCCCTGTGGGTTGGGTGAAAGGCAGGTCTGAATGCGTCCTGATGTCTTCTACCCAAGCAGGATCGCCCACAACATCGTTTTCGCCTTGTGCTATACGTCTCCGCTTCCTGGGATGATCTGCTTGCTGCAATTCTTCATTTTCGTCACTTTCTTCAGCCTCAGAGTCAGTCTGATAAAATTCTGAGTCAATTTCCTCGTCAGACTCTCGGTCTAAATATGCTGTGCCTATAGCTACAGAAGTCAAGGGCATTTCATCTTCATCTACGAACACTAAATCCACGTTTTGAGAAGTCTCTGCAGCCGAATTTACTACAAATTCACTTCCAGAAGTTGAAGCCATTACTGACCAGCTGTTCCTGAACTTCGCGGGAAAACTCGAACAGAAAAGAATCGCAACTTTTTCGGTCAAAAACAGGCAAATTCACATGAAAAACACCGAGAAAACGACAAAAATCGCCAGGCGTTAAATGAGCCAGAGGGGGGCTATTTCAATCAAGTATTTCACCCCAAGCGGGCTCAACATCGGTCAGCCGCATTTATCGCGCGAGCAAAAGATCACCCCTATTAAGCGGCTACCCAAAATTTAAGGCACATAGTTTGGCTTTGCTTTGGAAAAGGTGATGACAG
>JAEMWC010000030.1:1405000-1412500 GCA_016490735.1 Pachyseris speciosa | reverse complement strand
GAGCTTTTATGCCCTGGTTTGTTTTGAATAAAATTAGACATAAAACAATAGTGGCTGTAAAATAATCAAATTAAAACTACATTTTGTGTGTGGTATGTCTTTTGTTTGTACATTGCATAAGTATTAGATTGTTGGGCGTTTATATCCATAATGAAATTACAATTACTATGGACGATAAAAATAATAGAGTAATACACACATATGTTATAGATTGATAATTGTAAGTTAATACAGTATCTTACAAATGAAGGGCTGAGGGCATAAACTGCCTATGTGTAGTTTTAGGTGTTTTTTTTTGCATACGTTATTTCTCGAAAACGAAAAAGAAATCGGTGAAAAAAAATACGGGACAATGTTTTTGAATCAAAATGCAGTTCACATGCAAAAATTTGGACAAATCCAAGCGAACTAAAAAAACGGCCGAAAATTACACATAGGCAGTTTATGCCCTCAGCCCTTCATATGTCTGCCTTATTAACATGCATGAAGCAATGCCCAAGGGTATTCTTTATTTCTTTATTTGAAAACTTAGCGCCAAATGCTCGTAACTGAAGGGTAAAACTGAAACTGGACATGAAATGATTGACAGGTAGAAAGGATTGTTCCATAGTGTGACGCAGACTAAAAGTTTTGGCGGTTAAAACATTGGTACTTACGCAACGTGTCTGCCGAAGCTCCCGACTCAATCCACACTAGCTTGTTTGGTTTAATCGAATTATGTCAATTTGCCTGTTCGCTCGGTGATCGAAGGACATCATGAAGTCTTTAGATCCACAAGTCTAACACGGCTGAAAGAAGCCAGTCGTGTTTTCT
This sequence comes from Pachyseris speciosa, assembly GCA_016490735.1. Taxonomy (NCBI): domain Eukaryota; kingdom Metazoa; phylum Cnidaria; class Anthozoa; order Scleractinia; family Pachyseridae; genus Pachyseris; species Pachyseris speciosa. The sequence continues at coordinate 1,411,687 of JAEMWC010000030.1, read as the reverse complement.
CTGCTTGCCAAACCATGAAGAGAGAGATGAATTTGACTCTCCGGTTTGGGAGTAGAGATTAAGAGCCGGGCAGAAAAAAAAACTCTGAAAACATCTCTCGTCTCAAAAGCGGCTCGGTTTTGCTAGTCTTGGTCGATTTCTGAAAGGTTACCGTGCTAGGATTTCCGAAAAGGAGAGGTGTTTTTTGAGTTTAGGGCAAAAAAAACTGGCTGATGTTTGCAGAGTGTCTTTCGCTCGCGGAGGGCATAACATTCCCACAATTCATTGCGGCCGAAGTGGGCGCTGTCTCGCGGGCCATCGAAGCCGTGAAACAGTTCGTCAAAATTCGGAAACATTACGGAGAATTCATCCGAGAGAGGGAAGTCAGCATGACGAGAAGTCCGTCCGTTTTCGATGACTATCTTGAAAACAATCCAGGGAAAAGTTGCATGGGCGCGCGTGGAAAATATTACTCATGATCGGTCGTCGAGTTGTTATGTAAACACAGGGAGACATGCTGCCGAATTTCAACATATAAATAAGTTTTGCGTCGATCAACTCGGTTATTTTGATTTTATGGAGGCTTGTAAACATCAGCAAAACGTATTTTCAAGCGAGATAAACACCAGCAAAAACGTATTTGCACGCGAGACATTTTAACAAGTCGTTGTGTTACGCATCAGACGATACGGATTAAATTTCACATCTTATGCAAATATTTACGTCTTGAAGCCAACAAAACTAGTTAAGTATTTTGTTCCAGTTTTTTCACTGTCGTCATTTACGTTGATTTGTGATACGAATTTCATTCCACTGGTTCCATTTGACGACGAAAATGAACCCTTCAAAATCGTTTCAATAATGACCAAAGCACGCGAAGCGCCAGTCAAATCTCTGTTTCGAAGCGGAAACCGACGGGAAACAGCTTACTCTTTTAACTCTTAATTTTGCCCTTGAACATCGTTAACTCAAATTTTCGGTGTTGCTCACGAACAGAAGTTGTTGGTAGTAGCCAAAAGCTATCTTCAAATAAAAACAACCTTCTTTAATATTTTGTTCTATTTCTCAGCCGACAGCAAGCTTTTTAAGCACTGAGTTAGAATCAAATCCGATCCTGCTGTATGCCGTTTTCAAGCAAAACACCCTCTTCAACACTTTACTTACATCGGCCAAAGCCTTCCCGAAAGAATTAAGAATCAACCAAGAAACCTGTGCGCTCTTTTCATTTCGGAGGAACCAAGAAACCAAGAAACCTGTGCGAGACTCAAAATACGCCGCTTACTTTAACGTTAACGTTTGCAATGCCCTAGGCCGAACCCTAACCCTAGCTCTAACCCTAACCCTAGCTCTAGCTCTAGCCCTAGCCCTAATTTTAACCCTAACTCTAAACTTAACAATAACCCTAAATCTTTTGAGTGCTGTTTTCAAGTCGGACAAAATCTACGCGCGCTGGTTAACCAAGGTTGCTGTGTGCTGTTTTTAAGTCAACCCAGAATGTTGCGCACTGTTTTCCAGCTAAAGAAGCTTCTTGAGCACTATCAGTAAGCAAAACACTGGTAATAAGTGCTGCATTTAAAAAAGTCGACCATTTCCAAGTCGGATGGGCATCTTGTGGGCTGTTTATGAGTCAAAAAGGCACATTGCGCATAAAGAATACCCTTGGGCATTACTTCATGCATGTTAATAAGGCAGACATATGAAGGGCTGAGGGCATAAACTGTCTATGTGTAGTTTTAGGTGTTTTTTTTGCATACGTTATTTCTCGAAAACGAAAAAGAAATCGGTGAAAAAAAATACGGGACAATGTTTTTGAATCAAAATGCAGTTCACATGCAAAAATTTGGACAAATCCAAGCGAACTGAAAAAACGGCCGAAAATTACACATAGGCAGTTTATGCCCTCAGCCCTTCAAATGATATTCTATTTATCTATCTATTGGTATTATAAGTGTGTGTATTACTTCAATGAAAACGTAAAGCTTGTGGGATGTGGCTGGAGTGACAAGGATACTTCACAAATTAATGTGATCAAGTAAGCTGAAGCCACTCAAAAGACACTAAGGCCACAAGGTAGCGGGCATTATCCCTTAAATCTACCAAAGCAAAGATTGAGCCCAAGCATTAGCAGCCATGGACAGCTGTTTCGGCCTTGTTAAGACTCATCCGTATGGCATAGCTAATTGTCAGGCTCAAGTACCCACATATCAATAAAACAAGCAATGAAAACGTAAAGCTTGTGGGATGTGGCTGGAGTGACAAGGATACTTCACAAATCAATGTGATAAAGTAAGCTGAAGCCACTCTAAAGGCACTAAGGCCACAAGGTAGCGGGCATTACCCCTTAAATCTACCAAAGAAAAGATTGAGCCCAAGCATTAGCAGCCATGGACAGTTGTTTTTTTTTTGTTTTTGTTTTTGTTTGTTTGTTTTTTGTTTTTTGTTTTTGTTTTTTTTGATAAAATTTATTTACACAACGGCCAAAGGGTCGTTGATAAAAAGAGCAAATACAATACAATATGACAACGAACGCAAAAAGAAAAGCACGAATTACAAAAGATCAAGTTCAAAATGACAATTGCATAAATTAGTACACCAATTTAAGCCACCGAGGACATCACTAATTAAAGGAAATCACTAATACGTGTTAAAAGAAAATTTGCAGAAACCGGACAAGAATATGCCCTGAGAGAGGAAGGAGGATTGCAACCTACAAATTAAAGACAATCTCGTTATCTGCATTGACAGAGCAAATAATATTATTAGTGGACCAAAAAACCTAACTCTGTCAAAAGCATCACAGCGGATACGTAATTTGACATCTTTAATAATCATATCAATGATGGCGCGAGAATCTAAAACGTTATTTCGGAAAGTCGCTAGGTTTCGGGTTCGCCAAACAAAAAACAAGATCGAAGCAACTAAATAGTGAAAGATAGGAAGAGTAGGGGAAGACGGAGCATCAGAGAGAGGAAAGAGAACAGAAGAAAAGGATAACACAAAAGGAGAGCCCCGAAGACGAGAAAGAAAGGGAGCAAAATAATTCCAGACCCGGATCACTCCAGGACAGGAAACAAAACAGTGTTCAGAAATTTCCTTGTGCGAGCACACTGCACAACAATCAGCACTAATATAACCCCAGGATTTAAGGTGATTCCTCTCAATTGCATGGCGCATCGTTATTGCGCATAATTTATGGCGTCATTCAGCGCGCGCTCGTGCGCGCGTACACTAGAAACATTGCGAATTTGCCTTTACATTGAGCTTTTTCAGCTGAAAATGTCCCTTTGTCGTCGTGTTGTAAAGAAACGAGCATAGTGACCCCCATTTTTTTATTGGTGTAATGTTCTCGTAATAGGCACACGAAAAACATATTTTAAGGAGAAAAAAAGTTTAATAGTAGAAGATGGATTACTTATATATAAATGGGGTGAAACTCTACGTTTGGAGCCAGGAAGGAGTTTGAGATAATGACGAAGTGGTCCAATTTCCTCACATTATTTGCAAGATCGGGCAATTTGAAATTACAATACTAAACGAATATAGCCCAGAAAAACAATTAGGCTCTAGTTTTCACTACTATTCATAGTTTTTGCAACAAAATAACAGCTTTCTTCAGTTGTTTATGCTTCGAACATTTCTCGGGCAACTCCGTAAAAACACTTAGAACAACGAGTATGCAGGGCGAAAACAAGCATGGTGACCCCATCTTTTTATTGCATTTTTTCAATGTCCTATGCATAACTATCAATTGTGCCAAGTCTGAAAAAAATCTTAATAGTACATCCTTTTCAGGGGGATTACCTTAAGAATGGACCTGACACGAACTGCATTATGCAAGAGAAGCCATAAGACATTATTCTTGCGATTTTCAATTAACTTAAGGCGCGATTTGCGCCAAACCGAGGTCCACCGCTCTATGGGACGGCCCACAACATACCTCCACAAGCCGGCACACCTAGGCGCAGCACGTGGGAAATCAAATGAAAGCAAATAAATTCCCTCAGAAAAAAGATCGTTAGCTAACGCACCATACTTATTAAATAGCTGCTGGAAAATGTTTAGACATCTATGGTAAAAAAGAGAAGGCTCCGATGGAGACGGCACCAGATTCATGAGGAAGCAAAAGCAAATCGCGCGTCAAGTCTTGCTAGGCGATTCCTGATAAAATAACGGGCCAGATAATGCCATTTGTGGCCACCAAATTTATCGCGGAGACTACAAAAACAAGACAGACGAAGACTAACACATTTAGAACGAAAGTCAACAACGTTTAAGCCACCAAGTTCGATAGGCGCGCAGCAACGCTGCCGACTGACGCTCTCCGTTTTACCTTTCCACACACAAGACCACACGAGACGATGAAAACGATCACCAACCCAATTGGCAGGCGCGATAATTATGGCCACGTGCCAAAACCGGCAAGCGCCTAGTACATTAACCATCATTGCACGGCCTGAAAAAGACAGCTCCCTCTGTTTCCATAAATTAAGAACGGTTTCTAGTTTGTCAAGCTTCGATTTCCAGTTATCCGACTCGACAGATACTAGGACATTTGAAGGGCTCGGGGCAAGAACGTCCTCCCGGTTTTTGGTCGATTTTCGATGTGCTCAATACAAACTGAGATTTGGCATGTGGACTTCATTCCAGTTAAAAAACATTGCTCTGTATTTGTTTTGGCTGATTTCCTCTTCGTTTTCGAGAAATAACGTATGCAAAAAACCCAAGTCAGCTCATTCCCTTGCGTATTAATATTCATGCGCGAATTGAATTACCTTTAGGGCACGTGAAATGATTGACGCTTGGAAAGTATTGTTTGATAGTGTGACGTAGACTATACATTTGGCGGTTAAAACATCGATTTAAGTTTCATTGATAGGAAACTTACGTGGCTGTGAGGTGTCGATTGCTAGCTAACTTTAATGGAAACTCGCCAGCCTGGTGGTCGAACGGACGTCATTTAAGTCTGTCGATCGGCAAGTCAGACACTTCTGAAAGAAGCCAGTGGTGTTTCTCTGTGCGTGCCAAACGCTGGAACAAATCGGCGTTTCGCAGTACAGAGTACTGAGCCAGGCGGGACAGTCTGAAAGCAACTCTCGTCTTAAAAGCGGCCCGCAGTTGAGAGTCTTGGCCCATTTGCCAAAGGTTGCCGTGCTAGAAATTCGGAAATAAGAGTTGTTTTTTGACTTAGGCGAAAAATATCGGATGTTTGAAGACGTGTTGTGCGCGCTCGAAAGGATGTTTTTATGCCCACAATCCAATGCGACCACAGAGGGCGCTGTCTCCTTGAAAAGTTCTCGCGAGGACTGGAAATGAATATTCGCTCGGCTGCGGTGGGTAAATTTTCACTTCGGAGCGCGAACATTACGGAGAATTCATCAGAGAGTGGGAAATTCGGAAGACGAGCAGTCAGTCCGTTTTCGATGAGCTGAGTATCTTGCAAACAGTGCATTTTCCATCGGTTTTCATTTCTAAACGGCACTTTCAGAATAGTAAGTTTTGCGTGGTTTTGGCGGTTGAGAAACGTCGGCAATGGATTCATTTTCGTCGTCAAATGGAAAATATGGAACGAAAATGGTATTAAAATCAAACTAAATGACGACAGGTCAAGAATTTGGACAACATGCCTAACTAGTTCTGAAGATATTCTTTAGCTTCAAACTGCCGAAAATTTGCATACCCGGTATATATGAAATTCGATCGCACACAATGGGCTGTCACACGACTCGCGTGAAAATAATTTTAACTGTTTATCTGGGGTGAAAATGCTTTTTGCCGTTAATCTCGCGTGAAAATACTTTTTGATGATGTTTACAAGACTCCATATAAGCGAACTAACCGAGGTACTCGATGCAAAAGTGATTTATATGTTAAAATACGCCAGCATGTTTATCAGAGGACGCTGTCACCTTGTCACGTCATTTGTGCTTTGAATATTTGCTGCGTGCGGCAAAGAAAGTTTTCCTTGCACTGGTTTTCCAAGATACTCAGCTCATCGAAAACGGACTGACTGCTCGTCTTGCCGATTTCCCACTCTTAGATGAATTCTCCGTAATGTTCCCGCTCCGAAGTGAAAATTTACCCACCGCAGCCGAGCGAATATTCATTTCCAGTCCTCGCGAGAACTTTTCAAGGAGACAGCGCCCTCTGTGGTCGCATTGGATTGTGGGCATAAAAACATCCTTTCGAGCGCGCACAACACGTCTTCAAACATCCGATATTTTTCGCCTAAGTCAAAAAACAACTCTTATTTCCGAATTTCTAGCACGGCAACCTTTGGCAAATGGGCCAAGACTCTCAACTGCGGGCCGCTTTTAAGACGAGAGTTGCTTTCAGACTGTCCCGCCTGGCTCAGTACTCTGTACTGCGAAACGCCGATTTGTTCCAGCGTTTGGCACGCACAGAGAAACACCACTGGCTTCTTTCAGAAGTGTCTGACTTGCCGATCGACAGACTTAAATGACGTCCGTTCGACCACCAGGCTGGCGAGTTTCCATTAAAGTTAGCTAGCAATCGACACCTCACAGCCACGTAAGTTTCCTATCAATGAAACTTAAATCGATGTTTTAACCGCCAAATGTATAGTCTACGTCACACTATCAAACAATACTTTCCAAGCGTCAATCATTTCACGTGCCCTAAAGGTAATTCAATTCGTGCATGAATATTAATACGCAAGGGAATGAGCTGACTTGGGTTTTTTTGCATACG
>JAEMWC010000030.1:1382500-1400000 GCA_016490735.1 Pachyseris speciosa | reverse complement strand
TTAATGTGATCAAGTAAGCTTCAGCTTACTTGATCACATTAATTTGTGAAGTATCTTTTGTCTGATTGGTTTCCTTGCTCCCAAGGGACATTAACTAAAAGAGTCGAATCGGAGATTTTAATTTTCTTCTTCAAACATGAGGTCTTGCGTTGCCGTCTGTTTTGAATTATCACGAATTTAGAAGCTAAAAAAGAAAAGAACAACAACGTACACTGACATATCCCAGCAAGTATTTCACTCAGTGAAGCAAGACATGCGGTCGGAACAAAAACTAGGCTGGCAGCACAAAAAGACATGCAGATGAAGGAGGATATTTTCTCTTAAAACTGGCTGAAACCAGTTTCCAACACTTTCAAGCACGTATACTTTCAGTGGATCGATGCTACAAAAGGCTTGGATTAAATCTGCTGATAGCTGGCAGAACTGAATTTCGAGTAGAATAAGCGATTTTGGGGGCGAGCATTCTGCCGGCAAAATAAGGCATTTTCGAGCAGAATGGTGAGCAGAATAACGAAAAATCTCTTGCACTAATGATATGCACAACATTATTAAGGAAAATTAAAAACTAAAAAGTGCTGGTCAGTGGAAACTAGAACAGCTTAATATTATGTGTCCTGACTCCTGAAATTGCTGAAAACTCATAAGCTGTGTTGTATACGTGTATACTGTTCTGTCTTTGAGCAATCTTTGTTAGCTGGAAAACAGAGTACGATACTTATGCGTCTTCGAAAAAGCACAAAACAACAAAACCTTGCATGAAAACAAAGTACGATAGTTTGTGTCAGTCAACAGAAATTGACCGCGTTTTAAAACCCCCAAACAACAACAGTATGTGTTAGAAACACCCCTAATTTTAGTTTTAAGTGATAATAACTCAAAAACGAGCTCAGTGACCCCCATTTCTTATAGTTGACAGAATCAGCATGTTGGGATCTAAACATGTTTAGATAGAAACACGAGCGCAATTTAGAAACGATATAGTAAACGTCTCCTGGATGTAGCTCTTAAAGCCTTTCAACTGACAACTGCATCGTGTAATTTATTTGTTACCGGCATTTAACGACGATACGAAGCCGGACTCCGTGGCACCACCGCGTGACAGAAAAAGACTGCTAACAAAATGTCTTATAAAATTAAGAAGTGTTTGTGTTGTAGAACACAGAAGAGTCAGAAGAAAATCAATCAAATGTCGGCCTCATTCAAGAATCATGAATTAAAGTGGCCCAACATACTTTTTCCTGAACACTTCTTGCCTTACAGTCTGGCAGGGTCTACAATGCTTGTAAATGAGAACCAAGACCTTGTTTACTCTTCCAATATTGTTTCTAGTATCAAGTGTAGTGGACTGGGAACAAGTTTTGTAAGCCCGTGCGGCCGAATAATAAAGCAGAGAGCACATGGCCAGATTTGTGTGCTGTTGTGTTTGTGTATTTTTAACTGTTTTAAATACGTGTTTTGGGTCTTTAAGGCCTCAGGCATGAGTTAAAACTGGGGGTTGCCAAACTCTTTTTATAGTTATTACCACATAACGGTAAAATTAGGGGTGTTTTTTTTTTAACAGGTTATACTGTAGCCTACTATGTTGAAATCGTTTTCGTACCTTGTTAATCAAAGACTGGGCATTTGTTTGATACCACTATGAAGGTAGCAACTTATTAAGATTGGTAGAAATGATCAATCAAAGTCACCCTTTTCTCAGCTGTGTAGGAAACACGTCTTTTACTTCGCAGGAACTCTTTAACTCGCGCACTCAATATTATTGAAAATAAATACCAGAGTTCAGACAGGCTGATATTCCATTTAAGGAGAAATAACAGTCCTCTTGCCACTTAAAATATTACCTTAAGGTCGTAACTTTTATATTTATATATTAGGCACGTCCCTTGCAAGAGGTCCTGCCCCCTCCACTTCCTTTGCTGTGGCAACATGTTCACAAGCACAAACAAGGCAGCATGCCGGCCGGCTCCAAAAAGATCCCTCCGTGGAACCAGCTCCTGTGCGATATGTGAACTTTCTGGCTTACCAAGATTATTCCGTGGAAATCATTGGTGGCAAACACTTTAAGACACCAGACGGGGAATTCGTGGAAATCAAGAGCGGCACACAATATCAAATACATGTGAAAAACTCACGCGATTATGGTAAGTTGCAATTAAAAGCTTTAATATTTCATGGATATTCGTGAGAAATATCAGCTAAACGAGAGTACTTTTCAAGTTCACTGATCTGTTGTAATGAGAGAGCATGAAATTTGATAAGTACGAAAGTGCCGAGACAGCGGGACCAGTACGTAGACCCTTGTTTTCGTTTTACTTGGCTAGAGCATGTAATGGTGAGCAAAATGCCATAACTTTGGGAACGAATGCCTTGTGAATGAATGACTTTATTATATACTCAGCTCAGCTTCACATAACATACAGATTTGAAATAAACATATTCAAATAAATACAATTAGTAGAGCATCTGTGCTCGGCTACAAAGATTTGAGACTTAAAAAAAAAGAATTATTATTATTATTATTATTATTATTATTATTATTATTGATAAGGAATAAAGATAATAACATCTAAAGAGGGAGAGGATTGGGATCATCCAAATAGCAGAGGCTCTGAATCTAGTGCATGATACCAATGGAATACAATATGACAAACAACATTAATAAGAAATTCTTTCTGATAAAACGTATTTCTTCATGCTCTAGGCTAGGTAATTTTTATTACATTTACAGGGTTTGAAACTAAATTTTGAGAGCACTCACCATCTGGTGAGTGACATTCACATTATACACGCCCGGCGGATACGTTTTCTCTCGCCAAATACACCACAACATGCAGCTTCCAAGTCAAACTAAATAAAACAAAGTATAGAAAAGCAATTGTGTCAAGTGCTGCTCTTCTGATGTTAAACTATTAAATATTACAGCTGATGTAGTTTTTCTAAAGTGATTTCTTCTGTCATCTCGGCAGCTGACCCATAGTCACTCCAACACCCTCGTCCTCACTCCAACACCGTCATCCTTCTTTGCTCTGAAGACGACTTCCTCTTCAGTCTTTTCCTCTTGCTCAGCAGGCATTTCCTGCTGAGCTGCTGGTTAGGGAGTGGCGGTGGTTTCTTCCACAACTGATTTTAGGTCTAAAGGGGGTTAGTTTCTAAAGAGATTGTGGTGCTGTGTCGGTGGGGAAGTGAAACAAGAAAATTTGGCTTATCAACAGAGTTGATAATGTAAATTGACCACCGTAGTACTGTACGGTAGTTCTGATTACATAACGCCTAAAACTACACGGCACACTACAACAATAATTCAAAACCAATAATCAACGCCAAAATATAATGCAGCACTGGAAAATTAAGGAAACAACGAAATAGAAGCTCAAAAAACAAACAAACAAACAAACAAACAAACAAATCGTCACAAGTACGTACAGGAATTCAAAAGCTGACGTTTCGAGCGTTAGCCCTTCGTCAGAGCGAATAGAGGAATTGTGAGTTGTGTATGGTTTAGATACAGAATATGGAGCTACGCTATTGGTGGTGACATGGTAATGTGAAAAACAGGAATAAATTAATTGAATGAAAGGCGCTCGTTGATACCGTGGTGATTAAAAGTGCCGATTTGAAAGATAAATTTTTGCTCTAGATTTTTACGGCTTTCCGTGGTACCTTGATGTAGGGAAAGGCCAGAGATCGACATGTGTTGTTTGGAATGGCTAGGGAGATTAAAATGCCGGGCTACTGGGTCTGACACGTTAACGTTTGATCTTGCTCGATTTCTTGAACTGCCTTCATTGAGGACTGGTCTTCTTGCCCTCTTGCCACCGATCATCCATTTGCTGATCAAACACCTTCGCACCAGGAGTTGACATCTTTCAATTAAAAAGTCAGTTTAATTGATGTATGTACCCTTGAATGTACCTTACAATTCTTACTTTGCGAGTATACTTGTTCGTGACTTGTGAGGTGTGGTTGCCTTTGTGGCCATCAGATCTTGTTCTCATGCGACGCGGCAGTATCTTGAGTACGATTAGGTAGTTCATGTAATTAATACTAGTTGAATAAAAGCCACTTCGTGTATATATTTTACGAAGCGGAAAATTTGTGTCTATGTGCTAGGTTTCGGAAGCTTTCAGAATATGAAAAGTACTGTTTTGTCTACGTTTACATTTTATTTTGTCACAAACAATCAGTTACAGTTTTATTTTCCTGAAATATGAAAATTCTACATTGCCAAACCGGGCGAGTAATCTCCGATTCCCACTCGCCGGGCGGGCTTGATACTCACATTGGTGAGTGGGCGAGCGCTAATTCCAAACCCTTAAAATAAGTATGACAATTAAAGGGCACTGTCGCCTAATTTGGGTCAGAACCCAAACATGTGTTTGCAAAGTGGAACGCTAAAAAATTTTGCAGTTTTCCTACGAAGTATTGCGGTTGTCTGTGGGCACGGATGATGAGGAGGAAATGCATTGCAACTTGAAAAAGTTAGGTTAACATTTCAGCTTCAAGTTTCGGCATTGTGTCCTTGAAAAATCGCCATAAAATACTACTACTTCCCTCTGTGTCCAACAAATAATGAGAAATCTACTTCTTCGTGTTGGACAGGCCGATCGCGTAATGGAAAAAGTTCTTCCTCATGATTTGAACAACTTATGACAAGAAGTACCGTGACAGTGCCCCTTTAAGTATAGAATTTGGGAAGAAGGTGAGCGCCATGAAACCAAGTAGAATTAACTCTATTCAAGTCAAAGTAAAAGCGATTCATCTCACTCAGGTTTGTTTATCTTGGCGACATAATGAGTGGCGTAGAGCTTGATTTGAGACGATTCATGTCTCAAAGACATTCCTTCATTCTTTAGGGTAATCGTTTTTCTATTGTTTTTTTTTTTTTTGCTCCTGTAGGTTGTAATCTGGATATTTCTATTGATGGCTATGACGTTGGCGGGTGGGTTGTGGATGGAGGGCAGGAGCTAACTATACAGAGATCTGCTTACGAGGCCAAGAAATTCACCTTTTACCGTGTAAAAACAGCCCCCAAAGAAGCAGGAATTGAGCCAGGCCGGGCGGAAAATGGCATCGTGAAGTGTGTGTTCACCCCAGAAGCCTTGCTGAACATTCCAGTTATAATTCCTGGTTTGCCACACCCACTAGAAGTGAACATACATCCGAGTGCGACAGTTGGTGATTTGAAACGTGAAGTGCAGAGCCAGTCGAATGCCTCTCCTGATCTGGATCAGGTTCTTGTGCTGGATGACAAAGTTATATCCAATTATAGACGTCTGAGGTCAGTAGGTGCCAAAACGCTCTAAATGTATTTTTAAGGCCTTCAAACTCCCAATCAATATCGTTAATTAAACATTTTTCTCAAGTTTCGGTCGACTCCGGCTTTTAGACCAAAGCTTACTTAGCTTCTTCACAAAAACAAACCGAGTCTTATCGAATAAAACTCTATTTCCAGATCACAATCGTATCGGCACTATGTTGGGCTCACTTTAGAATTTGGCCGCTTTTCCGATGATGGACTCACCTTAGAAGGACTGAAGGACTCGGTTGGCTTAGATTCCTTAGTACCACGCAGTTGAATGTTTACGTAGTGTTATTTTTTGTACGTTCACGAGTTCTTTTAAGCTTTGATGACAACAATAAACTTTCACAAGATCTATTTTCGACCCTTTTGACTCTCAAATATTCGGCAATTCTTTCCTATCCTTTATCTAAGAAAAATGCAATCTTGGCTACGAACGTTATGGACACCATGTAGCCTCGAAGAAAAGAAAGTGGAATTTTATACCACACTGAAGTAAACCAAAGCACATGTACTCCTAACTAAGGAATGGGTCTAGTGCTGCAGGGCTCATTTCATTTTTTCGACATTTTGTTTTCCCCAAACTAGTTATGTGCTTAAAGCGTCCCCTGGAAACCTGAGATTGATTGATGTCGAGCTGGAGATCACGGTCGAGGCCTCATCCAGCGCGATCTTTCCCGTTAAGATCCATCCAGGCAGAGCGAAAGTTCGCGATTTGATGGACCAAATCGAGAGAGAGCTTGATGTTCCCATTAAAGACCAAAAGTTGTACCATGGAAAAGCTAGATTGTCAGACGCACCAAAGAGGGGCCTTCCTCAGGAACTCATATGCAGTTTAAAACCGACAGTGTTTGTACTCGTCCCCGAATACATTGATGTAGCGATAGAAGACCTGAGTAGTGGTGAGGAGTGCATCGTTAAGATTGATAAAGGAAAGACGCTCCACGAGCTATTGAAGGAAATACCATCGTGCAGTGCGTTGCATGAAAACGAAGTCACGTTCTTTTTCAATGGGCAGAAACTCCGTTCCTCCAAAGGTACACCGCAAACCTTGAGAAGCCTTGGAATTTGCTCTGGATCAAAGCTGGACTTAAAGAGGTTAGAACTGCATTCGTACAAACATTTCCCATTTGAACTATTGTTGACTTATTACACTAGGACTAAACGCAACACTAGGATTAAACGCAAAAAAAAAGAGTTCTCAAGATTTTTCCCACTGAAGAGCTGTATTTTCATTGTTGCCGCTGATGCTGATGGTGTTGTTGTTGTTATTTCTTATTTGTTTGTTGTTTAGCATATACAGACTATATTGCAGTCATGTTGTCTGTCTTGGGTTTAAATAAAAAATTGGCGTTAAGCCAAATTTAAGAATGTTTTCAGTTCAGCTGTGTGCACAGAATGATCTCAGAAATCCAAGAGAAAGACGTCAATGCAATTAACTTGTTGAATGGAGAAGTGTAATCAGTTTATAATGAATTTTTTCGAGACATGAAGGAAAACTATGAAGAACAGTAACCCGCCTCTTTTTGCGGTTGCAATCCGTTCCCATCCTGGCCATTCGGCCATGGCAAAGGGCCATGTTTATTTATTTTCACTTCACTAGTTGACTAGTCTTCAACAAAACAGCACCGTTATTTTAGAGATCATTGAACACAAGCATCTCTTGTCACTTGTTCAGTTAATGCTTAAGGTTGATGACATAGCGGACCCTTCAAAGCTAAAAGTGTAGTCCATGTTAATAAGAAAGGGAAAAAAACCTGACTTACAAGGAATCTAAATTTTTGCAGGCAGAGAACTAAATTCAATTCAAAATTGAAGCTTGTTAGTTCTAGAACAAATAAATCGCCCTAGACAACTGGTATTAAGGGACGATAAGGCTTGGCTTCTCTCTATTCATGGAGTAGTTTGCCATGTCCAAAGATTTCACCAGTATAGCGCATGAAACACATAAACCTCATGACCATGAAAAACTGTTGAGCGTAACATTCAATATTATGCTCATAAAGGTACAGGTACGATGTTTTCATTCAGTCACTTCATAAGTAGGGACATATTCGTGTCTTTGTCCAGCTTGTTCAACCAGCCAAACTGCACCACCTGTCTCTATCCCTCCTTTCACGGCGCTCTTCTTTGTAATGTAGTTCAACTCGGTACGTGTTCTCGTACTGTCTTCCGATACCGTGTATGACCAGGCGAGAGTCACAGTTTCTTTGATTGATTGAAATATGTTTGATGCTTTTATCCCTGTAAACAAAAGTGTGATGAGTGACTATTGACGCTTTTCGTTTCTTTTTTTTTTTTTTTTTTTACAATAGAGAAGAAAAGAGAGATGAAAAGGTTATCCCCGCCACTCCTGAGGATAACAAAGGAAAAAGTGTGTATTTTTGCCCATTTACTTATATAGTATCCCCGTCGAAGAACCAATTTTTTTTGGCCCAAGAAGATGAGACTGTGATTTCCTTATTTCCAACCGACTAAGTCGTAAATTTGACCAATGTCAGCCCTATTTTGGGCAAAAAGACTTTTGAGCGACGATTTGAAAATGATGCTGAATAGCTCAAAGTACGAATAAAAATTCTCAAAAAGTCATTAAGTCAGCAAAGTCTAAAACTACATATTCAAACCACATATATATGTATATAGCCTATTTTCAACAAATTATATTTGGGTTTAGTGAGAGCTCTGTTCATTTTCCATATAAAAGCCAGGGGAAATTATATTCACAGGACTGTCTGTCACTGATTTGGTAGAACTTGAATGCTTCCGAATCTCGTTGCCGTCACAGGGTACCCAAAATATTGTTAAACCCATTCCCTTCGTTCAGTCCAAGATGGAGCACCGAGCTTGCTTGCAAATATAAATATTTCATCATGAAATGGACTTCGTAATATCGAGTTGATGACGGCTTTCTTCGTAAATTGTTTTCTTTTTGTGTGAGTTTTGCTTCTATTTATGTACCTGACGCCTTATTCCCACTGCCAATTTCAACTATTTGACTACCTGCATGGGATCGAGGCTAATAGTGTTTAATATTCTTCCTTGTTTTGATAATTCGACTACAGCATTAGCTATAACGCGACTACATTTATCTGGTCTGTTGGTAGTCGTATAATTGGCGTGCCACTGCTGTGCATAGTTCACAACACGAAATTTTAAGTACAGCCTGTAATAGCTAATATCAAACACAACGTTTTCTTTTTTGCAGAGACACCTTCATTTCTTCAGAGAATACGGGCAAGATTTTTTGACCAAAAGGAACCCGGTAACTCAAAACTAGTAATAACAATAATAATACTAATATGAATGATGCGTATGAAATAAATCATATATGAACTGCGGAAATATGAAGAATGATCCTCGCAGTTGTGAATGCAATTTATGCTTGATGTTTAAAGTTTATTAACAACGTAAAACCATAACACCGTGAGAACTTGATGCTGGCTTTTGCAATCACTGAAACTGCGAAACTTGCTCTTGAAGAAAATTGTAGTTTAAAAACTTGAAGAAACTTGTAACTGACACACTTGAGGGAACTTGCGGCTGAAGAAAACTTGAAACTTAGAGAAACTTCAGCCGGAGTTGACTTTGCTTGGTTGCGACAACAAAGTGAAAACGAAAGTTTCTTGCACTTTTCTTGTTAAAGATGTCGCGATCGCTGTCGTGTAAAAACGACATCATACTTTTAAATATAAGTTAGGAAAACAGACATGTTTCGTCGACTAATCCGATTAGTGCGTGGAATATATAAATAGAGAGAGAACCAAATACCTAAGAGCCCTTATTCGCATTCTTCTGGAACTACTAGTAGAACACAGCTAATTATGGCTAATGAGAGATTGACATAAACATTTTCTTTGTTAGGTGAAGGATTTTCTCATGGTATATGCAAAGCCTCAGTTCAGTTTATTCACACTTGTTCAAACATGATATAAGTGTACAAGAATAGAAAAAAGTAAAAGACAAACAAAGCTAGCTTTCATGTACATTAGACATTAATTTGAAATAGTGCATAGTAGACAAAGGAGCAGAGCTTTCGCCTCCTTGATTTTAAGCTGAAAGGGGGTGGAGCCTCTTCAGTTCTTTTTTCTACTACTACTACTACTACTACTACTACTACTACTACTACTACTACTACTACTACTACTACTACTACTTCTACTGCTACTGCTACTGCTACTGGCTACTGCTACTGCTACTGCTACTGCTACTGCTACTGCTGCTACTGCTGCTGCTTCTGCTGCTACTACCACTACCACTACCACTACCACTATTGGTGTCCTCCACGGTCGAAATTGCCCACCTCTAACCACGTGCGATTTAAAGTTACCTAGTTTTTGTCCGTTAAAAGATTGGTAGTTGTCCTTTTCAACACGCAAAGCTTGTTACATGTTCTTTGTGTTGTGTAAGTTATGTTTTCATTGGTTGCATTTTCAGAAAGATATATGATTTTAATTTTTTTAATGTGGGCACATTCGACTCTTTCGTGGAATCGCACTTAACAATGGCCAAAAGCTCTCAAATTTCACTATCACGTGACTTAGACTAGTACCACGCGATGCTGAGAGAACCCCTCCAGTACCACTTCTTTTTAGAAAGTCGAAAACTTTGAGGAAAAAAAATGCAGTAAAGGTATAACTATTATACTGTACTTACACGTCTGTGAAAAAAAAAGTTTGCCTGAAATTCACTCTAACTTTAGCCAAAGTTTGTAAATTTCCAAGATTAGGTGGTACTCTCTTGAAAAAACTACATATTGTTCCTGTGTGATAGGAATATATTGTGTGTAAAGATTACACGATTTAGCTAAAAGCGCTTTGTTCCACAGCACGAAATGTACGTTTTGACATGAAAAATTTTTCATGTGGGCAGATTCGCCGAGAAGGTTTTTTGTGTTTATCTCACTCCCGTTTTAATCCAGAGAAGCGAGATTTACACAAGATATATTTCAATACTTAGCCAACAATCAAAGCTTTGTTAGAAATTATTACCACTCAATGCTACTGAGCTGGACCTACTTAAAGTTTGAGAAATGTGGGCAAATTCGACCAAAGACGATGAAATTTTTTATTTTTATTTTCATTGATTTCTCCCCGTCAATAAAATTTTAAGACACCAAATAAACTGAAATGCAAAGATATATTCCTCAGCAAGAGAATGATGCAATTTTAATATATTTCCGCTAAATTACAATAAAGTTACAATTAGTCAAAGGGAAGCAGTTTTTTTTCCTCTAATTTTGATTCATGTTTTTTTATATATTCAATCTTTTAATGAAATTTTAAACTACCTGCTGAGTTTAAACAACTTGAACAGCAAAGTGTGCACAACAAGTTTGGGACAATATTGTCAAATATTTTTGGAGATATCCTCGAAGTAGTAAAATCCAAAAAAAAAAAACAGTAAAAAGTTTGAAGACCTGCTTTAACATCATCGTTAAAGCCTTTATTTTTAATATATTAATGTGAGTTTAACACAGATAATAGTCCAATATTACATCAATGTGTCATATAAGTTTGGACTTTTTAAAAATAAAATACCTTGATTTATCAGTTTATAAAGACATCTATTTTAAAAAACATATTTTTGGAAGAAATTTTGTGTCAAACTTTGGAGAGCTGTAGCGCCATTCTGTGTCAACCAAATTAAACACGTTGTTTACTGACTGTTGTAATAGGTTGGTACTTAGTCATACTGGAAGTTCATTGTATTTGGCTAAAACCAAAGGAAGATATTAAACTTTAAAATTTCCAGTTGGTCAATGTCAATGTGCTGCTGTTAGAATGTTGTGCAAAGAAAGTCGCAAAAACTCGAAATTTTAACTCAGCTTTTTTAAATGGCAATCAACAGAAAGAACACATATTGGACTATACTTTGTGTGATTTTCAAGTTGTTTTGTTAAAACGTGAATTTTCTACCGTTTTTGAAAGTTATTATTTAGGTAGCAAAAAAGTGCGATTGCGGACCTATTTTGTGGGCATTTTCGACCAAGATGACGGAAGTTAAAATATATTAAGATAGTGACTGGAATTACTCCTTTTTGCCCGGGGCTCTTAAACAGTTTTATAGAAGGGGTCTTTGTCTCTCTTTTGGTGAAAATCCTGTCCAATTTGGTCAATATCGGAATCTTTTAGCGTTATTTAAGTATCGGAGAAGTACGCATTGCGGACCTATCTAATGTGGTCATTTTAGACCAAAATATTTGACAAGGTCAAAGAAAAGTAAATTCTCAGCATCTATGAAATATGCGAGGCCAGGGACTACCTAATCACACTGGTTAGCCTTAAG
This sequence comes from Pachyseris speciosa, assembly GCA_016490735.1. NCBI lineage: Eukaryota > Metazoa > Cnidaria > Anthozoa > Scleractinia > Pachyseridae > Pachyseris > Pachyseris speciosa. The sequence goes on along the minus strand of JAEMWC010000030.1, from coordinate 1,388,416 downwards.
ACAGGTACTCGCCCTGGCGCCTTGGAGAATTTGAAAGTGCAAGAGTATTTCAATGCCAGCACTGATCCCACAACAAATCACAAAGTGCTACTGGTTCCGCAGCACAAGAGACAAAACGACGGGCCAGCACCATTATCTTTGGATGATGAATTACAAGAGCTCTTCAACATCTATATTCATGAAATACATCCGCAGTTTCCATTGCCAAGAGGCGCAACCATTTTTCTGCGCAGCGATGGCACTCCCTTTGAACACGGCTGCATCTCAAAACGTCTTCCCCAATTCTGGAAAAGAAGTAATGTAAGACCAGACATCAGAGTAACAGGCACAAATATCCGCAAGTGGATCGTAACAGCATGCTATGAAAAGAAAAGGGAAGGTCTAAACGTTAATGAGGAAGTGCTGAGGCGCGCCATGTGTCATTCTGATAAAGTGGCCAGAAAGTGCTATCTCAGAGAGGATATGACCACCACCGCGGCATCTGCCATGGACATCATATCCATGTGCACCTTGAGCGGAAAAAACCACCACCCTGACCCAAACATCGTAGCCAAACCGAGATCTGTTGAATGTGCAATAAGCCCATCATCCAATGCTCAGTCGTCTAATGCTAGCGAGTCAATGTTACACTTTGCTGATGACAACAACATCCAAACACGTGGGATAATCTCCAGCCCAAACGCAGTGAATCCATCATCCAATCGTCAGTCGTCTAATGCTAACGAGTCAATGTTACACTTTGCTGATGACAACAACATCCAAACAATTCAGGTCATCTCTAGCCCAAAAGCAGTGAATGTAACTGAAAAAGAATCGCCAGCAGGTTCTGGAGGTAAGTCTCCAGGAGAGAGAAAACTTTCCAGCAAAGAGGAAGATACCATTTTAAATGTTTACGATGACCTTATTAAGTCCAGTGACCAGATAGTTACTGATCATGTCAGATGTTCAATGAAGCATCATGCAAGCCTTCGTGTTCTTGTGCCCATTCCGGGCATGGTGAAGAAAGTTGTGGACCGAGTCCGTTATCTTCAACATAAGAAAGGCCAAACAGAACCAGCCATGAGACCAGATGACCTCCGAGAGACCCAGGTCGAGGAAGAAACCCAGAACTGGGTACGGTCAGCAGACTCTTTGAGCTCTGCTTCTTCTACACGAACGTTGGTCAAGTGGTCAAGTGAAGAGAGCACGATGATCTTGAAGCACTTTGGGAATCTTGAAAACAATCCTACTAAAAAAGAGATGCAGGAGGCATTTAACACCATTGACGAGCTCGTACCACTTTTGAAAGTATAGGGCTTCAAACGCTGCGTCGACAAGGCGAGGAACACCCGCAAATTTCTAAAGAAAAATAAAGCAGCGTCAAATTAGCTCGTTGCTCTGGTTGCGTTTTTTCTTCTGTTGGGTTAAGCATCTCTGGTTGAAGTTTGCATCAAGGATGAAGGAGATACTCATTGCCATGACCGTGAAAAAAACACGTTGAAATTCAAGAGTTGAAATTAATAAGTTGACATTAAAAGTTGAAATTGACAATACAAGTAGCTTTGGTGGGTTGAGCATCTCTGGATAAAGTTAACCTCTCCAAGGACGAAAGAGCTGCTCATTGCCACGACCATTGTGTCTCCAGGAAAAAAGAAAAACAAGAAAAAGAGTTGAAATTAGAAAGCTGAACTTCTGTAACATATCATTGTAAATAGAATTGTGCCATACACAAATCTAAATTAATTCTTATTTATTGTACCTTAAAATTGTACATAAAAGTGTGAATATTGTAAATAGTTCCCGGCGACATGAGTCCAGCTGGTGAATGGATGACACCCTCCAGGGACTGAGCAGTTTGTCAGGGATTCAACACAAGCTGGGGTGCCAGCCCCCGGAGCGTGCCCCACAAACACGCTCAGTCTCTTGGTGGTACTCTTGCCGTTTGATACGGCAAGGGGGGACTGGGAAATCTAAATGATAATATGCTTTCTTTCTGCAGGCCAAGAACTGTACGAAAAACCACAAAGGGGGTGATGAGCCCCTCCAGTTTGGTGCAAGCCTGTGCTATGCCTCTCAAGTTTCAACTTTAACCGCAAAATCCTCTTAGAGTTACGTTAGAAACACTTAAAGGTCAAATGAACCAAAATGTCGAAAACTTTTCTTTGTGTCATTTCAAAGTGACCGAACACTAAAAAGGACTACTGGAATACAAAATCACGTAGAAATTGTCCTATCTGAGCTTTTAAGGGAGTAAAACAACAGGGAGTACGGAAATATCCGAAGAACAAACGAAAACGTTTCTGAAATGGCCGCGCGCTTGACATGGAAGGAATGGAAACAACCACGTGTTGTTGTGACGTCACTATTGGCGAGTGGATGAGGAGCTCAATGCTATACTTATTCTTTGCGATCTGTCGAAAAGTTCTTCGTTTTAACCTTTCGTTCTCTCTTCGAAAAAGGCCGAGGAAGTCGAACATGTGGTTTTTAACGTAGAGCGGTACTAGTATGAACCAATTAATGCACTGATTAATGGCAACGGAATCGTATGCTGGAACCTCCGATGACTCGTCTGACTGCAAAGAATACGATGTAAACAAGGACCGAATCGGTCAAGTGGATTGGTGAGCATTTGTTTACTCAATATACTGTAAAAGATCGCCGTAGAATGGTCAATAAATACGTTGGAATCGCCCTTGAAGCATTTGCTTTGTTCTCTGTGGTGTTTAATTGTATTTTCGATGTATACTGTGAAGCCATACTTCCATGCGCTGCTGTTGTTTTGATCCGCGTTTATTCTATATTAATATTGACCATACTATGAAAAGGTGGCCATAAAATTACAACTGCATGCTGTTCGCTTCATTTCACGCATTTTATCTGCTCCCTGTGTTTTTTGTACATTTTCACTGTTTATTGTTATGCAATACCATAATTTCCATGCAGCTGTTTTTGTGAGTCCGATTTCATTCCGATGACACTTCGTGAACAATCCCAAAGGCTAGATAACATGTACAATCGTTGTAACAGGGGTATCCGTGAATTGACAAAATGCCAGTGATTAAATCTTATATGCTTTTTTTTAATGAAATGTTTACTTTTCTTTACAATCTTGACTTGCACTTAAAATGCAGGTGCATTTCTGGAAACTGTGTGCCCATGCAAACTGGGCAGGAAAGTGTCTGCTGTCGTGAAATCTCAAAGTCATCTGATAAGATACCACATTCCATGTCCTGTATTACTGAGAATGAGAATTTTACTGCTGTGTGCAGCTGTTATTTAGATAACTTATAGCCAGAATCTAGAGAATGAAGGCCCGATTTATAATGAGCCACTAAATGGGGATGTATATGTATGCTTGTAAACATTGTCATATTTTTTTGTCAGAACATCACCAACATAAATATGTGTGTCTGGAAAAGGTTTCTGATTTTGGGTAATGCATGAATTATGTGGGATTGTGGTAAGGAGTTCACCTACAATTGGTGTATGTCAGTATCAAAATGGCCACGGAAAAGAGCATAGTCATAATTTTGGTCTAGAAATGAGCAAGCTTGTGAATGGGTGGGCTGTACACCGATGCTAAATATCTCATGGCCGTTAACAACCTCCCTGAAAGTTTTCCATTTGGTATATATTCTGTATCATTACACTACTTGCAATAACTTGCATGATGTCAAAGTGATTTAACATAATTCATTGTCCCATAAACTCCATCCAATCTAGATGTGGTTACTTGCACCATTTGTACAGATACATGTATTTGTCATACCACCAAAACTGCTGCCAAAACAAATCAAGCATTCCTTTAGGATTAAAAATACTTAGATGATAAATTACTATGTCCTTTGACTGTAAAATGAAATATTATGTAGCTCCAGAGAGTATACAATTCATGCCACTAAGAATTTTATGAACCAAATGAGGAAAAAGGTTGTGCAAATTTTGTCACCCAAGGTTTGAGAGTATGGTATTATATATAGATTGGGTACGTTTTCCTCTTTTCTGTCAGTACATACAGATATGTTGCCAAAAGGCAATATACCTATTGGATACACGAGAAGCTGTCATCTTGTTTTTGGTAAAAAAAATAAAATAAAATAAAATAAATAAAAAAGAAAAATAAATTTAAAAAAATATATATAGAGAGAGAGCTTTCCACGTGAAAGTACCGTAGTTTTTCGGTTATAAGGTGCACTCGGCTATAAAACATACCCCAACACTTGGTAAAAAGACGCACCATAAACTGAAAGTAACATCAGAAGGACTAGAAATACATGTGGAGCGACAACGAAGTTGTAGTAAACAGGAACAAAATACCGTGCATAAATAAACAGCCAAAAAAGTAGAGGGAACACATTTTATTAAGTTAATGTACTTGTGACCTACGAAATAACCAAATGTTTGTAAATAAAACAAGAACGTTCCATCCTGATTCGATTCGAGCGAAATTGTCACCTGCGCGGGCGAAGAAAACTATAAAAAACTGATTCACTGTGATCATTCAGTAGCGTAAACACTAGCGACGAGAACGCTCGGGTAACTGACCACAAATGTCAGAGCAAAAAAATGGATGGATGGACAAAGGTTTGTTTAATTTCTTAAAAAAAAACATCAGTTTCCATATCTCGCAATGGAGGTGTTTGCGATGTTAGCACTATAACTTAAGTATCACATTACAGAGCACCTGCTTTTAAGCACGTCCGATATGCAAACAGACGGCTTTGTTTTGAAAATACTCGCGATGTTCTTTTATCTCGCATTACCAGTTTTGAACAAGTTGAATTGAAGTTCTGCTTGCCGATATATCGCAAGCTAAGGCGACATAATTAATTTTCAATTTGGAGCAATTGCCTGGCTTTCGGCTTATAAATCTGAGACAACTTGTTCCCGTTAGGTCACACTCCCGTTCAGGTTGCCGTATGAAGAGGACGCTCAGTTACTCCGCTTTCTAGGATATTATTATCCAACCACTAATATCATCCTCCTTGAATGTTAACAAGCGCTTACTTTTCTGAAAGGATGCGAAGTGAAAGGCTCTGGCCAAATATATTTACGGCTCCTGTTCATTACGTAAATTCGATTTGTACGCCACTTATAAGAATATCAATGGTTTGCACGGAGGTCTCAGCTCTTCACATCCCAGCAAACTTAATACAAGATCTAATTATCAGAGAGAGCAAAAGGATCACTCTACTTCCAGCTATTTCAAACAAGATGGAAAATGCCTACTGCTAACTTTCTGCCGTTTTGCAAACGCTGAGCGAATACATTAGGAATTGCCACTTGAAGTCGTCTCGTTATTCGACGGTCTAGAATTGTTGTCGGTGTTGCTTCTTTTCTGGCCGATTTTTGTTTCGGATTCCACGTTTTTATTCTTTAAAAAAGTTGGTACGGCATCATCTTTCAAGTCAGTCTTCGTGGCTTGAAAGCTGGAACTAGCGAACTCCTTGCCACGAGATTTTGTTTGAAGATGTGTGGTGTGAAATGTAAAATGGTCGGCACAAGCGATTCCCTCTTCAGTCTTATGAGCCATTTCCTCCTTAGTTTTGGGTCATGTGGAAACTTGAAAGTACTTACTTTACACTTGGAATTGTTGCTGCAGTTTATTGCAGCACAAAACAGTGCTTTCCGCTAAAAAAACGACACTAATTTCAAGACTCACTTGTAGTTTCTAATGTGCCCGCAATTTTTCAGCTCGCCAATAGTGACGTCACTACCGTTAATTCCGACAAATTCCCGACAATTGACCCGACCGCTCTACGAATATCAAAGCCAAAACGAAGCACTTTTCAGCATCCAATATCTCTGGGATGCAATACCCGATCACTCTGAAACTCCAGAATATGTTTATTTCTTACTTAAGCTACAAAATTCAATAAAAATTGACTTAAGAAAAAAACTTTGAAATTTTGGTTCATTTGACCTTTAAAGAACATT
>JAEMWC010000030.1:1370000-1377500 GCA_016490735.1 Pachyseris speciosa | reverse complement strand
TGAATGTCGTCTAAAAAGACACGAGTTACGAAGAGTATCAAATCAAAAACATCGTGATCCCTTTAACTCTGAGTTGCGGGAGAAATTTCATAAAACCTTGACTGATTACAAAAAGCTCCTTGACTCAAAAAGGAGAACATTTCAGACTGAAAAATCTCTGAAACTCGACGAACTAGGATTAAATCCCAACAGCGCATCGTTTTGGAATTGTTTAAAGTCAATGAACGATACTATTGTCGAAAATGTCCCCGCCCCTATCTCGGAGGAAACGTGGCTCAACCACTTTCAATCCTTACACTCTAAAGACCCGAGAACTTCCATACAACAACAAGAAATTTATAATGAGTTGCAATCATTGGAAAAAGAAAAAGAAAAGCTTAGCAATTTAGATCATTCGATAACTGAACAAGAGATACGCCAAGCAGTGAAGAAATTAAAAAATGAGAAATCCCCATTTGTTGACAAAATTAGAAACGAAATGATCAAAGCGAGCCTTGAATCGCTTATGCCTGTTTATAAAAAACTCTTTAATCTTATTCTGCAATCTGGGAAAATGCCAGATATTTGGTGTCAAGGCCTTATAACTCCGATCTACAAATCGGGTGACAAGAGTGACCCGACAAACTATAGAGGCATATGTGTATCTAGCTGCCTTGGAAAATTGTTTAGCTCCATTTTAAATCAAAGATTACATTTGTACTTTGAAGAAAACAAGATATTACATAATTCTCAAATTGGTTTCCTGCCCGAAAACCGTACTGCAGATCATGTTTTCACGCTGAGGACCCTAATAGATAAATACGTCCACTACCATAAAGAAAAGGTCTATGCTTGTTTCGTGGATTTTCGTAAAGCTTTCGATTCCGTCTGGCACGAGGGTTGTTCAACAAACTACTCAAGATTAATATAGGAGGCCACTTTTACAACCTGATTAAAACCCTTTATTGCAGCTCTACATGTTCCGTAAGAATCAGAGAAAACAAAACTCGATCTTTCTCATACTCAAGAGGTGTACGTCAAGGATGTATTTTAAGTCCCCTTTTATTTAACCTATATATCAACAATTTGCCGTATTTATTCGAAAACACCATGTCTGATCCATTCATTCTTCCAAATGGAACCAAAATAAATTCACTCCTATATGCAGATGATTTGATAATCCTGTCAAGATCCAAAATAGGGTTACAAAACTGTCTAAACGCGCTCTCTTCATATTGCGGAACATGGATGTTACAAATCAACCCAAAGAAAACAAAAATAATGATATTTCAAAAACGCCCAAGGAAATCTGTTGACACAAACTTCAAAATAGGCACTGAAACAATTCAAATTGTTCAAGAATACACCTATTTAGGCACACGTCTAACTCCAACAGGAAACTTTACTCTTGCTCAAGAACACTTAAAAGAAAAAGCTCTACACGCCTTCTCTAGTATACGAAAACATACACTTCTTCATAGACTAAATCCCAATACCGCATCACAGATTTTTGACACGATGATATTCCCGATCTTAAGCTACAACAGTGAGGTATGGGGGATGTACACTAAACAGGATTTTAAAAAATGGGACAATTCCGCAATAGAAAAAATCCATCTCAAATTCTGTAAACGCTACTTAGAAGTAAACAATAAGGCCTCTAACTTAGCATGTAGAGCCGAACTTGGGAGATTACCACTAATTGTCCAAATTAATCAAAAAATTATGAAATATTTTGTCTATCTAAACAACAAAAATAATGCTTCTATAGTCAAACAAGCTTTCCTCATGTCGAAAAACCTTCACTCTGTTAATAATTCCGGATTTTATTCCAATTTTATAAACATGATAGAACAATACCATTCATCTAATGTAGATCTTGAGTCTTTTGACAATGACACAGTTAAGCGATATTCAACCTATATGGAGGAGAAGTATATATATTTTTGGCAACACAGCGTTGAACATTCAAAGAAATTAGAATTTTACAAAGTTTTTAAAGATGAGTACTCTACATCCGATTACCTACATCAGCTTAGAAATTTTAATGAAAGGCGAAATTTAGTGAAGTTTAAAGTAAGTAATCATAAACTTATGATTGAACTAGGTCGGTATCAGAGAGACCATATACCAAGGGAAAACAGGTTATGCCCATTGTGCAAGTCAAATCAAGTTGAAAATGAATCTCATTTCCTGTTTCAGTGTAGCAGATACTCCTTTCAGAGGGAGACTTTCTTAAATCAAATATATGAAATAATACCTGACTTTGAAATGAAATCAACCTCTGAAAGCATAAAACTACTTATGAACTCTAATGATCATCTTGTAAATAAGCTAGTAATGAAGTTCATTTCGTCATGTACAAATATACGTGATACTTTACTATTATCTAATGAGAGTAATGTAACTTAGGACAATATTACTATTAACCTTGTTTTGTTATTAATTAATAAGCTTTTGCAATACTGTAAAATTTTGCGGTCATGCAAATAAAGCGATCTATTACTTACTTACTTACTAGGCCGCCATGTTAGATTATTATTTTTATCATTATTATTATTATTATTATTATTATTATTATTATTATTATTTTAGGACATTTATTATGGCCGCTACTACTACTACTACTACTACTACTACTACTTTTGCTGCTACTGCTACTGCTACTACTACTACTACGACTACTACTACTACTACTACTACTACTACTACTACTACTACCACCACTACTACTACCACTAACCATACCACTACCACTACCACTACCACTACCACTAATACTACAACTACTACTACTACTACTACTGCTACTGCTTCTACTACTACTACTACTACTACTACTACTACTACTACTACTACTACTACTACTACTACTACTACTACTACTACTACTACTACTACTACTGCTACTACTACTACTACTACTACTACTACTACTACCACTTCTACTACTGCTACTACTACTACTACTACTACTACTACTAGGCCGCTATGTTAGATAATTGTTATTATTATTAATATTATTATTATTATTAGTGTAGGACATTTATTATGGCCGCTATGTTAGATTATTATTATTATTATTATTATTATTATTATTATTATTATTATTATTGTAGGACACTTAGTACGGCCGCTATGTTAGATTATCATTATTATTGTAGGACATTTTACGGACGTAAGTAGGCACGTACGTAAGGTGACCAAAACCAAATTTCCTCGAAAAATGGGTTACTATATTTTCTTCTCAATGGTGCTCCGCTTCGCGGCCTTTCGAGTCCCCAAACCTCTGCTATCAAGTCAAATATCCAACTCAAGTGAAAAAATTCCGTCTTTTAATGCTCAAAGAAGAGGAAGTCAAATTTATTTAATAAAAAGATGTCTAAAGCTAATTGTCACTTCAGATTAGTAATGTTAAGTTAAAATACTACAACAACAACAACAAGCTTTATTTGCATGACCGCAAACCATTACAGTATTGCGAAAGCAAATCAAGGATCTAAGAGAACAAGAATGGAAACAGTTTGATAACAGTTTGTTTCGTAAATCAAAGATGGGGAAATAAACTCTAATACACTGCAGGGGTACAGATGAAGGCTGAACAGAAAACAAACAAAAAATAACCACAGCAAATACAGTTGATTCGTTTCATGTTTTTAAAATTCCGCTGAGCGATAAACAGTAAAAGAACAGTTTGAAAATTATCAACACCGGTAAACGCCATTTAGAATAGAATATGATAATTTATTTCATGTCGGAGAACGTGGGAAGTGTTTACACAATCTTCCGAGCCAGAGGCTCATGTTATAAACGCTTGACAATTTTAACGTGATGATCGATAAACTCAATAAAGTGAACGAGTAGCAAAGGTTTTCCGAGAGCAAACTTCAATTGCGCAATAACGCGATAACTAAAATCGCGCTCTTAGTTTAAAAAGAAAATCTTGATTGGCTAATCAGTATTGACTAAGGGCGGACAGGTCTGTCATATTTCTGTCGGGGGAGAAATAGTTTCAACAAATTAAAGTCTAGGGCTGTTGAGTTCGAGGTTAATGTTTACTGAAATTGGTCGGATTCATTTTCTTTTTCAAGATTTTAGTTTTGAAATATTCGTTTATGCTGCCTTTTCACTGTTTTGTATATTTATTCATTAAACGTTTGTATACTTTAAGTACTTTTTCTTTCGCTATTTCCTTACCATTTTATTGTTTTTGTTTTACAGATGAAGAAACGCAACGTCCTGGGGGTAAGTTATTCATTTTCTTTGTATCCGGAAGGGAATATAAACGATAAATTAACACACTTTATGAAGCCGGGTCAGCGATCAGAAATCTACAGTATACACAGCAATAAATCGGTGACAAAAAATGTGGCTTCTAGCGGTTACAGTGGAATAGATATTGGAAGGTTAAGGTTTAAAAGGAAAATAGATACAACGCAGAATGAGCGAAATCCTGATCCAAACATAATTTAAGCACTTTCTTTTTTGTCGCGTCTGGGAAATGCCACAGCGACTGATCTGTTTAAGGTGGATGAAACCAGTTTCCAGCGTTCGCTAGCACCTATACTTTGACGGATAGATACTACCACTCTTTATACAGTTAATACTACGATAGCGGTATGAAGGAGATGCTCAATCATTGGTGAAACATCGACAGCAATTTCGTTGACATGATGCATTGTCATAGCAACAGCATAACGTGTTAGAAACACCCCTAATTTTATCTTTGAGTGATATTAGCTGAAAAACGAACTTTTACTATAGGGAAATAATAAGCATGATAAGATACAACTTCGTAGGAGATTTTCGAACATCTATCAAAAATTTAAGGTGGCTCTGAACAAAGCGCCGGAATCATCAACTTAGTCATTATCTCTTTTCATGTTCATCCCAATACCCCTTCTTCTTGGACTTTCTTGTAGCGAGGTTTTCCTTCGATTACTAAAATGTAATTTTGGTTCTTTTAATGTTTAACGGATACAGTACAGTGTTCTGTTAAGTAATGTGTATTTTTGTATTGAGAAACAAATTTTACGTTTTAACTTTCCTCTGAAAGCATCTTAAAGAAGAAATCCTGACCGAAGTCTTCAGATTTATGTGGCCTCTTTTAACATAGTATTTATTATAAGTAGTGCTTTTCCTGGTGTTGGTCAAACTCTCGCGGCTTCTCCGCTCACTCTCGCGCTCCCGAACAAAACCACCAGCTACGGAGGCTACTAACATGTCTATTTTTAATATATAATTTGTTTTATTCTTATCATTGTGAGTTTTAATGGAAGATTCTTCATGGCATTCTTACCCCTAATTGTAACTACAGGTAAAGAAACATCCGGTTTATACTGCTTTTTGAACAAAGGCTCTTCCTTTTCTTATCTTTGTTATTCTATGTAATATATACAAGTTATGCAACGCTTTCGAGTGGTATACCGTGGAATATCTCACGAGTCCCTTGTATTTTCTTGGTATACACACGAGCCTTTAGGCGAGTGTGAATACAAAGAAAATACAAGTTGACGAGTGGGATATTCCACGGTATACCACGAGAAAGGGTTGCATAACTATTTTATACCATGCCATAGAAAATGCAGTAGCCAGCAAGGCCAGCATGAGCGGGAATCTCAAAGCACGATGGGAAGGTTAGGTGTGATACTGTTTAATTGCATTGATCGATGGAAAGGTTCGATGGAATACTGACGAATATACAACGGTTTTCCTGCATTCTGAGTGGCTGTACTTTCTATGGTATGGTATAAATAGATTTAGCCAAGCCTAAAAGCGGAGCTCCACTATTATAATTTTTTTGTACTGTTATTGAACAGCTACGCATGGCTTTCCTTGCGCCAATATGTTATGGTTAGAGCAGTCAACAGGAATTGGCCGCGGTGCAAAAATAGCGATCTGTTAATCCAAATGAAGAACTTGACACTGTTTACGTGGCCTAAATTCCAGCAAGATAATTTACGTCGCAAGGTTTGTCTCCGCCCAAAGATTAACATCGAACGTTTCATGAACACATTTGTAAATAGACTCATTTTTGAACACAACCTGCTATAATTACATAATTTAATTTTAGCCATAGTATATTATTGTAATTTTCATTACACAGTTCTCTTTTTTCTTTTTCGCAAACTATCTTCAGGAAGAAATCATGACCGAAATCGTGGCTTCTTTTAAGACACTGTTTCAGTAGCACTTTTTCTGGTGTTGATTTTCACCTTGTTATACTATGTAGAAACGTGCATAAAAAGACGACCTATTGTTTCTTTATTTGTTTGTTGTAGGTACCAAAGCGAAATAATTGCTTGACTGTGTTCTGATCTTGTTTTGCACCTATCTTTTTTTCCTAAATTTTTCCATTTGCAACCCCATACCGTCGATTGCATCTACCCGTGAACGCACGAGCCCAAAACAGGTTTTCACGTGATGCCAAACGTCTGCGTTTCAGGTGTCAAACTTTCAAAGTTTTCCCGCCCAAATGTGAAGTTCCTTCAGTGTTCTCGTGGTTCAATTCACTGTCAACGCAGTCAAGAAATCTGAGGAAAGTCAGTGAAAATCCGCTCACTGATATCTCCTATGATATATATTGAAAGTAGGACGCCTTTTTGATAATTTCTTCCTTTCTTGTTGACTAAAAACATATCCCTACAAGTAGTGAAACACTAGCTGAAACTTCACATTTGGGTGGGCAAACTTTAAAGTGCCCCTAACCCCAAAATATGTTTTGCCCTTAAATAAATCTACGCACCTGTTCGAAACGCATTGTGCCATTTTGTGCCATTTTAAACCAAATCTTGACTCTTTATAGGCTGTAAAAGTTACGAAATCTAGCCATCATCTGTCCCACGACCGAGCTAGTAAGGGGCATGGGTCTAGTCCTGGTTTGACGTCAAAAACTGCTTTGCATGCATGTTTAGAAAGACTTAATGCGATGCAAATCAGTTTGTGACGTCAAACCAGGACTAGACCCATGCTCCTTACTAGCTCGGTCATGGGACAGGTGATGGCTAGATTTTGTAACTTTTACAGCCTATAAAAAGTCAAGATTTGGTTTTAAAAGGCTCAATGCGTTTCGAACAGATGCAAAGATTCATTTAAGCGAATAAAGTATTTTGGGGTTATGGGCACTTTAAAGTTTGACACCTGAAACGCAGACGTTTGTCGTCAAGTGAAAACATGTTTTGGGCACGTGCGTTCACGGGTAGATGCAATCGACGGTATCCACCTACCTCAACTATTTTTTTCTGTGTTCTTTATTTAAAATACAGTCCCACAAAACCCAAATACTATTGTGAATTTTTTGGTCTCAACCAACTGAAAATAGAACTTTTGTGGCCTAATGGACAACAAATCCTAGCATTATGTTACTTTACATGTATGTATTGTCCAAAATTAGTCATACATTTAAACCAAATCAAGCTCCCAATGGTCTCTAGTGTAGGTTGCATCATTTGCTGAATGTCGCGGCCCTTCTTTTAAGATTTGTGTTCATGTGCTGGTACACAAAATGCAAAAAAGATATTC
>JAEMWC010000030.1:1362500-1365000 GCA_016490735.1 Pachyseris speciosa | reverse complement strand
CGTTTACTGACAAGTCGGATTCATTTTCTTTTTCAAGGTTCTATTTTTGAAATTTTTGTGAATGTTGGTTTTTCACCGTTTTATATATTTATTCATGAATTTGAATGAATGAAATGATTTGTTATTTTGTATAGCGCATTTTCTATGACGAGATAATCAAATGTGCTTTTACGTATCATGACGGTTATTGTGTAGTAACATATGATGTGATACATGATATATGAAAGTCCAGGCCACACCACTGGAAACTACGTCCCATACTCTTTGCGAACAGTGTGTAGGTTCTTTAACGTCCCACAAATCATTAGGAACAAGTGCTGTGAGACGGGGCCTACGGTTTATCGTCCTTATCGGAGAAGACCAGAAAGTCTAACCATTTGCAGATGTCACTACAAAGGCATCACTTTCTTGTATATTTTTTTAAAGACCCTGCGTGTTGGTCCGGTTTGGGTTTCAACCTGCGACCTCCCGCACGGTAGTCCGGTGCTCTACTAACTGAGTTAACCGGTCAGTGGTTGCATAGCTTATGTACTTTGTCTTTCACTTTTTTCCTTTCTTACTTTTTTGGTTTTTGTTTTTGTTTTACAGATGAAGAAAATCGACTTCTTGGGGGTAAGTTATTCTTTTCCTTCGTATCCGGAAGAAAATATAAACAATATTTTCAGTTAACGCACTTTATGAAGCCGGGTCAGTGATCAGAAAACTAAAGAACACACAGTAATAAATTGGTGGCGAGATTGGGGTTTCTAGCGGTTACAATGCAATAGAAAATGGAAGATAAAGAGTTAAAAGGAAAATAGATATGACGCAGAATACGCGAAATCGTGATAAAAACAATTAAAGCACTTACATTTATGTCACAGCATAGCGACTGATCTTTTTAAGGTGGCTGGCACCGGTTTCCAGCATTTGCTAGCAGCTATTCTTTGACGCATCGATACTACCACTCTTTATACAGTTGATACCACGATAGCGGTATATGAAGATGCTCAATCATTAGTGAACAAGCTGCGACAATTTTGTTAACATAATGCATTATTATGGCAACAGCATAACGTGTTAGAAACCCCTAATTTTATCTTTGAGTGATATTAGCTAAAAAACGAGCTTGGTGACTCGCATTTTTTACTATCGGGAAATAATAGGCATGATAAGATACAACGTTTTGCAAAGTTTAAAGAAAATTTCTTAGGAGATTTTCGCACACCTTTCAAAGATGGCTCTGAATAATGCGCAGTAAACGTCAACTTAGTCATTAGCTCTTTTCATGTTCATCCCTGTACCCCTTCTTCCATCCTTTTTTATTTTTTCCAGAAAATCAGCCAAAGAAACAAACCCATATTCTACGATGAGGGTTTACGCAAATCAACTGACCTAGTTGAGAATATAAGCAAGTTGCGGATCGTTTACGCTTGGAAAATATGCGGTTCGCACTAAGATGCTTTACAACGAGTGCGAAGTCGATTTTTGTCTAGTTTATACACGGCTAATGTTTTGAATTGTGTAACAGTGAAATTGTTTCATTTCTGTTTTTATAAAATGTAGTGATTTTTATAAAGAAATCATCTATCGAAAGATAAAAAGGGTCACCTTGCAATATAAGAGAGTTAAATCAAGGGCCTCTTTCACACTATTCAGTTCTCGAACCTCCCTTGAATCAGACATTTTGTCGATGCAACCCTCTCGTAACAGTGGTCCGACATAGCTGCCTTAGGACGTGAAAGATTTTGATATTTTCTATTCTCAAAAGTGTTGTTTGGGTAATTTTCTTTGAGGGCTAACTTATTCCTGAGCAGATACTTGCAAGAAGTATAGTGAGATAGAGCAAGTGTACAGTTAATTTGTTCGATCCTGTGATCCTATGCGATCAGGTGGCAGACAGGCTTTATAGAAAGTTGAGTCGTTTGTTGGATTGTCCTTATACTTCTGAAGCAAGACCACTTGTAGTCGAAAACGTGGAAAACACCACTCGAAGCGGTTGCAGAGAAAATGGCTCAAACGCTTAAGGTTATTTTTTATATTTCGTCCTTAGCAGTAGTAGTAGCACTAGTACTAGCACTAGTAGTACTAGTGCTAGTAAACTCTCACTGAAGCGCACGGTGGCAGCGCGGCATCATCGTAAATGATGTATTTGTTTAGTGGAAAACAAATTTTAACTTTAAATAAATAAATAAATAAATAAATCCGCTTAAAGTGTTTTAAAGACGAAATTCTGACCGAAATCTTCAGGTTTCCGTGGCTTGTTTTAACGTTGAAAACACTCTTTCTAACATTGCTTTTCGCTAACATGTTTATGTATGACTTCTTTTTCTTATCATTATGAGAGTTACGGGAAACCTTTTTAAGGTGATTCCTTACATTTGCATCGCGCATCCTTACTGCGCATAATTTATGGCGTCATTTAGCGCGCGCTCGTGCACGCGCACATTGAAAACATAGCGGATTTGCCTTGAAATTGAGTCTGTTAGTAGAAAAATGGCTATAGCAAACCAACGAGCGC
>JAEMWC010000030.1:1182500-1360000 GCA_016490735.1 Pachyseris speciosa | reverse complement strand
AATGTGTATATTTGTATAAGGAAACAAATTTTACCTTTTAACTTTCCACTCAAAGCATCTTAAAGAAGAAATCCTGACCGAAATCTTCAGATTTCCGTGGCTTCTTTTAAGTCACTGTTTAAGAGTGTTGATTTTCACCTTGTTATACTATGTAGAAACGTGCATACAAAGACGACCGATTGTTTCTTTATTTGTTGGTCTTTATCTGTTCACACCAGGCCGGAGTATTTTTCAGAACGGCATAAAATGCTTCCAGCATAGTGTAGACGTTCTGATCGGCTAATTTTTATCGTGAATAAGAGTACAGACAAATGAAATTTTATATTGTGCGAAAGTCTGTAGCAAGATGGAGTGGGGCGACACGCAGGACTTTAATATTGTTTTCAACTTTAGTTTTGTTGATGACACCCGCCCTGACGGAGAAAAAAAATTGGAATTCGTGTCTTGTGTAGAAGCTCCTGAAAATAAAGCAACTGAAAGAAAAACAGCCTTGTTTCCGAATTAGGCGGAGTTGACTTTCAAGAAATTGTTTGAAACGCTGAGTACAAAGGCTCCAATCGAAACGTAAGTTAAAGTGCTTTGAAAATTAAAGTAAGTAATTTATTTAAGCTCGATAACGTGGGGAGTGGTTGCCCAATCTCCCGAGCCGAAATCTTCAGATTTCCGTGGCTTCTTTTAAGTCACTGTTTAAGAGTGTTATACTATGTAGAAACGTGCATATAAAGACGACCGATTGTTTCTTTATTTGTTGGTCTTTATCTGTTCACACCAGGCCGGAGTATTTTTCAGAACGGCATAAAATGCTTCCAGCATAGTGTAGACGTTTTATCGTCAATAAGAGTACAGACAAATGAAATTTTATATTGTGCGAAAGTCTGTAGCAAGATGGAGTGGGGCGACACGCAGGACTTTAATATTGTTTTCAACTTTAGTTTTGTTGATGACACCCGCCCTGACGGAGAAAAAAAAATGGAATTCGTGTCTTGTGTAGAAGCTCCTGAAAATAAAGCAACTGAAAGAAAAACAGCCTTGTTTCCGAATTAGGCGGAGTTGACTTTCAAGAAATTGTTTGAAACGCTGAGTACAAAGGCTCCAATCGAAACGTAAGTTAAAGTGCTTTGAAAATTAAAGTAAGTAATTTATTTAAGCTCGATAACGTGGGGAGTGGTTGCCCAATCTCCCGAGCCGAAATCTTCAGATTTCCGTGGCTTCTTTTAAGTCACTGTTTAAGAGTGTTATACTATGTAGAAACGTGCATACAAAGACGACCGATTGTTTCTTTATTTGTTTGTCTTTATCTGTTCACACCAGGCCGGAGTATTTTTCAGAACGGCATAAAATGCTTCCAGCATAGTGTAGACATAGCCTTAATGGAAGCGATATTCTCACATTTAAAAAAAACATACAAAGATGGGATAGGCAACGAAGTTTAAGAAAGTATACCATAAAGTAATTTTGCTTAAACCTTTTACACAGTCTTGAAGCTTTGGAAGTCTTCTAATTATGTGAGGAAGATGAAGCCAATAAGAGATTTTGCGCACCGGTACTGTTTCTTTGAAATTGTTTAAAATTCAGACCAATTTCATGAATAAAAATTGTAGTTTTTGAGGACTTTTCCAAAATTCTCCAAATGTAAAGCGCTTTGGGAGTTTTTAATATCATTTCTTGAAATAATTCCCCTAAAGGGTTGTTTGGGTGGTATCAGCCAAAATTCCATTTTTCGAAACTCACTTGAGATTCTCGATATATTGTGACATTGGCTCTTAATGTTTAAAAGCTGGAAATATTGACATGGCAGCGCTTTTTCTAGCATTGCGTTGTGTTCAAATGTTCCACTAAAATTCATCTACATACATTTTACTCTTAGACGTGGTGAATGTTTTTCATATACTCTATATATATTTAAAACTTTAAAGGATTATTGATCTAATGCGTGACAAATTGGAATTTTTAATTGTTTCCTTGTAATGAGTTCAAGTTGCGCTAACCCGCAAATAGCTAAGGCTAATCTAGGCGGGTAGCGGGTAGGACTGTTTAAAGAGTAAGTATAATAATTGTCAGTATGGGATAAGTGAAGAGATAAAATAGATATACATGCACGCAGAATAAATAAATAAATAAATAAATAAATAAATAGATATATTCGTAGTTTGTTTTCTCCACCACTTGTTGTTTTAAGCGGCAGAGACTGCGAAAGTAAATGAATAATGGATTATGTTTTTCTTCAATTACTAAACGTTATAATTTTGGTTCTTTTCATGTTTGGCGGATACAGCGGACGAGACAAGTGGTAAGTAACGTATATCTTTGTACTGGGAAACAAATTTTATCTTTTGATTATCCTCACAAAGTATCTTAAAGAAGAAATCCTGAACGAAGTCTTCAGGTTTATGTGGCTCCTTTTAACATAGTATTTAAGTAGTACTTTTCCTGGTGTTGCTTTTCGCTAGCATGTTAGCTTGCATAGCTGGCGCCGGGTTTTCTTGGCAGGCGTGCGAGCGAGAGGGGA
Source organism: Pachyseris speciosa (assembly GCA_016490735.1). Classification (NCBI taxonomy): domain Eukaryota; kingdom Metazoa; phylum Cnidaria; class Anthozoa; order Scleractinia; family Pachyseridae; genus Pachyseris; species Pachyseris speciosa. The sequence continues at coordinate 1,357,491 of JAEMWC010000030.1, read as the reverse complement.
AGCCCCTATGACAATGGGGTGGAGTCAACGTGTAACCCTCGCGGCTTCGCCGCTCACTCCCGCGCTGCCCAACAAAACCACCAGCTACTTAGGCTACTAACATGTATATTTTTAATTTGTTTTAATATTCGTATCATTGTGAGCTTTAATGGAAGCCTCTTCATGGCATTCTTACCCCTAATTGTAACTACAAGTGAAGAAACATCCAGTGTATACCGACTGCCTTTTGAACAAAGGCTCTTCCTTTTCTTATCTTTGTTCTTCTATGTATAAACATGGCCCAAGCAGGGTCTATTGCTGCTTTGTCTTTTTAATTTAACTATAGGAATTTGTGACAAAATGTTACTTAAGAACATGATAAACAGGTAAAGAGCTAATTCGGTGACGTTTTGACATTAAGTCAAAAAAAATGATTAAATTTTTTTAAAAGGCGTATTAATACTAAAGGAACAATAAGTGATTATGAAATGTTTACAAAAATTAATAACACCCTTATCATCTCTTGCTTTAAACTAAACAACAAATTTAGCACGTATGAAGTGCGTTTGCACCAGATTAAATTAGGTTTGTGTTTCTTGATGAAAAGCATTTCAAACGCTAAACAATCAAACTTCCTTTGGCATTTCTTAAGAATCGTGAAGACATTGCGATTCAAACGAGCGCTGAACACAAATATTGGGCAATTGGAAACATCTAATTGAAGCGCACGGTGGCAGCGCGGCATCCTTGTAAATGATTCACTTGCTTATTTAGGAAAAAAAAAATCCGCGCAAAGTGTTCCAAAGACGAAATCCTGACCGAAACCTCCAGGTTTCCGTGGCTTGATTAACACTGAAAACACTCTTTCTAACATTGCTTTTCGCTAACATGTTTATCTATGACTCCTTTTTTTGTTATCATTATGAGAGTTAATGGAAACCTTATTAAAACACTCTTTCCGTTGGTAAGAATTTTTTTTATTAACAAATAAAGTAACATTCAATGTATAGTGCCATTAAGGAAGGCTCTTGCTTTTCTTGATTTTGTTCTTCTACACAGAAACATTCTTAGCAGGAGGGCCCATTGTTTGTTTGTTTGTGTTAGACACCAAAGCGAACTAATTTCTTGCATGAGCCTTTATAGACCTTTCTTTAGGAATTTCTTTCAAGATTTTAGAAGGCCCCTGAGTTAAACACAATAATAATCCACCTGCTCTATTAATGTTTCCCTCGCATCGAGTAACTTCGCATGGCTTTCCTTGGGCCAATTTTGTGTTTAAAAAATTGAGCAGCGGGAGGAAAAACGATGGAAAAAAACAAACAAACAGTCTTTAGTGAAGACTACTTTCAGATGAAAGAGTAAAGAAACTCAAAGCTGATCAAAAACAAAACATTGCAAGAAAGCAAAGCACGATGCCTATGTTTGTTCATAGATTCTTGAAGAAGGAGGAGAAATTAGAAGAGTAACAAAAATATCTTGTAGTAAGCTAGAAAATTATTAAGCAATTTTAATGAAAACTTCCGTACGAACTTGATCGTTTAGAGCAGTGAGAAGGTAGAAACGTATCTCGTAGTACGTTAGAAAAATTGCTAAGCAATTTTGGCATAAGCTCAAGTGTCCGCAGAAAAGACAAAACGGAGTACGAACGATAGTTTAGCAGCGCTATTTCACACAAAATCTTCCCTTGGTTAAGCAGACACAAAGCCACAAAGTGCCCTGATCAGTTTCTTCTCTTCTTGAGCGCTTTCCATTAAAACCCAAATTTTCGAGATTTCCGGTTCGAAATCGAATGGAACGGGTAAAGTTCGGGGAAAAGTTTCCGAAAATTTAGGAATACGTTTTGAGTGCACCCTCTTTGATGGAATTTCCAGAATGACTTAACTTTTCGTGTTCCATTCGCGATAAATATGGGTTTTAGTCTCCCTTCCGGGCGTGAGCTCACGTGGACAACCGGAAAACCAATAAGCGGACGAAGCACCTTCAGCATGTTAATGCACGTGACCTAGAATTCTTGGACGTGGTCTCAAACTCTCACTGAAGCGCGAGGTGGCAGCGCGGCATCATCGTAAATGATGTATTTGTTTAGTGGAAAACAAATTTTAACTTTAAATAAATAAATAAATAAATCCGCTTAAAGTGTTTTAAAGACGAAATTCTGACCGAAATCTTCAGGTTTCCGTGGCTTGTTTTAACGTTGAAAACACTCTTTCTAACATTGCTTTTCGCTAACATGTTTATGTATGACTTCTTTTTCTTATCATTATGAGAGTTACGGGAAACCTTTTTAAGGTGATTCCTTACATTTGCATCGCGCATCCTTACTGCGCATAATTTATGGCGTCATTTAGCGCGCGCTCGTGCACGCGCACATTGAAAACATAGCGGATTTGCCTTGAAATTGAGTCTGTTAGTAGAAAAATGGCTATAGCAATCCAACGAGCGCAGGCACCCCATCTTTTTTTAAGTCATTGTAATCACCTTATCATAAGCTTTGTATGAGAAAAGACTGATCTGATTTCTATTGCTGAAAATTAAATAATTAAGTAAAATAGCACATACACTGTGGACTTTTCTATTTGCAGTTTAGTGACCATGTCAAGAAATATGGTTCAAATTTTTAATCACGGATTCAGCTTTCTGTCTAAATCAGACTTAAAATGTTTAATTGCGTCCAACGTAATGTATGGACTGTAGTTTAATGCGTGTTCTCGTCAGTTTTGGCTCACAAAGATTTTACAATAATTTGAAATACGTTCTTACAATAAGCATCAAATAATGCCAAAATGGGGCATTTTCAATTCCTCACAGCTCCTAAATGAGCATGGGCACCCACCTTTTTTATTTCAAAATTGAAGTTCTCATATGATAAATATTTAGTGGGCAAAGTTTGAGCAAAAATCTATTGCCACTTTTATTTCGGAGGAATTACCTTAAAACACTCCTACCCTTGGTAAGAATTTTTTAATGACAAGTAAAGTAACATTCAATGTGTACAGCCATTCAGGAAGGCTCTTGGTTTTCTTGTTTTTCTTCTTCTGAGCTTCTGAGCACAGTGTTATGGGAAGTAATGTGTATATTTGTATCAGGAAACAAATTTTACCTTTTAACTTTCCACTCAAAGCATCTTAAAGAAGAAATCCTGACCGAAATCTTCAGATTTCCGTGGCTTCTTTTAAGTCACTGTTTAAGAGTGTTGATTTTCACCTTGTTATACTATGTAGAAACGTGCATACAAAGACGACCGATTGTTTCTTTATTTGTTGGTCTTTATCTGTTCACACCAGGCCGGAGTATTTTTCAGAACGGCATAAAATGCTTCCAGCATAGTGTAGACGTTTTATCGTCAATAAGAGTACAGACAAATGAAATTTTATATTGTGCGAAAGTCTGTAGCAAGATGGAGTGGGGCGACACGCAGGACTTTAATATTGTTTTCAACTTTAGTTTTGTTGATGACACCCGCCCTGACGGAGAAAAAAAATTGGAATTCGTGTCTTGTGTAGAAGCTCCTGAAAATAAAGCAACTGAAAGAAAAACAGCCTTGTTTCCGAATTAGGCGGAGTTGACTTTCAAGAAATTGTTTGAAACGCTGAGTACAAAGGCTCCAATCGAAACGTAAGTTAAAGTGCTTTGAAAATTAAAGTAAGTAATTTATTTAAGCTCGATAACGTGGGGAGTGGTTGCCCAATCTCCCGAGCCGAAATCTTCAGATTTCCGTGGCTTCTTTTAAGTCACTGTTTAAGAGTGTTATACTATGTAGAAACGTGCATACAAAGACGACCGATTGTTTCTTTATTTGTTTGTCTTTATCTGTTCACACCAGGCCGGAGTATTTTTCAGAACGGCATAAAATGCTTCCAGCATAGTGTAGACATAGCCTTAATGGAAGCGATATTCTCACATTTAAAAAAACATACAAAGATGGGATAGGCAACGAAGTTTAAGAAAGTATACCATAAAGTAATTTTGCTTAAACCTTTTACACAGTCTTGAAGCTTTGGAAGTCTTCTAATTATGTGAGGAAGATGAAGCCAATAAGAGATTTTGCGCACCGGTACTGTTTCTTTGAAATTGTTTAAAATTCAGACCAATTTCATGAATAAAAATTGTAGTTTTTGAGGACTTTTCCAAAATTCTCCAAATGTAAAGCGCTTTGGGAGTTTTTAATATCATTTCTTGAAATAATTCCCCTAAAGGGTTGTTTGGGTGGTATCAGCCAAAATTCCATTTTTCGAAACTCACTTGAGATTCTCGATATATTGTGACATTGGCTCTTAATGTTTAAAAGCTGGAAATATTGACATGGCAGCGCTTTTTCTAGCATTGCGTTGTGTTCAAATGTTCCACTAAAATTCATCTACATACATTTTACTCTTAGACGTGGTGAATGTTTTTCATATACTCTATATATATTTAAAACTTTAAAGGATTATTGATCTAATGCGTGACAAATTGGAATTTTTAATTGTTTCCTTGTAATGAGTTCAAGTTGCGCTAACCCGCAAATAGCTAAGGCTAATCTAGGCGGGTAGCGGGTAGGACTGTTTAAAGAGTAAGTATAATAATTGTCAGTATGGGATAAGTGAAGAGATAAAATAGATATACATGCACGCAGAATAAATAAATAAATAAATAAATAAATAAATAAATAAATAAATAAATAAATAAATAAATAAATAGATATATTCGTAGTTTGTTTTCTCCACCACTTGTTGTTTTAAGCGGCAGAGACTGCGAAAGTAAATGAATAATGGATTATGTTTTTCTTCAATTACTAAACGTTATAATTTTGGTTCTTTTCATGTTTGGCGGATACAGCGGACGAGACAAGTGGTAAGTAACGTATATCTTTGTACTGGGAAACAAATTTTATCTTTTGATTATCCTCACAAAGTATCTTAAAGAAGAAATCCTGAACGAAGTCTTCAGGTTTATGTGGCTCCTTTTAACATAGTATTTAAGTAGTACTTTTCCTGGTGTTGCTTTTCGCTAGCATGTTAGCTTGCATAGCTGGCGCCGGGTTTTCTTGGCAGGCGTGCGAGCGAGAGGGGAAGCCCCTATGACAATGGGGTGGAGTCAACGTATAACCCTCGCGGCTTCGCCGCTCACTCCCGCGCTGCCCAACAAAACCACCAGCTACTTAGGCTACTAACATGTATATTTTTAATTTGTTTTAATATTCGTATCATTGTGAGCTTTAATGGAAGCCTCTTCATGGCATTCTTACCCCTAATTGTAACTACAAGTGAAGAAACATCCAGTGTATACCGACTGCCTTTTGAACAAAGGCTCTTCCTTTTCTTATCTTTGTTCTTCTATGTATAAACATGGCCCAAGCAGGGTCTATTGCTGCTTTGTCTTTTTAATTTAACTATAGAAATTTGTGACAAAATGTTACTTAAGAACATGATAAACAGGTAAAGAGCTAATTCGGTGACGTTTTGACATTAAGTCAAAAAAAATGATTAAATTTTTTTAAAAGGCGTATTAATACTAAAGGAACAATAAGTGATTATGAAATGTTTACAAAAATTAATAACACCCTTATCATCTCTTGCTTTAAACTAAACAACAAATTTAGCACGTATGAAGTGCGTTTGAACCAGATTAAATTAGGTTTGTGTTTCTTGATGAAAAGCATTTCAAACGCTAAACAATCAAACTTCCTTTGGCATTTCTTAAGAATCGTGAAGACATTGCGATTCAAACGAGCGCTGAACACAAATATTGGGCAATTGGAAACATCTAATTGAAGCGCACGGTGGCAGCGCGGCATCCTTGTAAATGATTCACTTGCTTATTTAGGAAAAAAAAAATCCGCGCAAAGTGTTCCAAAGACGAAATCCTGACCGAAACCTCCAGGTTTCCGTGGCTTGATTAACACTGAAAACACTCTTTCTAACATTGCTTTTCGCTAACATGTTTATCTATGACTCCTTTTTTTTGTTATCATTATGAGAGTTAATGGAAACCTTATTAAAACACTCTTTCCGTTGGTAAGAATTTTTTTTATTAACAAATAAAGTAACATTCAATGTATAGTGCCATTAAGGAAGGCTCTTGCTTTCTTGATTTTGTTCTTCTACACAGAAACATTCTTAGCAGGAGGGCCTATTGTTTGTTTGTTTGTGTTAGACACCAAAGCGAACTAATTTCTTGCATGAGCCTTTATAGACCTTTCTTTAGGAATTTCTTTCAAGATTTTAGAAGGCCCCTGAGTTAAACACAATAATAATCCACCTGCTCTATTAATGTTTCCTTCGCATCGAGTAACTTCGCATGGCTTTCCTTGGGCCAATTTTGTGTTTAAAAAGTTGAGCAGCGGGAGGAAAAACGATAGAAAAAAACAAACGAACAGTCTTAAGTGAAGACTACTTTCAGATGAAAGAGTAAAGAAACTCAAAGCTGATCAAAAACAAAACATTGCAAGAAAGCAAAGCACGATGCCTATGTTTGTTCATAGATTCTTGAAGAAGGAGGAGAAATTAGAAGAGTAACAAAAATATCTTGTAGTAAGCTAGAAAATTATTAAGCAATTTTAATGAAAACTTCCGTACGAACTTGATCGTTTAGAGCAGTGAGAAGGTAGAAACGTATCTCGTAGTACGTTAGAAAAATTGCTAAGCAATTTTGGCATAAGCTCAAGTGTCCGCAGAAAAGACAAAACGGAGTACGAACGATAGTTTAGCAGCGCTATTTCACACAAAATCTTCCCTTGGTTAAGCAGACACAAAGCCACAAAGTGCCCTGATCAGTTTCTTCTCTTCTTGAGCGCTTTCCATTAAAACCCAAATTTTCGAGATTTCCGGTTCGAAATCGAATGGAACGGGTAAAGTTCGGGGAAAAGTTTCCGAAAATTTAGGAATACGTTTTGAGTGCACCCTCTTTGATGGAATTTCCAGAATGACTTAACTTTTCGTGTTCCATTCGCGATAAATATGGGTTTTAGTCTCCCTTCCGGGCGTGAGCTCACGTGGACAACCGGAAAACCAATAAGCGGACGAAGCACCTTCAGCATGTTAATGCACGTGACCTAGAATTCTTGGACGTGGTCTCAAACTCTCACTGAAGCGCGAGGTGGCAGCGCGGCATCATCGTAAATGATGTATTTGTTTAGTGGAAAACAAATTTTAACTTTAAATAAATAAATAAATAAATCCGCTTAAAGTGTTTTAAAGACGAAATTCTGACCGAAATCTTCAGGTTTTCGTGGCTTGTTTTAACGTTGAAAACACTCTTTCTAACATTGCTTTTCGCTAACATGTTTATGTATGACTTCTTTTTCTTATCATTATGAGAGTTACGGGAAACCTTTTTAAGGTGATTCCTTACATTTGCATCGCGCATCCTTACTGCGCATAATTTATGGCGTCATTTAGCGCGCGCTCGTGCACGCGCACATTGAAAACATAGCGGATTTGCCTTGAAATTGAGTCTGTTAGTAGAAAAATGGCTATAGCAAACCAACGAGCGCAGGCACCCCATCTTTTTTTAAGTCATTGTAATCACCTTATCATAAGCTTTGTATGAGAAAAGACTGATCTGATTTCTATTGCTGAAAATTAAATAATTAAGTAAAATAGCACATACACTGTGGACTTTTCTATTTGCAGTTTAGTGACCATGTCAAGAAATATGGTTCAAATTTTTAATCACGGATTCAGCTTTCTGTCTAAATCAGACTTAAAATGTTTAATTGCGTCCAACGTAATGTATGGACTGTAGTTTAATGCGTGTTCTCGTCAGTTTTGGCTCACAAAGATTTTACAATAATTTGAAATACGTTCTTACAATAAGCATCAAATAATGCCAAAATGGGGCATTTTCAATTCCTCACAGCTCCTAAATGAGCATGGGCACCCACCTTTTTTATTTCAAAATTGAAGTTCTCATATGATAAATATTTAGTGGGCAAAGTTTGAGCAAAAATCTATTGCCACTTTTATTTCGGAGGAATTACCTTAAAACACTCCTACCCTTGGTAAGAATTTTTTAATGACAAGTAAAGTAACATTCAATGTGTACAGCCATTCAGGAAGGCTCTTGGTTTTCTTGTTTTTCTTCTTCTGAGCTTCTGAGCACAGTGTTATGGGAAGTAATGTGTATATTTGTATCAGGAAACAAATTTTACCTTTTAACTTTCCACTCAAAGCATCTTAAAGAAGAAATCCTGACCGAAATCTTCAGATTTCCGTGGCTTCTTTTAAGTCACTGTTTAAGAGTGTTGATTTTCACCTTGTTATACTATGTAAAAACGTGCATACAAAGACGACCGATTGTTTCTTTATTTGTTGGTCTTTCTCTGTTCACACCAGGCCGGACTATATTTCAGAACGGCATAAAATGCTTCCAGCATAGTGTAGACGTTCTGATCGGCTAATTTTTATCGTCAATAAGAGTACAGACAAATGAAATTTTATATTGTGCGAAAGTCTGTAGCAAGATGGAGTGTGGCGACACGCAGGACTTTAATATTGTTTTCAACTTTAGTTTTGTTGATGACACCCGCCCTGACGGAGAAAAAAATTGGAATTCGTGTCTTGTGTAGAAGCTCCTGAAAATAAAGCAACTGAAAGAAAAACAGCCTTGTTTCCGAATTAGGCGGAGTTGACTTTCAAGAAATTGTTTGAAACGCTGAGTACAAAGGCTCCAATCGAAACGTAAGTTAAAGTGCTTTGAAAATTAAAGTAAGTAATTTATTTAAGCTCGATAACGTGGGGAGTGGTTGCCCAATCTCCCGAGCCGAAATCTTCAGATTTCCGTGGCTTCTTTTAAGTCACTGTTTAAGAGTGTTATACTATGTAGAAACGTGCATACAAAGACGACCGATTGTTTCTTTATTTGTTTGTCTTTATCTGTTCACACCAGGCCGGAGTATTTTTCAGAACGGCATAAAATGCTTCCAGCATAGTGTAGACATAGCCTTAATGGAAGCGATATTCTCACATTTAAAAAAACATACAAAGATGGGATAGGCAACGAAGTTTAAGAAAGTATACCATAAAGTAATTTTGCTTAAACCTTTTACACAGTCTTGAAGCTTTGGAAGTCTTCTAATTATGTGAGGAAGATGAAGCCAATAAGAGATTTTGCGCACCGGTACTGTTTCTTTGAAATTGTTTAAAATTCAGACCAATTTCATGAATAAAAATTGTAGTTTTTGAGGACTTTTCCAAAATTCTCCAAATGTAAAGCGCTTTGGGAGTTTTTAATATCATTTCTTGAAATAATTCCCCTAAAGGGTTGTTTGGGTGGTATCAGCCAAAATTCCATTTTTCGAAACTCACTTGAGATTCTCGATATATTGTGACATTGGCTCTTAATGTTTAAAAGCTGGAAATATTGACATGGCAGCGCTTTTTCTAGCATTGCGTTGTGTTCAAATGTTCCACTAAAATTCATCTACATACATTTTACTCTTAGACGTGGTGAATGTTTTTCATATACTCTATATATATTTAAAACTTTAAAGGATTATTGATCTAATGCGTGACAAATTGGAATTTTTAATTGTTTCCTTGTAATGAGTTCAAGTTGCGCTAACCCGCAAATAGCTAAGGCTAATCTAGGCGGGTAGCGGGTAGGACTGTTTAAAGAGTAAGTATAATAATTGTCAGTATGGGATAAGTGAAGAGATAAAATAGATATACATGCACGCAGAATAAATAAATAAATAAATAAATAAATAAATAGATATATTCGTAGTTTGTTTTCTCCACCACTTGTTGTTTTAAGCGGCAGAGACTGCGAAAGTAAATGAATAATGGATTATGTTTTTCTTCAATTACTAAACGTTATAATTTTGGTTCTTTTCATGTTTGGCGGATACAGCGGACGAGACAAGTGGTAAGTAACGTATATCTTTGTACTGGGAAACAAATTTTATCTTTTGATTATCCTCACAAAGTATCTTAAAGAAGAAATCCTGAACGAAGTCTTCAGGTTTATGTGGCTCCTTTTAACATAGTATTTAAGTAGCACTTTTCCTGGTGTTGCTTTTCGCTAGCATGTTAGCTTGCATAGCTGGCGCCGGGTTTTCTTGGCAGGCGTGCGAGCGAGAGGGGAAGCCCCTATGACAATGGGGTGGAGTCAACGTGTAACCCTCGCGGCTTCGCCGCTCACTCCCGCGCTGCCCAACAAAACCACCAGCTACTTAGGCTACTAACATGTATATTTTTAATTTGTTTTAATATTCGTATCATTGTGAGCTTTAATGGAAGCCTCTTCATGGCATTCTTACCCCTAATTGTAACTACAAGTGAAGAAACATCCAGTGTATACCGACTGCCTTTTGAACAAAGGCTCTTCCTTTTCTTATCTTTGTTCTTCTATGTATAAACATGGCCCAAGCAGGGTCTATTGCTGCTTTGTCTTTTTAATTTAACTATAGAAATTTGTGACAAAATGTTACTTAAGAACATGATAAACAGGTAAAGAGCTAATTCGGTGACGTTTTGACATTAAGTCAAAAAAAAGGATTAAATTTTTTTCAAAGGCGTATTAATACTAAAGGAACAATAAGTGATTATGAAATGTTTACAAAAATTAATAACACCCTTATCATCTCTTGCTTTAAACTAAACAACAAATTTAGCACGTATGAAGTGCGTTTGCACCAGATTAAATTAGGTTTGTGTTTCTTGATGAAAAGCATTTCAAACGCTAAACAATCAAACTTCCTTTGGCATTTCTTAAGAATCGTGAAGACATTGCGATTCAAACGAGCGCTGAACACAAATATTGGGCAATTGGAAACATCTAATTGAAGCGCACGGTGGCAGCGCGGCATCCTTGTAAATGATTCACTTGCTTATTTAGGAAAAAAAAAATCCGCGCAAAGTGTTCCAAAGACGAAATCCTGACCGAAACCTCCAGGTTTCCGTGGCTTGATTAACACTGAAAACACTCTTTCTAACATTGCTTTTCGCTAACATGTTTATCTATGACTCCTTTTTTTTGTTATCATTATGAGAGTTAATGGAAACCTTATTAAAACATTCTTTCCGTTGGTAAGAATTTTTTTTATTAACAAATAAAGTAACATTCAATGTATAGTGCCATTAAGGAAGGCTCTTGCTTTTCTTGATTTTGTTCTTCTACACAGAAACATTCTTAGCAGGAGGGCCTATTGTTTGTTTGTTTGTGTTAGACACCAAAGCGAACTAATTTCTTGCATGAGCCTTTATAGACCTTTCTTTAGGAATTTCTTTCAAGATTTTAGAAGGCCCCTGAGTTAAACACAATAATAATCCACCTGCTCTATTAATGTTTCCTTCGCATCGAGTAACTTCGCATGGCTTTCCTTGGGCCAATTTTGTGTTTAAAAAATTGAGCAGCGGGAGGAAAAACGATAGAAAAAAACAAACGAACAGTCTTAAGTGAAGACTACTTTCAGATGAAAGAGTAAAGAAACTCAAAGCTGATCAAAAACAAAACATTGCAAGAAAGCAAAGCACGATGCCTATGTTTGTTCATAGATTCTTGAAGAAGGAGGAGAAATTAGAAGAGTAACAAAAATATCTTGTAGTAAGCTAGAAAATTATTAAGCAATTTTAATGAAAACTTCCGTACGAACTTGATCGTTTAGAGCAGTGAGAAGGTAGAAACGTATCTCGTAGTACGTTAGAAAAATTGCTAAGCAATTTTGGCATAAGCTCAAGTGTCCGCAGAAAAGACAAAACGGAGTACGAACGATAGTTTAGCAGCGCTATTTCACACAAAATCTTCCCTTGGTTAAGCAGACACAAAGCCACAAAGTGCCCTGATCAGTTTCTTCTCTTCTTGAGCGCTTTCCATTAAAACCCAAATTTTCGAGATTTCCGGTTCGAAATCGAATGGAACGGGTAAAGTTCGGGGAAAAGTTTCCGAAAATTTAGGAATACGTTTTGAGTGCACCCTCTTTGATGGAATTTCCAGAATGACTTAACTTTTCGTGTTCCATTCGCGATAAATATGGGTTTTAGTCTCCCTTCCGGGCGTGAGCTCACGTGGACAACCGGAAAACCAATAAGCGGACGAAGCACCTTCAGCATGTTAATGCACGTGACCTAGAATTCTTGGACGTGGTCGGACGCTTTCCCGGCATTCGACCAGCGAAAATTCCGAAAATTTGTACCGGTTATTTTTGCTCAATGGAAAGCGCTTCTTGTCTCATGTTTGTTATTTTTTCTTTCTGAGTTCACAGGGAATTCTATCTAACCCAGAGGATTTTTTTGCATCTAGCTGGTTCAAAAGCCTGCATACAGTGTTAGCGCTTGGAGTTTTAAGAGAAAATATTGTTTTCAAACATCCCACATCGCTTCTGGATTTGTCTCTGAGAAAACTCTATTCCATGGCTGTTGTGCAACATCATTGAGAAAGTGGTGGTGGTTAAAATTTTTAAAAACGCGTGTCTCAATCGTGCGATGACTACCAGTTCGCTCATAGCAGATTTTAAGGGTCATGAAGACCAGAGAATGATCGCTGATACAGAGATGAACTACACCTGAGTTTAATATTTTTTCGGGCGAATTAGTTATACAGAGATCAATCAACGTTCTCGAGGTGGGTGTAATTGTAGTCGATTTGGAGATCAATTGACTCAATCCATATATATCAAGTATGCTCGCTAAAGTAGATTGATCCATCATGCATATTACAGTTTAGATCACCAAGAAGGTAAAAGTCTTTCTGTTCAGATTCCACTTTATCGACTAGAGACTCAAAATGCCGAGAGATATTTTGGGGAGAGTTTGGGGGTTTATACCACGTACTAACGAAGAAAGGTCTGGAGTGGGGTCTAATAATTTCGATGACAACACATTCAAGTTGGTCATCGCATAAATCGTCACGGATCTGGTAATTTAAGTTATTCCGTAAATACATGCAAACACCACCACCATTTAGACCATTGACAGAGCGATCTTTCCTAACAACCTCAAATCCTGGCAAGTGTATTTCATTATCACTGACTGCACTATCAATCTTCGTTTCATTGATAGCCAGTACATCAATTTTGGAGCCGCGTACAAAAAAATTTGAGATCATCCAAATGAGCAAGTAAACTATTGATATTCTATGCCGCCATGACGTAAACCCCGGCCAAATGGATTGATAGTGGATGGGTTGCCCTTATTGTTAGTGTACTTACGATTTATTCGCGGAGGCAAAGACTCATCCGTATCCCAGTCGGCAATGCCCTAATCACTTCTTAAGTAATTAATAAAATTTGTTGCAAGTCGATCTGTTCCTTTGGTGTTGAGGTGTAGACCACTCCTATTTAGGTCATGTTCAGGAGAGATATTGGAGTGGTCATACCCCCATCCATTTAGATTGCAAAAGGTTTTAAGTATCTTGTTGACACCCGACACTTTGACGGCGAGGAATTCATCATCAGACCTTGGAATAATACCGGATATCGCAAAATCGGTCGAGGATTCCTTACTAACCATGGTGGCTAGGTTAACGATCTCGGCACAATCACACATCGATGCACTTGATCGAAGGCTGTTAGTTCCAACATGAATCACAATCGCATCAGGGTTTTTTCGTAAAATTGGTTTAAGATTATCTCTCATATCCACAGTAGTGTATCCAGGGAACGACGAAACTTTGACTTTTGCAGATCTCGAGATTTTCCGTCCCTGAAGGTTCTTTAAGATAGAATCACCAACTATAAACACTTCCTTTCTCTTTGCCGATTGATTTGCTGGATCATTCCTTTTCACTGTCTGAGGCTCGCGTTTCTCTATCAGTGCGGTTTCTACAGTTTCACATCTGGGAACGCCTCGCGCTTGGTACCTTGTTTCTTCTATCTTCATTAACTTCGTTATTTGATGTTGGGCTTACATTAATTAAACTACCTTGAGCCTCATTCCCAAGGGGCTCAAATCTATTGCGAGTATCAATGTTATCGTTGGGAATTGACTGCTGATTTCGTTTATGCTTCATACTTTTCGCCGCATGGGAGTTTTCCACAAGGGACCAACGATCATCTGCCTTTGTGTACGGCTGTCACTGACATTCATTCTTCTCTTGGACAATGATAATTAACGGCAGTCTTAATGAATCATTATCTTGTTCCAAGGCCAATGCTCGATTTTCACAGGACAGGCATTTTTCCTCTAGTTCTTCGATCTCCTTTTCTTTTTTGCGTGAAGTCGACAACAAATGATCGCACCTCGTTTTATAATCAATGACCTCAGCGGCTACCATATGCTCTTCTTGTTTTTGAATATTTGCTGACAGGAGATTTGCATTTTCTTCTATCTTTTTCTGTAGGATGAGTAGATAAAGTTTAAGACCATCTATATCAGCATCCATCATAGAATATGATCGCTCTGGAATTAAACTTTCCTGTCCTTCTCTGTCGGCCGATGTTTGTCGAATACCACTTGTGCAAGAGACTTCAGACAACGTGGAAGGCGACATTCTTTGGCCCTCAGTTTGCACGGCAGTTGTAGGTGCCTTCGAGTCCAGCATGTTAGTTGTCATTCCGGGCATGTTCTGAACTAATTGAACTAACCATCGTTTAAAGTAGGACCATCTCGTCCCTGGAAACTGGAGTTTGCTGCTTCTTACTGTACCAATTTTGATGGTAAGATTTTTGTCGGTGCTTTTAAGCTGTTTCATGTTCCCGCCAGGCAAAGACCACTTTCCCTGTTGCTGCAAGTCGCACTCCACGAAATTCTTCAACAAATTCAAACTACTCTAACAGGTCAACCGATCTCCTTTTAATTGAAGATGTTGTAAATCAGAACTCTCAAGGTTAGGTAAAAGCGATTCCATTTCAGCATCCACAACTTGATTGCCTCTGTTGTTCAAGCGGGCTATCACTGCGCCCAACAGAATAATAGCGGACAGTGAGCACTACATACGTCAGAAGAAAAAAAAATTTAAACTACTTCAGATTGATCCGGAAACCACTAATTTCATTCCAATGCGACAAAAACGTAATGAACTGCCCGGCACTTTGAAATGGGCGCGCATACGATGGAAAACGTGTCCTTTCATTCAAAACGTTGTCAAAATATCGTGACTCAAGCGATCTGTCAACATCACTGATCATTTCACGTGTACCTCCGCAAATGTTTTCTATTGCATAACCTGCCTGACCTTATGCAAAACGTTATACATCGGTGAAACAGGAAGACGACCTTCTGGCGACTGATTCTGCGAACACCTTATTTACAATGACTGTCAAAATTCTCGCGTTCTGATCGGCTAATTTTTATCGTCAATAAGAGTACAGACAAATGAAATTTTATATTGTGCGAAAGTCTGTAGCAAGATGGAGTGGGGCGACACGCAGGACTTTAATATTGTTTTCAACTTTAGTTTTGTTGATGACACCCGCCCTGACGGAGAAAAAAATTGGAATTCGTGTCTTGTGTAGAAGCTCCTGAAAATAAAGCAACTGAAAGAAAAACAGCCTTGTTTCCGAATTAGGCGGAGTTGACTTTCAAGAAATTGTTTGAAACGCTGAGTACAAAGGCTCCAATCGAAACGTAAGTTAAAGTGCTTTGAAAATTAAAGTAAGTAATTTATTTAAGCTCGATAACGTGGGGAGTGGTTGCCCAATCTCCCGAGCCGAAATCTTCAGATTTCCGTGGCTTCTTTTAAGTCACTGTTTAAGAGTGTTATACTATGTAGAAACGTGCATACAAAGACGACCGATTGTTTCTTTATTTGTTTGTCTTTATCTGTTCACACCAGGCCGGAGTATTTTTCAGAACGGCATAAAATGCTTCCAGCATAGTGTAGACATAGCCTTAATGGAAGCGATATTCTCACATTTAAAAAAACATACAAAGATGGGATAGGCAACGAAGTTTAAGAAAGTATACCATAAAGTAATTTTGCTTAAACCTTTTACACAGTCTTGAAGCTTTGGAAGTCTTCTAATTATGTGAGGAAGATGAAGCCAATAAGAGATTTTGCGCGCCGGTAATGTTTCTTTGAAATTGTTTAAAATTCAGACCAATTTCATGAATAAAAATTGTAGTTTTTGAGGACTTTTCCAAAATTCTCCAAATGTAAAGCGCTTTGGGAGTTTTTAATGTCATTTCTTGAAATAATTCCCCTAAAGGGTTGTTTGGGTGGTATCAGCCAAAATTCCATTTTTCGAAACTCACTTGAGATTCTCGATATATTGTGACATTGGCTCTTAATGTTTAAAAGCTGGAAATATTGACATGGCAGCGCTTTTTCTAGCATTGCGTTGTGTTCAAATGTTCCGCTAAAATTCATCTACGTACATTTTACTCTTAGACGTGGTGAATGTTTTTCATATACTCTATATATATTTAAAACTTTAAAGGATTATTGATCTAATGCGTGACAAATTGGAATTTTTAATTGTTTCCTTGTAATGAGTTCAAGTTGCGCTAACCCGCAAATAGCTAAGGCTAATCTAGGCGGGTAGCGGGTAGGACTGTTTAAAGAGTAAGTATAATAATTGTCAGTATGGGATAAGTGAAGAGATGAAATAGATATACATGCACGCAGAATAAATAAATAAATAAATAAATAAATAAATAGATATATTCGTAGTTTGTTTTCTCCACCACTTGTTATTTTAAGCGGCAGAGACTGCGAAAGTAAGTGAATAATGGATTATGTTTTTCTTCAATTACTAAACGTTATAATTTTGGTTCTTTTCATGTTTGGCGGATACAGCGGACGAGACAAGTGGTAAGTAACGTATATCTTTGTACTGGGAAACAAATTTTATCTTTTGATTATCCTCACAAAGTATCTTAAAGAAGAAATCCTGGACGAAGTCTTCAGGTTTATGTGGCTCCTTTTAACATAGTATTTAAGTAGTACTTTTCCTGGTGTTGCTTTTCGCTAGCATGTTAGCTTGCATAGCTGGCGCCGGGTTTTCTTGGCAGGCGTGCGAGCGAGAGGGGAAGCCCCTATGACAATGGGGTGGAGTCAACGTGTAACCCTCGCGGCTTCGCCGCTCACTCCCGCGCTCCCCAACAAAACCACCAGCTACTTAGGCTACTAACATGTATATTTTTAATTTGTTTTAATATTCGTATCATTGTGAGCTTTAATGGAAGCCTCTTCATGGCATTCTTACCCCTAATTGTAACTACAAGTGAAGAAACATCCAGTGTATACCGACTGCCTTTTGAACAAAGGCTCTTCCTTTTCTTATCTTTGTTCTTCTATGTATAAACATGGCCCAAGCAGGGTCTATTGCTGCTTTGTCTTTTTAATTTAACTATAGAAATTTGTGACAAAATGTTACTTAAGAACATGATAAACAGGTAAAGAGCTAATTCGGTGACGTTTTGACATTAAGTCAAAAAAAATGATTAAATTTTTTTAAAAGGCGTATTAATACTAAAGGAACAATAAGTGATTATGAAATGTTTACAAAAATTAATAACACCCTTATCATCTCTTGCTTTAAACTAAACAACAAATTTAGCACGTATGAAGTGCGTTTGAACCAGATTAAATTAGGTTTGTGTTTCTTGATGAAAAGCATTTCAAACGCTAAACAATCAAACTTCCTTTGGCATTTCTTAAGAATCGTGAAGACATTGCGATTCAAACGAGCGCTGAACACAAATATTGGGCAATTGGAAACATCTAATTGAAGCGCACGGTGGCAGCGCGGCATCCTTGTAAATGATTCACTTGCTTATTTAGGAAAAAAAAAATCCGCGCAAAGTGTTCCAAAGACGAAATCCTGACCGAAACCTCCAGGTTTCCGTGGCTTGATTAACACTGAAAACACTCTTTCTAACATTGCTTTTCGCTAACATGTTTATCTATGACTCCTTTTTTTTGTTATCATTATGAGAGTTAATGGAAACCTTATTAAAACATTCTTTCCGTTGGTAAGAATTTTTTTTATTAACAAATAAAGTAACATTCAATGTATAGTGCCATTAAGGAAGGCTCTTGCTTTCTTGATTTTGTTCTTCTACACAGAAACATTCTTAGCAGGAGGGCCTATTGTTTGTTTGTTTGTGTTAGACACCAAAGCGAACTAATTTCTTGCATGAGCCTTTATAGACCTTTCTTTAGGAATTTCTTTCAAGATTTTAGAAGGCCCCTGAGTTAAACACAATAATAATCCACCTGCTCTATTAATGTTTCCTTCGCATCGAGTAACTTCGCATGGCTTTCCTTGGGCCAATTTTGTGTTTAAAAAGTTGAGCAGCGGGAGGAAAAACGATGGAAAAAAACAAACGAACAGTCTTAAGTGAAGACTACTTTCAGATGAAAGAGTAAAGAAACTCAAAGCTGATCAAAAACAAAACATTGCAAGAAAGCAAAGCACGATGCCTATGTTTGTTCATAGATTCTTGAAGAAGGAGGAGAAATTAGAAGAGTAACAAAAATATCTTGTAGTAAGCTAGAAAATTATTAAGCAATTTTAATGAAAACTTCCGTACGAACTTGATCGTTTAGAGCAGTGAGAAGGTAGAAACGTATCTCGTAGTACGTTAGAAAAATTGCTAAGCAATTTTGGCATAAGCTCAAGTGTCCGCAGAAAAGACAAAACGGAGTACGAACGATAGTTTAGCAGCGCTATTTCACACAAAATCTTCCCTTGGTTAAGCAGACACAAAGCCACAAAGTGCCCTGATCAGTTTCTTCTCTTCTTGAGCGCTTTCCATTAAAACCCAAATTTTCGAGATTTCCGGTTCGAAATCGAATGGAACGGGTAAAGTTCGGGGAAAAGTTTCCGAAAATTTAGGAATACGTTTTGAGTGCACCCTCTTTGATGGAATTTCCAGAATGACTTAACTTTTCGTGTTCCATTCGCGATAAATATGGGTTTTAGTCTCCCTTCCGGGCGTGAGCTCACGTGGACAACCGGAAAACCAATAAGCGGACGAAGCACCTTCAGCATGTTAATGCACGTGACCTAGAATTCTTGGACGTGGTCGGACGCTTTCCCGGCATTCGACCAGCGAAAATTCCGAAAATTTGTACCGGTTATTTTTGCTCAATGGAAAGCGCTTCTTGTCTCATGTTTGTTATTTTTTCTTTCTGAGTTCACAGGGAATTCTATCTAACCCAGAGGATTTTTTTGCATCTAGCTGGTTCAAAAGCCTGCATACAGTGTTAGCGCTTGGAGTTTTAAGAGAAAATATTGTTTTCAAACATCCCACATCGCTTCTGGATTTGTCTCTGAGAAAACTCTATTCCATGGCTGTTGTGCAACATCATTGAGAAAGTGGTGGTGGTTAAAATTTTTAAAAACGCGTGTCTCAATCGTGCGATGACTACCAGTTCGCTCATAGCAGATTTTAAGGGTCATGAAGACCAGAGAATGATCGCTGATACAGAGATGAACTACACCTGAGTTTAATATTTTTTCGGGCGAATTAGTTATACAGAGATCAATCAACGTTCTCGAGGTGGGTGTAATTGTAGTCGATTTGGAGATCAATTGACTCAATCCATATATATCAAGTATGCTCGCTAAAGTAGATTGATCCATCATGCATATTACAGTTTAGATCACCAAGAAGGTAAAAGTCTTTCTGTTCAGATTCCACTTTATCGACTAGAGACTCAAAATGCCGAGAGATATTTTGGGGAGAGTTTGGGGGTTTATACCACGTACTAACGAAGAAAGGTCTGGAGTGGGGTCTAATAATTTCGATGACAACACATTCAAGTTGGTCATCGCATAAATCGTCACGGATCTGGTAATTTAAGTTATTCCGTAAATACATGCAAACACCAATTGAATTGACTGCTGATTTCGTTTATGCTTCATACTTTTCGCCGCATGGGAGTTTTCCACAAGGGACCAACGATCATCTGCCTTTGTGTACGGCTGTCACTGACATTCATTCTTCTCTTGGACAATGATAATTAACGGCAGTCTTAATGAATCATTATCTTGTTCCAAGGCCAATGCTCGATTTTCACAGGACAGGCATTTTTCCTCTAGTTCTTCGATCTCCTTTTCTTTTTTGCGTGAAGTCGACAACAAATGATCGCACCTCGTTTTATAATCAATGACCTCAGCGGCTACCATATGCTCTTCTTGTTTTTGAATATTTGCTGACAGGAGATTTGCATTTTCTTCTATCTTTTTCTGTAGGATGAGTAGATAAAGTTTAAGACCATCTATATCAGCATCCATCATAGAATATGATCGCTCTGGAATTAAACTTTCCTGTCCTTCTCTGTCGGCCGATGTTTGTCGAATACCACTTGTGCAAGAGACTTCAGACAACGTGGAAGGCGACATTCTTTGGCCCTCAGTTTGCACGGCAGTTGTAGGTGCCTTCGAGTCCAGCATGTTAGTTGTCATTCCGGGCATGTTCTGAACTAATTGAACTAACCATCGTTTAAAGTAGGACCATCTCGTCCCTGGAAACTGGAGTTTGCTGCTTCTTACTGTACCAATTTTGATGGTAAGATTTTTGTCGGTGCTTTTAAGCTGTTTCATGTTCCCGCCAGGCAAAGACCACTTTCCCTGTTGCTGCAAGTCGCACTCCACGAAATTCTTCAACAAATTCAAACTACTCTAACAGGTCAACCGATCTCCTTTTAATTGAAGATGTTGTAAATCAGAACTCTCAAGGTTAGGTAAAAGCGATTCCATTTCAGCATCCACAACTTGATTGCCTCTGTTGTTCAAGCGGGCTATCACTGCGCCCAACAGAATAATAGCGGACAGTGAGCACTACATACATCAGAAGAAAAAAAAATTTAAACTACTTCAGATTGATCCGGAAACCACTAATTTCATTCCAATGCGACAAAAACGTAATGAACTGCCCGGCACTTTGAAATGGGCGCGCATACGATGGAAAACGTGTCCTTTCATTCAAAACGTTGTCAAAATATCGTGACTCAAGCGATCTGTCAACATCACTGATCATTTCACGTGTACCTCCGCAAATGTTTTCTATTGCATAACCTGCCTGACCTTATGCAAAACGTTATACATCGGTGAAACAGGAAGACGACCTTCTGGCGACTGATTCTGCGAACACCTTATTTACAATGACTGTCAAAATTCTCGCGTTCTGATCGGCTAATTTTTATCGTCAATAAGAGTACAGACAAATGAAATTTTATATTGTGCGAAAGTCTGTAGCAAGATGGAGTGGGGCGACACGCAGGACTTTAATATTGTTTTCAACTTTAGTTTTGTTGATGACACCCGCCCTGACGGAGAAAAAAAATTGGAATTCGTGTCTTGTGTAGAAGCTCCTGAAAATAAAGCAACTGAAAGAAAAACAGCCTTGTTTCCGAATTAGGCGGAGTTGACTTTCAAGAAATTGTTTGAAACGCTGAGTACAAAGGCTCCAATCGAAACGTAAGTTAAAGTGCTTTGAAAATTAAAGTAAGTAATTTATTTAAGCTCGATAACGTGGGGAGTGGTTGCCCAATCTCCCGAGCCGAAATCTTCAGATTTCCGTGGCTTCTTTTAAGTCACTGTTTAAGAGTGTTATACTATGTAGAAACGTGCATACAAAGACGACCGATTGTTTCTTTATTTGTTTGTCTTTATCTGTTCACACCAGGCCGGAGTATTTTTCAGAACGGCATAAAATGCTTCCAGCATAGTGTAGACATAGCCTTAATGGAAGCGATATTCTCACATTTAAAAAAACATACAAAGATGGGATAGGCAACGAAGTTTAAGAAAGTATACCATAAAGTAATTTTGCTTAAACCTTTTACACAGTCTTGAAGCTTTGGAAGTCTTCTAATTATGTGAGGAAGATGAAGCCAATAAGAGATTTTGCGCGCCGGTAATGTTTCTTTGAAATTGTTTAAAATTCAGACCAATTTCATGAATAAAAATTGTAGTTTTTGAGGACTTTTCCAAAATTCTCCAAATGTAAAGCGCTTTGGGAGTTTTTAATGTCATTTCTTGAAATAATTCCCCTAAAGGGTTGTTTGGGTGGTATCAGCCAAAATTCCATTTTTCGAAACTCACTTGAGATTCTCGATATATTGTGACATTGGCTCTTAATGTTTAAAAGCTGGAAATATTGACATGGCAGCGCTTTTTCTAGCATTGCGTTGTGTTCAAATGTTCCGCTAAAATTCATCTACGTACATTTTACTCTTAGACGTGGTGAATGTTTTTCATATACTCTATATATATTTAAAACTTTAAAGGATTATTGATCTAATGCGTGACAAATTGGAATTTTTAATTGTTTCCTTGTAATGAGTTCAAGTTGCGCTAACCCGCAAATAGCTAAGGCTAATCTAGGCGGGTAGCGGGTAGGACTGTTTAAAGAGTAAGTATAATAATTGTCAGTATGGGATAAGTGAAGAGATGAAATAGATATACATGCACGCAGAATAAATAAATAAATAAATAAATAGATATATTCGTAGTTTGTTTTCTCCACCACTTGTTATTTTAAGCGGCAGAGACTGCGAAAGTAAGTGAATAATGGATTATGTTTTTCTTCAATTACTAAACGTTATAATTTTGGTTCTTTTCATGTTTGGCGGATACAGCGGACGAGACAAGTGGTAAGTAACGTATATCTTTGTACTGGGAAACAAATTTTATCTTTTGATTATCCTCACAAAGTATCTTAAAGAAGAAATCCTGGACGAAGTCTTCAGGTTTATGTGGCTCCTTTTAACATAGTATTTAAGTAGTACTTTTCCTGGTGTTGCTTTTCGCTAGCATGTTAGCTTGCATAGCTGGCGCCGGGTTTTCTTGGCAGGCGTGCGAGCGAGAGGGGAAGCCCCTATGACAATGGGTGGAGTCAACGTGTAACCCTCGCGGCTTCGCCGCTCACTCCCGCGCTCCCCAACAAAACCACCAGCTACTTAGGCTACTAACATGTATATTTTTAATTTGTTTTAATATTCGTATCATTGTGAGCTTTAATGGAAGCCTCTTCATGGCATTCTTACCCCTAATTGTAACTACAAGTGAAGAAACATCCAGTGTATACCGACTGCCTTTTGAACAAAGGCTCTTCCTTTTCTTATCTTTGTTCTTCTATGTATAAACATGGCCCAAGCAGGGTCTATTGCTGCTTTGTCTTTTTAATTTAACTATAGAAATTTGTGACAAAATGTTACTTAAGAACATGATAAACAGGTAAAGAGCTAATTCGGTGACGTTTTGACATTAAGTCAAAAAAAATGATTAAATTTTTTTAAAAGGCGTATTAATACTAAAGGAACAATAAGTGATTATGAAATGTTTACAAAAATTAATAACACCCTTATCATCTCTTGCTTTAAACTAAACAACAAATTTAGCACGTATGAAGTGCGTTTGAACCAGATTAAATTAGGTTTGTGTTTCTTGATGAAAAGCATTTCAAACGCTAAACAATCAAACTTCCTTTGGCATTTCTTAAGAATCGTGAAGACATTGCGATTCAAACGAGCGCTGAACACAAATATTGGGCAATTGGAAACATCTAATTGAAGCGCACGGTGGCAGCGCGGCATCCTTGTAAATGATTCACTTGCTTATTTAGGAAAAAAAAAATCCGCGCAAAGTGTTCCAAAGACGAAATCCTGACCGAAACCTCCAGGTTTCCGTGGCTTGATTAACACTGAAAACACTCTTTCTAACATTGCTTTTCGCTAACATGTTTATCTATGACTCCTTTTTTTTGTTATCATTATGAGAGTTAATGGAAACCTTATTAAAACATTCTTTCCGTTGGTAAGAATTTTTTTTATTAACAAATAAAGTAACATTCAATGTATAGTGCCATTAAGGAAGGCTCTTGCTTTCTTGATTTTGTTCTTCTACACAGAAACATTCTTAGCAGGAGGGCCTATTGTTTGTTTGTTTGTGTTAGACACCAAAGCGAACTAATTTCTTGCATGAGCCTTTATAGACCTTTCTTTAGGAATTTCTTTCAAGATTTTAGAAGGCCCCTGAGTTAAACACAATAATAATCCACCTGCTCTATTAATGTTTCCTTCGCATCGAGTAACTTCGCATGGCTTTCCTTGGGCCAATTTTGTGTTTAAAAAGTTGAGCAGCGGGAGGAAAAACGATGGAAAAAAACAAACGAACAGTCTTAAGTGAAGACTACTTTCAGATGAAAGAGTAAAGAAACTCAAAGCTGATCAAAAACAAAACATTGCAAGAAAGCAAAGCACGATGCCTATGTTTGTTCATAGATTCTTGAAGAAGGAGGAGAAATTAGAAGAGTAACAAAAATATCTTGTAGTAAGCTAGAAAATTATTAAGCAATTTTAATGAAAACTTCCGTACGAACTTGATCGTTTAGAGCAGTGAGAAGGTAGAAACGTATCTCGTAGTACGTTAGAAAAATTGCTAAGCAATTTTGGCATAAGCTCAAGTGTCCGCAGAAAAGACAAAACGGAGTACGAACGATAGTTTAGCAGCGCTATTTCACACAAAATCTTCCCTTGGTTAAGCAGACACAAAGCCACAAAGTGCCCTGATCAGTTTCTTCTCTTCTTGAGCGCTTTCCATTAAAACCCAAATTTTCGAGATTTCCGGTTCGAAATCGAATGGAACGGGTAAAGTTCGGGGAAAAGTTTCCGAAAATTTAGGAATACGTTTTGAGTGCACCCTCTTTGATGGAATTTCCAGAATGACTTAACTTTTCGTGTTCCATTCGCGATAAATATGGGTTTTAGTCTCCCTTCCGGGCGTGAGCTCACGTGGACAACCGGAAAACCAATAAGCGGACGAAGCACCTTCAGCATGTTAATGCACGTGACCTAGAATTCTTGGACGTGGTCGGACGCTTTCCCGGCATTCGACCAGCGAAAATTCCGAAAATTTGTACCGGTTATTTTTGCTCAATGGAAAGCGCTTCTTGTCTCATGTTTGTTATTTTTTCTTTCTGAGTTCACAGGGAATTCTATCTAACCCAGAGGATTTTTTTGCATCTAGCTGGTTCAAAAGCCTGCATACAGTGTTAGCGCTTGGAGTTTTAAGAGAAAATATTGTTTTCAAACATCCCACATCGCTTCTGGATTTGTCTCTGAGAAAACTCTATTCCATGGCTGTTGTGCAACATCATTGAGAAAGTGGTGGTGGTTAAAATTTTTAAAAACGCGTGTCTCAATCGTGCGATGACTACCAGTTCGCTCATAGCAGATTTTAAGGGTCATGAAGACCAGCGAATGATCGCTGATACAGAGATGAACTACACCTGAGTTTAATATTTTTTCGGGCGAATTAGTTATACAGAGATCAATCAACGTTCTCGAGGTGGGTGTAATTGTAGTCGATTTGGAGATCAATTGACTCAATCCATATATATCAAGTATGCTCGCTAAAGTAGATTGATCCATCATGCATATTACAGTTTAGATCACCAAGAAGGTAAAAGTCTTTCTGTTCAGATTCCACTTTATCGACTAGAGACTCAAAATGCCGAGAGATATTTTGGGGAGAGTTTGGGGGTTTATACCACGTACTAACGAAGAAAGGTCTGGAGTGGGGTCTAATAATTTCGATGACAACACATTCAAGTTGGTCATCGCATAAATCGTCACGGATCTGGTAATTTAAGTTATTCCGTAAATACATGCAAACACCAATTGAATTGACTGCTGATTTCGTTTATGCTTCATACTTTTCGCCGCATGGGAGTTTTCCACAAGGGACCAACGATCATCTGCCTTTGTGTACGGCTGTCACTGACATTCATTCTTCTCTTGGACAATGATAATTAACGGCAGTCTTAATGAATCATTATCTTGTTCCAAGGCCAATGCTCGATTTTCACAGGACAGGCATTTTTCCTCTAGTTCTTCGATCTCCTTTTCTTTTTTGCGTGAAGTCGACAACAAATGATCGCACCTCGTTTTATAATCAATGACCTCAGCGGCTACCATATGCTCTTCTTGTTTTTGAATATTTGCTGACAGGAGATTTGCATTTTCTTCTATCTTTTTCTGTAGGATGAGTAGATAAAGTTTAAGACCATCTATATCAGCATCCATCATAGAATATGATCGCTCTGGAATTAAACTTTCCTGTCCTTCTCTGTCGGCCGATGTTTGTCGAATACCACTTGTGCAAGAGACTTCAGACAACGTGGAAGGCGACATTCTTTGGCCCTCAGTTTGCACGGCAGTTGTAGGTGCCTTCGAGTCCAGCATGTTAGTTGTCATTCCGGGCATGTTCTGAACTAATTGAACTAACCATCGTTTAAAGTAGGACCATCTCGTCCCTGGAAACTGGAGTTTGCTGCTTCTTACTGTACCAATTTTGATGGTAAGATTTTTGTCGGTGCTTTTAAGCTGTTTCATGTTCCCGCCAGGCAAAGACCACTTTCCCTGTTGCTGCAAGTCGCACTCCACGAAATTCTTCAACAAATTCAAACTACTCTAACAGGTCAACCGATCTCCTTTTAATTGAAGATGTTGTAAATCAGAACTCTCAAGGTTAGGTAAAAGCGATTCCATTTCAGCATCCACAACTTGATTGCCTCTGTTGTTCAAGCGGGCTATCACTGCGCCCAACAGAATAATAGCGGACAGTGAGCACTACATACATCAGAAGAAAAAAAAATTTAAACTACTTCAGATTGATCCGGAAACCACTAATTTCATTCCAATGCGACAAAAACGTAATGAACTGCCCGGCACTTTGAAATGGGCGCGCATACGATGGAAAACGTGTCCTTTCATTCAAAACGTTGTCAAAATATCGTGACTCAAGCGATCTGTCAACATCACTGATCATTTCACGTGTACCTCCGCAAATGTTTTCTATTGCATAACCTGCCTGACCTTATGCAAAACGTTATACATCGGTGAAACAGGAAGACGACCTTCTGGCGACTGATTCTGCGAACACCTTATTTACAATGACTGTCAAAATTCTCGCGTTCTGATCGGCTAATTTTTATCGTCAATAAGAGTACAGACAAATGAAATTTTATATTGTGCGAAAGTCTGTAGCAAGATGGAGTGGGGCGACACGCAGGACTTTAATATTGTTTTCAACTTTAGTTTTGTTGATGACACCCGCCCTGACGGAGAAAAAAAATTGGAATTCGTGTCTTGTGTAGAAGCTCCTGAAAATAAAGCAACTGAAAGAAAAACAGCCTTGTTTCCGAATTAGGCGGAGTTGACTTTCAAGAAATTGTTTGAAACGCTGAGTACAAAGGCTCCAATCGAAACGTAAGTTAAAGTGCTTTGAAAATTAAAGTAAGTAATTTATTTAAGCTCGATAACGTGGGGAGTGGTTGCCCAATCTCCCGAGCCGAAATCTTCAGATTTCCGTGGCTTCTTTTAAGTCACTGTTTAAGAGTGTTATACTATGTAGAAACGTGCATACAAAGACGACCGATTGTTTCTTTATTTGTTTGTCTTTATCTGTTCACACCAGGCCGGAGTATTTTTCAGAACGGCATAAAATGCTTCCAGCATAGTGTAGACATAGCCTTAATGGAAGCGATATTCTCACATTTAAAAAAACATACAAAGATGGGATAGGCAACGAAGTTTAAGAAAGTATACCATAAAGTAATTTTGCTTAAACCTTTTACACAGTCTTGAAGCTTTGGAAGTCTTCTAATTATGTGAGGAAGATGAAGCCAATAAGAGATTTTGCGCGCCGGTAATGTTTCTTTGAAATTGTTTAAAATTCAGACCAATTTCATGAATAAAAATTGTAGTTTTTGAGGACTTTTCCAAAATTCTCCAAATGTAAAGCGCTTTGGGAGTTTTTAATGTCATTTCTTGAAATAATTCCCCTAAAGGGTTGTTTGGGTGGTATCAGCCAAAATTCCATTTTTCGAAACTCACTTGAGATTCTCGATATATTGTGACATTGGCTCTTAATGTTTAAAAGCTGGAAATATTGACATGGCAGCGCTTTTTCTAGCATTGCGTTGTGTTCAAATGTTCCGCTAAAATTCATCTACGTACATTTTACTCTTAGACGTGGTGAATGTTTTTCATATACTCTATATATATTTAAAACTTTAAAGGATTATTGATCTAATGCGTGACAAATTGGAATTTTTAATTGTTTCCTTGTAATGAGTTCAAGTTGCGCTAACCCGCAAATAGCTAAGGCTAATCTAGGCGGGTAGCGGGTAGGACTGTTTAAAGAGTAAGTATAATAATTGTCAGTATGGGATAAGTGAAGAGATGAAATAGATATACATGCACGCAGAATAAATAAATAAATAAATAGATATATTCGTAGTTTGTTTTCTCCACCACTTGTTATTTTAAGCGGCAGAGACTGCGAAAGTAAATGAATAATGGATTATGTTTTTCTTCAATTACTAAACGTTATAATTTTGGTTCTTTTCATGTTTGGCGGATACAGCGGACGAGACAAGTGGTAAGTAACGTATATCTTTGTACTGGGAAACAAATTTTATCTTTTGATTATCCTCACAAAGTATCTTAAAGAAGAAATCCTGAACGAAGTCTTCAGGTTTATGTGGCTCCTTTTAACATAGTATTTAAGTAGTACTTTTCCTGGTGTTGCTTTTCGCTAGCATGTTAGCTTGCATAGCTGGCGCCGGGTTTTCTTGGCAGGCGTGCGAGCGAGAGGGGAAGCCCCTATGACAATGGGGTGGAGTCAACGTGTAACCCTCGCGGCTTCGCCGCTCACTCCCGCGCTCCCCAACAAAACCACCAGCTACTTAGGCTACTAACATGTATATTTTTAATTTGTTTTAATATTCGTATCATTGTGAGCTTTAATGGAAGCCTCTTCATGGCATTCTTACCCCTAATTGTAACTACAAGTGAAGAAACATCCAGTGTATACCGACTGCCTTTTGAACAAAGGCTCTTCCTTTTCTTATCTTTGTTCTTCTATGTATAAACATGGCCCAAGCAGGGTCTATTGCTGCTTTGTCTTTTTAATTTAACTATAGAAATTTGTGACAAAATGTTACTTAAGAACATGATAAACAGGTAAAGAGCTAATTCGGTGACGTTTTGACATTAAGTCAAAAAAAATGATTAAATTTTTTTAAAAGGCGTATTAATACTAAAGGAACAATAAGTGATTATGAAATGTTTACAAAAATTAATAACACCCTTATCATCTCTTGCTTTAAACTAAACAACAAATTTAGCACGTATGAAGTGCGTTTGAACCAGATTAAATTAGGTTTGTGTTTCTTGATGAAAAGCATTTCAAACGCTAAACAATCAAACTTCCTTTGGCATTTCTTAAGAATCGTGAAGACATTGCGATTCAAACGAGCGCTGAACACAAATATTGGGCAATTGGAAACATCTAATTGAAGCGCACGGTGGCAGCGCGGCATCCTTGTAAATGATTCACTTGCTTATTTAGGAAAAAAAAAATCCGCGCAAAGTGTTCCAAAGACGAAAACACTCTTTCTAACATTGCTTTTCGCTAACATGTTTATCTATGACTCCTTTTTTTTGTTATCATTATGAGAGTTAATGGAAACCTTATTAAAACATTCTTTCCGTTGGTAAGAATTTTTTTTATTAACAAATAAAGTAACATTCAATGTATAGTGCCATTAAGGAAGGCTCTTGCTTTCTTGATTTTGTTCTTCTACACAGAAACATTCTTAGCAGGAGGGCCTATTGTTTGTTTGTTTGTGTTAGACACCAAAGCGAACTAATTTCTTGCATGAGCCTTTATAGACCTTTCTTTAGGAATTTCTTTCAAGATTTTAGAAGGCCCCTGAGTTAAACACAATAATAATCCACCTGCTCTATTAATGTTTCCTTCGCATCGAGTAACTTCGCATGGCTTTCCTTGGGCCAATTTTGTGTTTAAAAAGTTGAGCAGCGGGAGGAAAAACGATGGAAAAAAACAAACGAACAGTCTTAAGTGAAGACTACTTTCAGATGAAAGAGTAAAGAAACTCAAAGCTGATCAAAAACAAAACATTGCAAGAAAGCAAAGCACGATGCCTATGTTTGTTCATAGATTCTTGAAGAAGGAGGAGAAATTAGAAGAGTAACAAAAATATCTTGTAGTAAGCTAGAAAATTATTAAGCAATTTTAATGAAAACTTCCGTACGAACTTGATCGTTTAGAGCAGTGAGAAGGTAGAAACGTATCTCGTAGTACGTTAGAAAAATTGCTAAGCAATTTTGGCATAAGCTCAAGTGTCCGCAGAAAAGACAAAACGGAGTACGAACGATAGTTTAGCAGCGCTATTTCACACAAAATCTTCCCTTGGTTAAGCAGACACAAAGCCACAAAGTGCCCTGATCAGTTTCTTCTCTTCTTGAGCGCTTTCCATTAAAACCCAAATTTTCGAGATTTCCGGTTCGAAATCGAATGGAACGGGTAAAGTTCGGGGAAAAGTTTCCGAAAATTTAGGAATACGTTTTGAGTGCACCCTCTTTGATGGAATTTCCAGAATGACTTAACTTTTCGTGTTCCATTCGCGATAAATATGGGTTTTAGTCTCCCTTCCGGGCGTGAGCTCACGTGGACAACCGGAAAACCAATAAGCGGACGAAGCACCTTCAGCATGTTAATGCACGTGACCTAGAATTCTTGGACGTGGTCGGACGCTTTCCCGGCATTCGACCAGCGAAAATTCCGAAAATTTGTACCGGTTATTTTTGCTCAATGGAAAGCGCTTCTTGTCTCATGTTTGTTATTTTTTCTTTCTGAGTTCACAGGGAATTCTATCTAACCCAGAGGATTTTTTTGCATCTAGCTGGTTCAAAAGCCTGCATACAGTGTTAGCGCTTGGAGTTTTAAGAGAAAATATTGTTTTCAAACATCCCACATCGCTTCTGGATTTGTCTCTGAGAAAACTCTATTCCATGGCTGTTGTGCAACATCATTGAGAAAGTGGTGGTGGTTAAAATTTTTAAAAACGCGTGTCTCAATCGTGCGATGACTACCAGTTCGCTCATAGCAGATTTTAAGGGTCATGAAGACCAGAGAATGATCGCTGATACAGAGATGAACTACACCTGAGTTTAATATTTTTTCGGGCGAATTAGTTATACAGAGATCAATCAACGTTCTCGAGGTGGGTGTAATTGTAGTCGATTTGGAGATCAATTGACTCAATCCATATATATCAAGTATGCTCGCTAAAGTAGATTGATCCATCATGCATATTACAGTTTAGATCACCAAGAAGGTAAAAGTCTTTCTGTTCAGATTCCACTTTATCGACTAGAGACTCAAAATGCCGAGAGATATTTTGGGGAGAGTTTGGGGGTTTATACCACGTACTAACGAAGAAAGGTCTGGAGTGGGGTCTAATAATTTCGATGACAACACATTCAAGTTGGTCATCGCATAAATCGTCACGGATCTGGTAATTTAAGTTATTCCGTAAATACATGCAAACACCACCACCATTTAGACCATTGACAGAGCGATCTTTCCTAACAACCTCAAATCCTGGCAAGTGTATTTCATTATCACTGACTGCACTATCAATCTTCGTTTCATTGATAGCCAGTACATCAATTTTGGAGCCGCGTACAAAAAAATTTGAGATCATCCAAATGAGCAAGTAAACTATTGATATTCTACGCCGCCATGACGTAAACCCCGGCCAAATGGATTGATAGTGGATGGGTTGCCCTTATTGTTAGTGTACTTACGATTTATTCGCGGAGGCAAAGACTCATCCGTATCCCAGTCGGCAATGCCCTAATCACTTCTTAATGCTCACAACCCATGAGAAACAGAAACACAGACAACAATAAATGTTGGGGAAGGGGGTTGGGAATGAAGTACTCCAACAGGCAAGTATCGCTAACAGAATACTAGTCTAGCTTGGTAAGATGGGAGGGTCAAAGCCCCCTCACCCCTTTTCTCTCTAGGGGTGCAGGTCACGATCCCCTAAGAGCTACTCCTCTTGAGGGCTGCAGATCACAATACCCCGCAAGAGTTCCTTACTCCTCTTTGGGCTGCCGATCACAATACCGTGTGAGGGGTCCTTAATCCTCCTTAGGGCTGCATGTCACAATACCCTGAAAGAGGTCGTTAGTCATGTAAGGTAGTTAAGACTCATGGTTACCATGGCAACCAATCCATTCTGTGAGTGTATGGGGCAAAGAGTGACCTGTATGGGAGCACTTCATCCCCACAAATACACGAAGTGTATTCCCCACAGACGAAACAAACCCAACCCAAAACATGTTTAGTTAGATGTATCACCTAACAGCTGACACGAAACCCCAGAAAGGAGAGAATGGGGACATTGGGTATATCTTTCATAACAGGCAGAGGACCACCGCCCCAAAGTAGTTGTAAGCCAAGGGGGAAGCCGACAGAAGCAGAGGTTGTAGCAGCCCCAATGCTGTAGCTATGTCCCGCATATTGAGAGGACTGTAGACCAGACATGGAGAGAAGCTGCCTAGTTTCAGAAGTAAGTCCCACTTTAGTGAGGGGAGAACCAGATAAGTACTGAAAAAATGGACCGCTTGAAGTCCCCCGGAAGGACAGAAAAGTTTTCATAGCCCTGACAGGGCAGATTGTCTAGTCAGTCCTCCCTCTAATAATAGTATGGCCTGAACGGAATGGGTCAGTTTTAGATATTTTAATCCTAACAGACATATGTGCAGGACAGAGGGGATTTGGAAGCAAGGTTATATCACTTGGGGACAAATGAATAGCAGGGGAGTAGGGCGAGTAGGCAAATTCTTCGAAAATCTAGAGACACGCCTCCCAGTAAAACCCACGTCTGCCCCATACCAAAGATTATTACACAAGCGGGAAACAAATTCCTGGTCTGGGTGATTGGATAATATGTCCTCGAGTCTTTCTACATTGATAGCGGTCGGAAGCGGGGGGGAAAGTGTTCTTACTTTCGATTAGAGGGGCTGGACTTTGAGCTTCCATGGTCGCTATTGCTAGTCCTTGCCCGTTCCCGCTGCTCGGACCGTTGCTTGGCAGAGCAGTCACACCCTGGGTGGGACCCGCTACATTTGTTACATACACGTCTGAAATGGCAGCGGTCTCTGGAACATGTACC
This sequence comes from Pachyseris speciosa, assembly GCA_016490735.1. NCBI lineage: Eukaryota > Metazoa > Cnidaria > Anthozoa > Scleractinia > Pachyseridae > Pachyseris > Pachyseris speciosa. The sequence goes on along the minus strand of JAEMWC010000030.1, from coordinate 1,324,642 downwards.
ATATCGGTTGTAAGGATTGCATGTGCCTCTGTTGTCGCCCCCTTTTTCATACGCACCGCGCTGGGGTCCATTTGAAAAAAGTGGATACTCTTCATTGAGTACCGCTGGCGACACGGTGAAAATGGTCAACCATAGCTGATTATCAACAAGTGACCAATCGAGAGACTTGTTAACGCTGGCTTTTTGGCGAAACTTAAAATCATATATAGCCCAGCCTAACCCTCTATGGACACAGGCTGCATATCTAATGAGACTAGCATACTGCAAAAGTTCCTGTGATCGGGTTGGGAACTTGTGGATCAGCACGCTCATGTAGGTCGTAAATGCTGTTGTCCACTGCTCAATGTTTGTAGTGGAAGTGGAGGCCGTCGGCTTGGATTTCCTCGATACTTTAACAACAGAGTTTTCCAAAGACAAGACTAGGTTATCCCCTTCGTCGTACAGCGACAGGTTTTTAGGTAAAAGTTTGGATAATTCAAAAAACTCACCACTTTGTATCTCCTTGATATACTGCGCCGGGATGTCCTGAAAGAGTGAGGCAAAGCTAACTCCCGTAACGCGCGTGGCGCTCTCCGCGTCAGGCACGAGTGAAGGCGGCCGTTGTGCACTTTCGGTGTCAGGCGCGAGTGAAAGTGGCCGTTGAGTAGGGAGGTTATTGTTGGATGAGACTTGGGCTTTAAAGGCGTTCACGGCGGCCTTCGCCGCTTCGTTTACTATGTCCCGGCTAGACTGTTGCACGGTGTCCTTGATCAGTTGTCGTATCGCCTGCATTTGGCCCTCGGTGAAACCGGCCTCGGAGCTGCTGTGTCGTTGTTGGTGATGGTTGGGTCCGGTTGTGCTGCTGGTCCGGTAATGTTTTGAGCAAGAGATGGAGTCGTCAAGCCCCGAAGCCGGCGTTCAAGTGTTTTTCGAGTCCCTGTCGAAGGTAGCCTGTGTTGAACGCAAAGGGAACGAAGGTCTGCAACAGAAAGGGCTCCAAATACGGTTGGATCAACGTACAGCGGCGTACTTCGGCGGGTCGTCCTGCTTGGAGCTCGTGGCGGCATAACTTGTGCGGTCGCGAGAAGCGAGTATAAAAGTAGAACAGAAAAATAATTGTACTGGAAATCAAACTAAAGCAGGCGAGATGTTTGCCTGCTAGAGTGATGGAATGAATAAACACGAGGCTTATGTTCAATGCACTAGGAGTTGATTGTCAGTGAAGTAAAAACTATCCTGATTGGCTCAGCCTGTAGATTGCACTATGGACACACATGATCAGAATTGAACTTTGGCGTGTGAAACCCTACTCTATGTTACTGCATGTCACGCAATACAGTAGTAATTCTCACGGTTGTCCCATTAACTACAATTTATGTCTTTGAAGAAATAAATTGGTCTTTAAGTAATTAATAAAATTTGTTGCAAGTCGATCTGTTCCTTTGGTGTTGTGGTGTAGACCACTCCTATTTAGGTCATGTTCAGGAGAGATATTGGAGTGGTCGACATACCCCCATCCATTTTTTAAGTATCTTGTTGACACCCGACACTTTGACGGTGAGGAATCATCATCAGACCTTGGAATAATACCGGATATCGCAAGATCGGTCGAGGATTCCTTACTAATCATGGTGGCTAGGTTAAAGGGATACTCTATTCCCCAAAACAAATTGTAAATATAGATAGCTTATGACCTCAGTTAACGTTATGAACCAAAAATAAAGGTCGATCTGTCCTCATTTGCACAGAAATAAGTGAATATTTTCATCGAGCAATTCGAACTTAGTGCTTTAGCCGAAAACCGGAAATGACGTACAAAGGAGAACTCGCGAAGCCTCTTCCGGTAAGATTTCCAAAGATTTCCAAAGATTTCCTTAGTAGGGCGATCGCTTCGTATAAAATACTTTCGTAGGCTTTTTACCTTTTGTCAAAGCCTTTATAATGCCACAACGCTGTTTAGCTGGGGGATGTTCCAACATTCGCAAGGACGGAGTAAGTCTTCATCAGTGGCCTGAAGATCCCCGATTTGCAAGGCTTTGGACGAATGCGGTGAAAAATACGCGATCTGATTTTACGAACCCACAAGTTCAAGTTGACTTTGTAGCGCCCATTTCACTGAAGATTGTTTCCAAGAAAAAAGTTCCATAGCTAAGAGTTTGGGTTTAAAAATGAAACGTTTTTTGAAAGACGATGCTGTGCCAAAAATCTTCAAAAGTGGTCCGCCGCAAAGTAAGAGACAAAGGCGAGAGGAGGACAATGAAGCCCCAGCGGATCTAGCGAGGAACAAATCAAGAGCAAACCACTAAGAGGGGCATTCAGAAAACGAGAAGCTGCTCGGGTATGTCATTAAAATAATTAAAACTTATTATGTATTTATCGTCGAAACTAATTACGCTGACTATTGTACGTACCTTTTTTGTTCGTTTGTAAAGATCATCACTGAGCGTGAAAAGGAGGAAAGCTCGACTTCCGGTGAACGTGTAAATGACGGGGCAGAAAATGAACAAAGCGTGTCCCGAGTACATGAGGCCTCTACACAGACACAGTTCACAAAGAAGAATGCCTCCGTACAATTTCGGAGCAAACAAACTGCTAAAGGCAAGTCTCTACTCACATTATGACATATACACTGTACACTAATGACCCCTAATATTTCTAAACAAGTCTAACGAAAAAGAGGAAAATTGTTTTTGTGCTTCCCATTCACACAGGTATTCAAACGACCATCCCACGAAGAGTCAAAGTACACAATGTATTCTTCTTAAGGACTTTTTCGTGACATCAACACCAAGCCAAAGTGAGGATGAGATGTCAGAGGGAAACTCCGAAGAAGAGATGGACGCAGACGATGACCCGTCTTACGTACCCGACCCGGATGAGGAAACTGAGGAAACAGACGAGGACGCAGATTTTGACGACTTTGATGATTGTTTGTACGAGTGAGTTATTCAGAAATAAGTGAATGCTTGATAAAGAAAATACAAAATGAAATTGTCTCTAAAGACCTCTAAACGATACTAAAAACCAACCTACTACGTTTTCTTTTGTTACAGGGCGTCTCCTCAACATGCCCCCGTTCACGAACAGAAATTGTTCCTAGTGGCCGAGTCATCACTTCTTTCCCTATTTCAGTTTTGCCCTCTTTGCAGATCAGAATGCGAAAGGGCAGTTAACTCAAGAACAGGGACGAAGATAACTGTCTTGCAAAAATGCCTTTCTTGCTCTTTTAGCAAATTGTGGGATTCACAGCCCCCAGTGGGAGATATTCCTGTTGGAAACATTATGATGTCCTCAGCAATCCTGTTTGGTGGTGGCAGCCCAGCTAAGATATTCAAAATTATGAAGCACATAAATGTTCCCACCATCGCATATTCCACATTCATGCATCATCAAAAATCCTACCTACATCCAGCAGTGGAGAGAACATACAGGCAACAGCAATCTACCCTACTGAATGAGATTAAGGCCGAAGGGAGGGAATTAATACTTGGAGGGGATGGTCGCTGTGACAGCCCTGGCCATTCAGCCAAATATGGTTCTTACTCCCTCATGGATCTTGAGAAAAACAACATCTTAGATTCTCAGTTGGTACAGGTTTGTATATTTATTAAGCTAACGGTATATGAGGTGACAAACTTGATTTTACTTATACGTTTTTCATTAACTCGCTTCCAGAGCAATGAAGTGAAGAATTCTGCTGCTATGGAAAAAGAAGGACTGGAAAGGTCTCTGAAGTACTTGACGGAAGAGGGCCTGTCTGTGAATTCTTTAATTACAGACAGGCATGTACAGATTCGAAAGTATATGAGAGAGAGATGGCCCGCAGTGAAGCACAGATTTGATGGGTGGCATATTGGTAAAGGTGAGTTGATCTACAATGCAAAGAAATCATAGTAACCATGACAAATCAACAATCATAATAACAACAGTGGTGATCAGTGATGATGATATTATTATTATTATTATTATTATTATTATTATTATTATTATTATTATTATTATTATTATTATTCACAATTTTTCATGTTTACATGTAATATTTCAGGTACAGGTAAAAAGATAGATGCCCTCGCGAAGAAGAAAGACTGTGCTGTACTTAACAAGTGGAAGAAGAGTGTTGTCAACCACGTTTTGGTGTGCAGCTTCTTCTGAAGATGATGATGACGACTTGAAAGAGGCAAAATTGCTATCCATAACCAATCACATTATGAATAAGCATTCAGGACATGAAAACCCACTGTTCCCTAAGTGTCTTCATGGCAGACTGCATGGCAGGGAAAGGAAAAAAAGTGGCTCAAACCAGGTATACTTTGTGGCATATATTACATGAAGAAGTGTTAGTGGTTTAAAACTGTGATACCTTTTTGAATAGATAGATGTAGTGATTACATGTACAACTGTTTTACAGGCACACCACCTTATGAGAACCTCACAGAACTTCTCACAAAGGGATCTCTGTTAAATGACATCCGGCAGATGTCAGGTCAACATGCCACATCATCTCTCGAGGCATTTCATTCTGTGCAAAACCACTTTGCTGCAAAACGCTTAGCCTTCTCATATCATGGAATGACAAGCAATGATTTTTTTCCTCGGATAGTGGTTCATTAAAGACGGATTCACTGCAATGAATGCATAATGATGCCACGTGATTCACTATACACAAGTACAAATAACAAATTATTACAAAGACCCTCATGCAGGATTCTTTATTATTGTTTCAGGTTACAGATAGCAATCATGCATTTTAATGAGAACAGTGACAGAGAACAAGCAAAACTGCCTGATGGATCAGAACGTGTGAACATAGCTTTCCCTAAGTATAAAAAAGGAGAGTACACAATAAAAAAGATTTTGGTCAAGTGTACGTACAGTAAGTATACCCTCTAAATCAGGATAAAATAGACATGTTGCACAATGAGCTTTTTGCTTGACCTCTGAAGGTCCTTTGAGTAAACCCGCTGTTTATTTTACTATGCAGGGCACACAATTATTACCCGGGCTGCGCGCGTCTCGCGCGGCGCCCGGGTCTAGAACTACCGACGGTTCTCGAATTCTTTTTCTTCGTCGAGTATCATCCACAAATGGCACTTCCGGCGTTTCTGCGCAAGCGCTAACTATTTTTGAGAGAGTCATGCCTGTTGTCACGTATCGGAAAATGTCGATTCACCTTGTGTCTTTTGAAGTCTGAACAAACAATATGTTAAGAGAAGTGTCTATGCGAATGATTGCAAGTTCAAGGGCGAGAAGAAAGCTTTTAACATGAGTAAACTTAACGGCAGATGGCCTGCTTCAGGAGATTGCGAGTAGTCTCTAATTTTGGCGACGGATTTTGGGGGCACGTGCGCGCGCGAAGTTGCGAGGAGACGCGACGCGAGGGGAGCGCCAAAAATTAGAGACTACAGACAAAGGGAGTTTGACCTTTCACGGCCGAGTGATTCGGAAGTGTAAATCTCATATCAACAGCAAGAATGATGCCTGTTGTCACGTATCGGAAAACGTCGATTCACCTTGTGTCTTTGAAGTCTGAACAACTAATATGTTAAGAGAAGTGTCTATACGAATGTTTGCAAGTTCAACAGCGAGAAGAAAGCTTTTAACATGACCAATATTTAACTCCAGATGGATTGCCGCCGTGTTCCCCGTATCGGGTGTCTGGAGAACTCAGACCTAGAAAACTCAGACCTCAGACCTAGAAAACTCAGACCTCAGACCTAGAAAACTCAGACCCCCCCCCCCCAAAAAAAAAAAAATCTGGAAAACTCAGACCCCCTCAAAACTATACAAATTTTCAAAGTCAAATAAACGTGGACAGAATAAATTATCGCCGTTCAGTGCGCTGAAATGTTACACCGTCTATTTATCGCAGATAACAAACACTTCACGTTATTATAATCGGCTCCGGAGCACGACACCTAGAATACTCAGACCCCCCCTCCCCCAAACTGGAAAACTCAGACCCCCTCATAACTATACAAATTTTCAAAGTGAAATAAACGTGGGCAAAATGAATTTTTTATGAGGGGTTTGAGTTTTTACAGATTGGGGGGGGGGGGGGGTCTGAGTTTTCTAGGTCTTGTGCTTCGGAGCCGATTATAATAACATGAGACGACAAAGGAGAAGTGTTTGTAAACAGTTTCACTCTGCTAATTAATTTTCTACTCACATTTCACCGAGACGTACTCCATTAACGTTTATGCGAAAAAATCCTACATCGTTCGATAAGCGTTTCCTTTCTCAAACAATTATCCATCGAAGCGAAAACAAGTGTGCTTAGTTTTTTTTTTTTTTGGAATCGATACACTATTTTTATCACCTTGCAAAACGATAAACCTCTGTGGCCCAAAGGTCACTGTTCTTGCCTGTGACACAGCTAACCCGGGTTTGATGTCTTTTAGTGGTATATATCACGGGCTTTATTTTTCTGTTTCTCTTTTTCTTGTTCTTTTAGAACTATTTTTTACAAGTGTTATAATTACTGTTCTCAATGGTATATGTATATAGAGGAATATATGTTGATAGGGGTCTAAAGAAATAGACTCCAACACAAGCTAAACACGGCAATGCGTCCGATGTAAGAAAGACAGACTTCAAGCCCGGGTTTAGGCTAATTGTAGCCTCTTGTTGTTCTTACAATGCCTTGTGTAATTTCCCATAGGATATGTTGCCGAACTTAGGAACAGTGTAGCGAGGATTCTGGAGGGTCTTGAAAGCAAAGTTTTAGAAAGATCTGCTGCTCCCCATTCACTGTCGTCAGACTACACTCGTCCTGATAAGCAGACTGCAGTCAGTACATTGAAATCACTATTTAAGAAGTGATTTTTTTCCTCGGATAGCGGAATTTATCTGATTTATTGCCGCTTTAAAATACTTGATAAACGTAATTTGTCCCACTCGGTGGAAAATAACTTGCAAATTTCATGTACACAATGTGGGTTTTGTAACTCCCCTTAAAACCAATCGAGCGAATAACTCTGAAAGACAGGACATGATGTAAAAGCTACAAGATCAAACATATGGTGCAATTCAACAGAATTTGAATCTTTTCATGGAATTTTAAGTTTTTTCTACATAATTGTACATGTTTACATTTGAGTTATATAACATATGGTGCGTATATATACATGTTTTTGTAAATCAACATAATCGAAACAGGGCTACAAGTCCAATTCTCCCTTCAGATCACAAATAAATGTTGAAATATATATTTCCATCTTGATTACTCGTCTGGAAATCGAAATCCCTCAAAAGCAAAGTCATCTTCAATGCCTGGTGGAGGGAAGTGCGCACGAATACAACAAACCGCACACAACGGTAGAGTAACTCGAACTTGCCGTCCCAAAATACCCCAACACCATCTCGCCAACTGCCTGTACGCTATATGCCGATTTCGCTTGTGTGCTGGGCCTTCGTATGCGTCGTGATATTGCTGTTTGTACTGGTACCACGCTGTTTGAAGAACCCAGCGATTTAAGCATACAGCGTGGAAACCAGGGTGTTGTGTGATACACACGGGTGGCTCAGCCAGTCCTTCGGGCTCGACCGCTTCATTGTTTTTAGCTACCACACAATCTATTTCCGAGCAGCAGACGCACTCTTGGACACGATTTAATCGCTGACAGCTTCCACAATTACACCTAAAATTATGAAGATCACCGGTGATGTCAAAGCTTTTTCCCACAGAAAATACGCTTCACAATTTCCCGGGAAAATGTCATCTCAGTTTGCGTGCTGTAAGCTTAAGTCTTCAATTCGAGATAAAAGTGAAAAAGAGATCGTTCCTCTGTTACGAGGAAACTTTATTGCTACTACCATCATATTCAGTCGCTAATCAAATCACATTGCTTTTAAAAATAAAAGAAAATTCGCGATGCGATGCTGCGTGATCGCTTACCAGTCTGTATTTTGCAGACGCTCGAACTGCTCCTGGTCAGAATCGTTTGTAGAGTCCGTACCCAAGCTTGCTTCGCTGTCGTAAGGCTCAAACAAGTACGGCTGCGCTCCCTCACAATCAGCTAATGTCACTGCGTCGCCAGTTTCACTGATACTGTCGTTAGAGGACGAAAGCGAAAAAGAAGAACTACGAGAACCCACAGAATCCATACTGATATTTTGCTACTTGTAAACATGGGTTCTCCAATGTACGTCATAGGTCACGTGTCACAAGTCCGAAACGAATTGTACTTCCGGTCTTAAAATGAGGAAAATTTCACTGTTCCACAGCCGTTTTCGGCCTTTTAGACTTTTCGTTCTCAATTTTTTTCTCATTTTTACGTTATTACATTGCAAATTCTACCTTTTAGGCAAAAGTTTATATGAGGTGTAGAGTATCCCTTTAACGATCTCGGCACAATCACACATCGATGCACTTGATCGAAGGCTGTTAGTTCCAACATGAATCACAATCGCATCAGGGTTTTTTCGTAAAATTGGTTTAAGATTATCTCTCATATCCATAGTAGTGTATCCAGGGAACGAGGAAACTTTGACATTTGCAGATCTCGAGATTTTCCGTCCCTGAAGGTTCTTTAAGATAGAATCACCAACTATAAATACTTCCTTTCTCTTTGCCGATTGATTTGCTGGATCATTCCTTTTCACTGTCTGACGTTCGCGTTGCTCTATCAGTGCGGTTTCTACAGTTTCACATCTAGGAACGCCTCGCGCTTGGTACCTTGTTTCTTCTATCTTCATTAACTTCGTTATTTGGTGTTGGGCTTACATTAATTAAACTACCTCTCAAGCAGTTCAAGGCCTGGGTTTAGAAATATGTTCATAAATATGGTTGATCGCCAATATCTTCTTCGAGATTGCCTAGAACCGGATGAAACTTTCCCTAAAGATAAATCTTGTTGTCCTTGTTTGCCTTAACGTATAAATTTGATCACGTGATCAGTCACGTGATCAAAATTTGAAAAAGACTTAAATCGGCGATGCGGTGGCGGATTTTAAGTTAACAGATAAATAAATCAGCGTTTTTAATATAAATCCAACATATCTAACTTTCTACGCTTGGAGTGATTGCTCACGAGTTTTAGTTTTTAAATTATCAACAGCTAAAGGTTGAATTCTGGGAAGAAAAATGACCTTTGCCCTCACAACTTTTTTGTTGAGAACGATGGACGGTCACTCCAAACGTGAGACGCTGCAAATAATTAATATGCATAAGAAAAGCGTTTTTATTCGATACTATATCCCACAAAAGTCACCTACTCCTTAAATAAGTGACGATTTCAAAAAACATGGTCACGTGACACGCCACGTGATCTAAGATAACGTTTTTTGCACGTCAAAATGTTAAGGATGATGAGAACTACCCATGTGCCGAATTTCGTTTCAGTGTCATTCCCCTGGGCTGTTATATCACAAAAAACCGTTTTCTCTAATAAACGCCCCCTGACCCAGGCCTTAAACTGCTTGAGCTTGAGCCTCATTCCCAAGGGGCTCAAATCTATTGCGAGTATCAATGTTATCGTTGGGAATTGACTGCTGATTTCGTTTATGCTTCATACTTTTCGCCGCATGGGAGTTTTCCACAAGGGACCAACGATCATCTGCCTTTGTGTACGGCTGTCACTGACATTCATTCTTCTCTTGGACAATGATAATTAACGGCAGTCTTAATGAATCATTATCTTGTTCCAAGGCCAATGCTCGATTTTCACAGGACAGGCATTTTTCCTCTAGTTCTTCGATCTCCTTTTCTTTTTTGCGTGAAGTCGACAACAAATGATCGCACCTCGTTTTATAATCAATGACCTCAGCGGCTACCATATGCTCTTCTTGTTTTTGAATATTTGCTGACAGGAGATTTGCATTTTCTTCTACCTTTTTCTGTAGGATGAGTAGATAAAGTTTAAGACCCTCTATAGCAGCATCCATCATAGAATATGATCGCTCTGGAATTAAACTTTCCTGTCCTTCTCTGTCGGCCGATGTTTGTCGAATACCAGTTGTGCAAGAGACTTCAGACAACGTGGAAGGCGACATTCTTTGGCCCTCAGTTTGCACGGCAGTTGTAGGTGCCTTCGAGTCCAGCATGTTAGTTGTCATTCCGGGCATGTTCTGAACTAATTGAACTAACCGATCGTTTAAAGTAGGACCATCTCGTCCCTGGAAACTGGAGTTTGCTGCTTCTTACTGTACCAATTGATGGTAAGATTTTTGTCGGTGCTTTTAAGCTGTTTCATGTTCCCGCCAGGCAAAGACCACTTTCCCTGTTGCTGCAAGTCGCACTCCACGAAATTCTTCAACAAATTCAAACTACTCTAACAGGTCAACCGATCTCCTTTTAATTGATGATATTGTAAATCAGAACTCTCAAGGTTAGGTAAAAGCGATTCCATTTCAGCATCCACAACTTGATTGCCTCTGTTGTTCAAGCGGGCTATCACTGCGCCCAACAGAATAATAGCGGACAGTGGGCACTACATACGTCAGAAGAAAAAAAAATTTAAACTACTTCAGAATGATCCGGAAACCACTAATTTCATTCAAATGCGACAAAAACGTAATGAACTGCCCGGCACTTTGAAATGGGCGCGCATACGATGGAAAACGTGTCCTTTCATACAAAACGTTGTCAAAATATCGTGACTCAAGCGATCTGTCAACATCACTGATCATTTCACGTGTACCTCCGCAAATGTTTTCTATTGCATAACCTGCCTGACCTTATGCAAAACGTTATACATCGGTGAAACAGGAAGACGACCTTCTGGCGACTGATTCTGCGAACACCTTATTTACAATGACTGTCAAAATTCTCGCGTTCTGATCGGCTAATTTTTATCGTCAATAAGAGTACAGACAAATGAAATTTTATATTGTGCGAAAGTCTGTAGCAAGATGGAGTGGGGCGACACGCAGGACTTTAATATTGTTTTCAACTTTAGTTTTGTTGATGACACCCGCCCTGACGGAGAAAAAAAATTGGAATTCGTGTCTTGTGTAGAAGCTCCTGAAAATAAAGCAACTGAAAGAAAAACAACCTTGTTTCCGAATTAGGCGGAGTTGACTTTCAAGAAATTGTTAGAAACGCTGAGGACAAAGGCTCTAATCGAAACGTAAGTTAAAGTGCTTTGAAAATTAAAGTAAGTAATTTATTTAAGCTCGATAACGTAGGGAGTGGTTGCCCAATCTCCCGAGCCGGGGGCTCATGTAATAAACGCTCGAGCATTCCGGATCCAATTGGTTTTTGAGGAGAGGGGAAAACCGGAGTACCCGAAGAAAAACCTCTCGGAGCAGAGAAGAGAACCAACAACAAACTCAACCCACATATGACGTCGGGTCCGGGAATCGAACCCGGGTCACATTGGTGGAAGGCGAGTACTCTCACCACTACGCCATCCCTGCTCCCCAAAAAGAATTGTCCAGGTAAAGACACACGATAACAATTTTAATAATCCAGTTTCTATCGAAAAACCATTTAGAGCATTTACTGTTAAGTTTCCTGCCTGGTGCTCTAAACATGAACTAAAGAAAAAATTGCTTAGAATGACTGAGGAACAGCCAGACGAAAGTCTTCGACGCTTTTAGGCCAAGGCACGGACTTAAACATGAACGTTTTACATCTTCACAAGGCTTTTCAGATCGTATTTTTGTCAACTTTACGCAGCGAGTGAAGATTTCAATTTATGCGAGGCATAAGCCTCAGGTCAAACTGTCAACCTTTTACCCAATGACAGCTGCTTAGCTGTTGTAAATAGCCAATCAGAAAGCGAGAAAAGCTATTGACAATGTTCGCGTAAGTTTGAATAAAATTGATTTACTCCGTATGTTTACCGTTGTTTACGGTGCCTTTTCTTTTCATTTAAACCCGGCATTTGACCATTTTTTGTTATTGTAGAAAACAAATTGACGTCAGTTTTTTATGTATCTGTCCTCTTATTGAAATTGAAATTGACAATGTTATGACGAAATTTATCATCAATAAGAGAACAGACACATAAAAAACTGACGTCAATTTGTTAAAGTGACGTTGAGAAGGATGACAAGGACGCATCTAAAGCATTCGCTCGACATTTTAATCTCCGAATAATTCCAAGCAGCATATGGCAATTCTGCACGGAAAGCCGTAAGAATCTAGAACAAAAGTTTATCTTTCAAATTGACAAACTTAATCCCCACGGTGTCAACGAAAGCCATTCATTCAAATAATTTATTCTTGTGTTTCCACGTCACCAATAGCGAAGCTCCATCGTTCTGTATATAAACCTCATAATTCCTCGATTCGCTCTGACCAAGGGCTAACGCTCGAACCGTCAGCTTTTGAATGCCTCTAAGGTGACAAGTTTGCATTGCCAATTCAGTTTACAAAACGAAATTTTCATGTACCACTTCCCACAGTTTCTGTAGAAAGTAATCCCTTTTATTTGGAGTATTCCAGTAACTGACCACGGAATTTCATGCTTTCAATTTGAATTTCGTCTTAATCATAGACCAGGGCTGTTGAGTTCGATGTTAACGTTTACTAACAAGTCGGATTCATTTTCTTTTTCAAGGTTCTATTTTTGAAATTTTTGTGAATGTTGGTTTTTCACCGTTTTATATATTTATTCATGAATTTGAATGAATGAAATGATTGTTATTTTGTATAGCGCATTTTCTATGACGAGATAATCAAATGCGCTTTTATTTATCATGACGGTTATTGTGTAGTAACATATGATGTGATACATGATATATGAAAGTCCAGGCCACACCACTGGAAACTACGTCCCATACTCTTTGCGAACAGTGTGTAGGTTCTTTAACGTCCCACAAATCATTAGGAACAAGTGCTGTGAGACGGGGCCTACGGTTTATCGTCCTTATCGGAGAAGACCAGAAAGTCAAACCATTTGCAGATGGCATCACTTTCTTCTATATTATTTTAAAGACCTTGCGTGTTGGTCCGGTTTGGGTTTCAACCTGCGACCTCCCGCACTGTAGTCCGGTGCTCTACTAACTGAGTTAACCGGTCAGTGGTTGCATACCTTATGTACTTTTTCTTTCACTTTTTTCCTTTCTTACTTTTTTTGTTTTTGTTTTTGTTTTACAGATGAAGAAAATCAATTTCTTGGGGGTAAGTTATTCTTTTCCTTCGTATCCGGAAGAAAATATAAACAATATTTTCAGTTAACGCACTTTATGAAGCCGGGTCAGTGATCAGAAAACTAAAGAACACACAGTAACAAATTGGTGGCGAGATTGGGGTTTCTAGCGATTACAATGCAATAGAAATGGAAGCTAAAGAGTTAAAAGGAAAATAGATATGAGGCAGAATACGCGAAATCGTGATAAAAACAATTAAAGCACTTACATTTATGTCACAGCATAGCGACTGATCTTTTTAAGGTGGCTGGCACCGGTTTCCAGCATTTGCTAGCAGCTATTCTTTGACGCATCGATACTACCACTCTTTATACAGTTGATACCACGATAGCGGTATATGAAGATGCTCAATCATTAGTGAACAAGCTGCGACAATTTTGTTAACATAATGCATTATTATGGCAACAGCATAACGTGTTAGAAACCCCTAATTTTATCTTTGAGTGATATTAGCTAAAAAACGAGCTTGGTGACCCGCATATTTTACAATCGGGAAATAATAGGCATGATAAGATACAACGTTTTGCAAAGTTTAAAGAAAATTTCTTAGGAGATTTTCGCATACCTTTCAAATATTAAGATGGCTCTGAATATCGCGCAGTAAACATCAACTTAGTCATTAGCTCTTTTCATGTTCATCCCCATACCCCTTCTTCCATCCTTTTTTATTTTTTCCAGAAAATCAGCCAAAGAAACAAACCCATATTCTACGATGAGGGTTTACGCAAATCAACTGACCTAGTTGAGAATATAAGCAAGTTGCGGATCGTTTACGCTTGGAAAATATGCGGTTCGTACTAAGATGCTTTACAACGAGTGCGAAGTCGATTTTTGTCTAGTTTATACACGGTAATGTTTTGAATTGTGTAAGAGTGAAATTGTTTCATTTCTGTTTTCATAAAATGTAGTGATTTTTATAAAGAAATCATCTATCGAAAGATAAAAAAGGGTCACCTTGCAATATAAGAGAGGTAAATCAAGGGCCTCTTTCACACTATTCAGTTCTCGAGCCTCCCTTGAATCAGACATTTTTGTCGATGCAACCCTCTCGTAACAGTGGTCCGACATAGCTGCCTTAAGACGTGAAAGATTTTGATATTTTCTATTCTCAAAAGTGTTGTTTGGGTAATTTTCTTTGAGGGCTAACTTATTCCTGAGCAGATACTTGCAAGAAGTATAGTGAGATAGAGCAAGTGTACAGTTAATTTGTTCGATCCTGTGAACCTATGCGATCAGGTGGCAGACAGGCTTTATAGAAAGTTGAGTCGTTTGTTGGATTGTCCTTATACTTCTGAAGCAAGACCACTTGTAGTCGAAAACGTGGAAAACACCACTCGAAGCGGTTGCAGAGAAAATGGCTCAAACGCTTAAGGTTATTTTTTAAATTTCGTCCTTAGCAGCAGTAGTAGCACTAGTACTAGCACTAGTAGTACTAGTGCTAGTAAACTCTCACTGAAGCGCACGGTGGCAGCGCGGCATCATCGTAAATGATGTATTTGTTTAGTGGAAAACAAATTTTAACTTTAAATAAATAAATAAATAAATCCGCGTAAAGTGTTTTAAAGACGAAATTCTGACCGAAATCTTCAGGTTTCCGTGGCTTGTTTTAACGTTGAAAACACTCTTTCTAACATTGCTTTTCGCTAACATGTTTATGTATGACTTCTTTTTCTTATCATTATGAGAGTTACGGGAAACATTTTTAAGGTGATTCCTTACATTTGCATCGCGCATCCTTACTGCGCATAATTTATGGCGTCATTTAGCGCGCGCTCGTGCACGCGCACATTGAAAACATAGCGGATTTGCCTTGAAATTGAGTCTGTTAGTAGAAAAATGGCTATAGCAAACCAACGAGCGCAGGCACCCATCTTTTTTTTAATTCATTGTAATCACCTTATCATAAGCTTTGTATGAGAAAAGACTGATCTGATTTCTATTGCTGAAAATTAAATAATTAAGTAAAATAGCACATACACTGTGGACTTTTCTATTTGCAGTTTAGTGACCATGTCAAGAAATATGGTTCAAATTTTTAATCACGGATTCAGCTTTCTGTCTAAATCAGACTTAAAATGTTTAATTGCGTCCAACGTAATGTATGGACTGTAGTTTAATGCGTGTTCTCGTCAGTTTTGGCTCACAAAGATTTTACAATAATTTGAAATACGTTCTTACAATAAGCATCAAATAATGCCTAAATGAGGCATTTTCAATTCCTCACAGCTCCTAAATGAGCACGGGCACCAACCTTTTTTATTTCAAAATTGAAGTTCTCATATGATAAATATTTAGTGGGCAAAGTTTGAGCAAAAGTCTATTGCCACTTTTATTTCGGAGGAATTACCTTAAAACACTCCTACCCTTGGTAAGAATTTTTTAATGACAAGTAAAGTAACATTCAATGTATACAGCCATTCAGGAAGGCTCTTGGTTTTCTTGTTTTTCTTCTTCTGAGCTTCTGAGCCCAGTGTTATGGGAAGTAATGTGTATATTTGTATCAGGAAACAAATTTTACCTTTTAACTTTCCACTCAAAGCATCTTAAAGAAGAAATCCTGACCGAAATCTTCAGATTTCCGTGGCTTCTTTTAAGTCACTGTTTAAGAGTGTTGATTTTCACCTTGTTATACTATGTAGAAACGCGCATACAAAGACGACCGATTGTTTCTTTATTTGTTTGTCTTTATCTGTTCACACCAGGCCGGAGTATTTTTCAGAACGGCATAAAATGCTATCCAGCATAGTGTAGACATAGCCTTAATGGAAGCGATATTCTCACATTTAAAAAAACATACAAAGATGGGATAAGCAACGAAGTTTAAGAAAGTATACCATAAAGTAATTTTGCTTAAACCTTTTACACAGTCTTGAAGCTTTGGAAGTCTTCTAATTGTGTGAGGAAGATGAAGCCAATAAGAGATTTTGCGCGCCGGTACTGTTTCTTTGAAATTGTTTAAAATTCAGACCAATTTTATAAAATAAAAATTGTAGTTTTTGAGGACTTTTCCAAAATTCTCCAAATGTAAAGCGCTTTGGGAGTTTTTAATATCATTTCTTGAGATAATTCCCTAAAGGGTTGTTTGGGTGGTATCAGCCAAAATTCCATTTTTCGAAACTCACTTGAGATTCTCGATATATTGTGACATTGGCTCTTAATGTTTAAAAGCTGGAAATATTGACATGGCAGCGCTTTTTCTAGCATTGCGTTGTGTTCAAATGTTCCGCTAAAATTCATCTACGTACATTTTACTCTTAGACGTGGTGAATGTTTTTCATATACTGTATATAAATTTAAAACTTTAAAGGATTATTGATCTAATGCGTGACAAATTGGATTTGTTAATTGTTTTCTTGTAATGAGGTTTTGTTTATCCACCCACTTCTTCCATTCGTAGTTTGTTTTCTCCACCACTTGTTATTTTAAGCGGCAGAGACTGCGAAAGTAAATGAATAATGGATTATGTTTTTCTTCAATTACTAAACGTTATAATTTTGGTTCTTTTCATGTTTGGCGGATACAGCGGACGAGACAAGTGGTAAGTAACGTATATCTTTGTACTGGGAAACAAATTTTATCTTTTGATTATCCTCACAAAGTATCTTAAAGAAGAAATCCTGAACGAAGTCTTCAGGTTTATGTGGCTCCTTTTAACATAGTATTTAAGTAGTACTTTTCCTGGTGTTGCTTTTCGCTAGCATGTTAGCTTGCATAGCTGGCGCCGGGTTTTCTTGGCAGGCGTGCGAGCGAGAGGGGAAGCCCCTATGACAATGGGGTGGAGTCAACGTGTAACCCTCGCGGCTTCGCCGCTCACTCCCGCGCTGCCCAACAAAACCACCAGCTACTTAGGCTACTAACATGTATATTTTTAATTTGTTTTGATATTCGTATCATTGTGAGCTTTAATGGAAGCCTCTTCATGGCATTCTTACCCCTAATTGTAACTACAAGTGAAGAAACATCCAGTGTTACCGACTGCCTTGTGAACAAAGCCTTTTTCCTTTTCTTATCTTTGTTCTTCTATGTATAAACATGGCCCAAGCAGGGTCTATTGCTGCTTTGTCTTTTTAATTCAACTATAAAAATGTGCGACAAAATTTTACTTAAGAACATGATAAACAGGTAAAGAGCTAATTCGGTGACGTTTTGACATTAAGTCAAAAAATGATAAAATTTTAAGAGCGGATGTCTGTAAATATCGACCAGAGGTAGGAATTATAAAAATTTCGGAAACTCCGAAAAAAATTCTGTGGACTACCTTAGGTATTCTATTAATGAAAATATAAATTTTACTTTCATCGGATGAAGATTTTGGTCATATGGATGGTGTGTGTCAAGTTCGGGCGCTTTATAACCTCTGCCAGATCGCTTTTTCGAGGCCCTAGACCGGGCTACGGAAAGAGCTCAATTTGAATCTAATTAAAATATCATTCAAGCAACAAAGCTTCTTATCACATTCAAGAGATTTGAACACGCATTTTGAGTTGTCGTGCCCTTGAATTGATTGCGACTAGAATATTTTACAGATTCTTAAATATTTACAAAATTTTGAGGATTTCGCGGGAGGAAAATTTTGTCGAAATTCGAAGGCCTAAAATCACACCCGGTACCTAATTTCAAACAACAAAAACCATTCTACATTAAAAATCAATCTCAAAGCTTTCAAAATATGTGTTGAAACTTTGGGCAACATATGAAATGAATTTCTGGGAACGCGAAATTCACAGAGCACCTGAGTGAAATTTTCCAGTTTCCAGTTCCTTAACTTCTTTAGTTTTTAAAGAACTTCGTCTACATGAGCTTGTTAGGAAAAAATAAATTCTAGATTGAAAAAATGAAAAATGCAAATCACAATAGAACACTGATAACCTGAACTCGTCAGACTTCCCCTGCTCACTTGTCTGATGCCTTTTTTCTTGCAGTACAGTAGTCTTTATAGATCGTTTTCACCGTCACGCAAAAAAACCCGGCGTACAAGAAAAAATTCCGAAACCGTTCCATGAAAGAAGCCAAGAAAATGAGATGCGACAAAAAACTAGCAAATGAGCAATTCCAGAAGCTTCAAATCTGTGTGGCACACCGTTTCTGAGTTATCTGCCTAAACTTTTAATTTTCACACAACTTTAAAGAGCTTGTAATTGTATGCAGGCGCCATATACACTGAAGTAAGTACATGTACACGTAAGGTACCCCAAATCAACCAATACAGGGTACATTAACTTATGCGATAAAGGGGTTTTCTTTTTGTTTCTGAGCTACTATACATATACATATTCGAATTGTTGAAATGTTTTAACTGCTGAAAATCATAAGGGAAAACTATTTTTCAGCCATACAGCTGACCTATCTTGGTCACGCACTATGAAAATTCCCGTTCTTTAAAAACTAAAGAAGTTAAGGAACTGGAAACTGGAAAATTTCACTCAAGTGCTCTGTGAATTTCGCGTTCCCAGAAATTCATTTCATATGTTGCCCAAAGTTTCAAAAACATGTTTTGAAAGCTTTGAGATTGCTTTTTAATGTAGAATGGTTTTTATTGTTTGAAATTAGGTACCGGGTGTGATTTTAGGCCTTCGAATTTCGACAAAATTTTCCTCCCACGAAATCCTCAAAATTTTGTAAATATTTAAAAATCTGTAAAATATTCTAGTCGCAATCAATTCAAGGGCACGACAACTCAAAATGCGTGTTCAAATCTCTTGAATGTGATAAGAGGCCTTGCTGCTTGAATGATATTTCAATTAGATTCAAATTGAGCTCTTTCCGTAGCCCCGTTTAGGGCCTCGAAAAAAGCGATCTGGCAGAGGTTATAAAGCGCCCGAACTTGACACCATCCATATGACCAAAATATTCATCCGATGAAAGTAAAATTTATATTTTCATTAATAGAATACCTAGGGTAGTCCACAGAATTTTTTTCGGAGTTTCCGAAATTTTTATAATTCCTACCTCTAGTCGATATTTACTGACATCCGCTCTTAAGGCGTATTAATAACACCCTTATCATCTGTTGCTTTAAACTAAACAACAAATTTAGCACGTATGAAGTGCGTTTGAACCAGATTAAATTAGGTTTGTGTTTCTTGATGAAAAGCAAATCAGCACTAAACAATCAAACTTCCTTTGGCATTTCTTAAGAATCGTGAAGACATTGTGATTCAAAAGAGCGCTGAACACAAATATTGGGCAATTGGAAACATCTAATTGAAGCGCACGGTGGCAGCGCGGCATCCTTGTAAATGATTCACTTGCTTATTTAGGAAAAAAAATCCGCGCAAAGTGTTCCAAAGACGAAATCCTGACCGAAACCTCCAGGTTTCCGTGGCTTGATTAACACTGAAAACACTCTTTCTAACATTGCTTTTCGCTAACATATTTATGTATGACTCCTTATTTTTTTTATTTTTATTTTTTTATCATTATGAGAGTTAATGGCAACCTTATTAAAACACTCCTTCCGTTGGTAAGAATTTTTTTTATTAACAAATAAAGTAACCTTCAATGTATAGTGCCATTAAGGAAGGCTCTTGCTTTTCTTGATTTTGTTCTTCTACACAGAAACATTCTTAGCAGGAGGGCCTATTGTTTGTTTGTTTGTGTTAGACACCAAAGCGAACTAATTTCTTGCATGAGCCTTTATAGACCTTTCTTTAGGAATTTCTTTCAAGATTTTAGAAGGCCCCTGAGTTAAACACAATAATAATCCACCTGCTCTATTAATGTTTCCTTCGCATCGAGTAACTTCGCATGGCTTTCCTTGGGCCAATTTTGTGTTTAAAAAGTTGAGCAGCGGGAGGAAAAACGATGGAAAAAAACAAACAAACAGTCTTAAGTGAAGACTACTTTCAGATGAAAGAGTAAAGAAACTCAAAGCTGATCAAAAACAAGACATTGCAAGAAAGCAAAGCACGATGCTTATGTTTGTTCATAGATTCTTGAAGAAGGAGGAGAAATTAGAAGAGTAACAAAAATATCTTGTAGTAAGCTAGAAAAATTATTAAGCAATTTTAATGAAAATTTCCGTACGAACTTGATCGTTTAGAGCAGTGAGAAGGTAGAAACGTATCTAGTAGTACGTTAGAAAAATTGCTAAGCAATTTTGGCATAAGCTCAAGTGTCCGCAGAAAAGACAAAACGGAGTACGAACGATAGTTTAGCAGCGCTATTTCACACAAAATCTTCCCTTGGTTAAGCAGACACAAAGCCACAAAGTGCCCTGATCAGTTTCTTCTCTTCTTGGGCGCTTTCCATTAAAACCAAAATTTTCGAGATTTCCGGTTCGAAATCGGATGGAACGGGTAAAGTTCGGGGAAAAGTTTCCGAAAATTTAGGAATACGTTTTGAGTGCACCCTCTTTGATGGAATTTCCAGAATGACCTAAATTTTCGTGTTCCATTCGCGATAAATATCGGTTTTAGTCTCCCTTCGGGCGTGAGCTCACGTGGACAACCGGAAAACCAATAAGCGGACGATGCACCTTCAGCATGTCAATGCACGTGACCAAGAATTCTTGGACGTGGTCGGACGCTTTCCCGGCATTCGACCAGCGAAAATTCCGAAAATTTGTACCGGTTATTTTTGCTCAATGGAAAGCGCTTCTTGTCTCATGTTTGTTATTTTTTCTTTCTGATTTCCTGCCAAAATACGGAATATAGTACAGGTTTATCACATTGTCACACATGTAGGGGAGGACGTACAGACATAAGGTCGGTCGGTCGTTCGGTCGGTCGGTCGTGCGGTCACCAAAACCAAATTTTCTCGCACAAATGGGTTACCATATTTTCTTACCTATGGTGCTCCGCGAGCGCGCCTTTGGCGCGCGGACCTCCGCTATAAATAGGAATCCTAACCAAAATCTGGGTTGAGTGGATCTTTTCAACGATCAGTAAACGCTAGAACCGCTTTTGACTCAGTAGCTTCTCTAGGTCTGATTTTTGTCAACATGTTTACTTTTAATTCCTTTATTCTACTTATTATTCAAAATGTATTTAAAAAGAAAGCCTGACATAAATCTTAATGTTTAAGTTGTTTTCTTTTAATGTTTAAAAGCTGGGAATATTGACATGGCAGCACTTTTTCTAGCATTAACGAAATGCTAGAAAAAATGCTGCCATGTCAATATTCCCAGCTTTTAAACTTTAAAAGAAAAAAACCTAAACCTGATAGATCTGTACTATATTCCGTATTTTGGCAGGAAATAAGGAAAAAAAAAACAAGAAGAGAAGAAACTGATCAGGGCACTTTGTTGTTTTGTGTCTGCTTAACCAAGGGAAGATTATGTGTAAAATGGCTCTACTAAACTATCGTTCGTACTCCGTTTTGTCTTTTCTGCGGACACTTGAGCTTATGCCAAAATTGCTTAGCAATTTTTCTAAAAAGAAAGCCTGACGTAAAATCTTAATGTTTAGGTTGTTTTCTTATAAATTTTAAAAGCTGGGAATATTGACATGGCAGCACTTTTTCTAGCATTGCGTTGTGTTAAAATGTTCCGCTAAAATTCATCTACGTATATTTTACTCTTGGACGTGGTGAATGTTTTTCATATACTGTATATAAATTTAAAACTTTAAAGGATTATTGATTTAAAACGTGAGGGCAGAAGGGCAGATTCCGCACTATGGTAGCGCATGTAGGCTGATCGCAAGGATTCACCAAGATTATTATCGTTAATGTAAGTAACAAGCTGAGCAGCCACTACTTTTTTGAAAGAGCAGATTTCAAACAGGACGAAAGCTCTTACAGTCATCGGTATTCAGGTTTGACGTCTTTGAGAGTGGCATAACCATAGCAGTCGTAAGTGCCATAGGTATAAACTCAGTTTCCAGAGAGTAGTTTACCAGATCAGTGATGACTTGACTTGATTTGTATGTATATCTTGATTTGTATGTATATCTTCATTTTATTTCAATTTAACTTTAAAGCTACCACCGTAATGTCTAATCACGCTTTTAGTACTGCAGAAATTAAAGAGAGTCCAAGTATTTAACTCTCTTCAACTTAAAGTAACGGCTCGTTACGAAGGTGCGAATCAATGCGATCCTTCTTTAGGAGTTTCTAAACGCGATAACCGCGATAACCGCTGCCTGTGGTCTCTTGAGCTAAATTCTTGCATTTCTTTACCTTTTTTTAGAGAGGTAGAAGGGTCATTAAATAAGCTATCTTTATTTTTACTGATAACTGGAGGCGAGAATTGGAGTAGAACGATTAGTTCCTGGCTCATGTTATCCGGGTTCTGGCTCTTCACTTTAAATTCAGTTGTTTTTGTTTCGATGTACTTTTTCACTGTTTCCTATTACTTCAGTGCTTTGAAGCATTGCTCGAGAGTTGAAATTAGTTTAACCTTTATTCCACTTCCCCCTTACGAAAAGGAAATTGAAATATAGTTTTTGCGTTTACTGACTCTTATTTTTACCATTAATTTTTAAAATTTACCCTACTGTTCCTCTAATATTACTCAGCATCTGAAGTAAAAGTATGCGCTTGAAGCGTTATTTGAGGGTTGGAACAAGTTTGTTGAGGACGAATACATTCAGTTTTGAAGAGAGTGGGTTATGGCTGTTTAATCCACAGCTCTTTTGCTATGTTGGTGTCGTTTTTTTTTTTTTTTTTTCATTAAGTTTTTTTCCTTTTTGAATTCAGTTGTTTTTGTTTCGATGTACTTTTTCACTGTTTCCTATTACTTCAGTGCTTTGAAGCATTGCTGGGTGGTTGAAATTATTTTAATCTTTATTCCACTTCCCCCTTATGAAAAGGATATTGAAATATAGCTTTTACGTTGACTGACTCTAATTTTGCCCTAAAATTCCCTAAAAATAGCACGGAGATTGGCTACTTTTGGCAATGAGCCAAATGTTTGCATTTGTTTTTCTTTTTTTAAAGGGTACGAAGTGTCATTAAATAAGCTATCGAAAAATGTCTTTATTTTTACTGATAATTGGAAGCACCAATTGGAGTGTAACGAATAAGCTGATTTAATCTTTGGTGAAGCTGTATAATTTACAGTTCTTTTTCTTTTGATTTTCTTTTCACTGTTTCCTATTGCGTCAGTGCTGTCAAGCATTGTTCAAGGGCTGAAATTACTTTGGCCCTAATTCCGCTTGCATCCTTAAGAAAAGGCAATTGAAATATAGTTTTTACATTTACTGAGTTTTATTTTTATCTCTTTTTCTTATTTGTTTTATGATACATTTTGATATTTAAAAGAAGGTTCTCACCCGTTAGTGATGAACATGACAATCCGTTAATGAAAGTTACGCTTCTGTTCCTCTAATATTACTCAGCATCCGAAGTAAAAGTAGCAGTTTCTAAAGAGGTAGAAGCGTCATTATATAAGCTATCGCAAAATGTCTTTCTTTTTACTGATAACTGGAGGCGAGAATTGGAATAGAACGATTAGTTCCTGGCTCATGTTATCCGGGTTCTGGCTCTTCAATTTGAATTCAGTTGTTTTTGTTTCGATGTACTTTTTCACTGTTTCCTATTACTTCAGTGCTTTGAAGCATTGCTCGAGAGTTGAAATTAGTTTAACCTTTATTCCACTTCCCCCTTATGAAAAGGAAATTGAAATATAGTTTTTGCGTTTACTGACTCTTATTTTTATTTTTATTTTTGTCATATTTTACCCATGTAGGTTTTTCCCATGGTAAGTAATGCAAATTTTGAAATTCTTAAAAAATCTTTAAAGGTTCATTAACCCTATTTTCCCTGAACTTTTTCTTTATTCCTGGAATTAGAGGCTTTGTATCTGCATCTGTTTAAGTTGGGTTCACTGCAGTGATCCATCGCATCCTAGACTTTCATCCTTGTGCGTTTCGTTGTACATGCACAGGCTTACCGTCTTCAATGTGTATGGTGGACAACTGATTCATTTGAATGGCTGTGTCTTTTATAAAATTTGCCTTCAATACACATCAAAGGCTATTAAAACAGACTAAACTTTACTGCCCCATTTGTATTCTCATTAATACATGCTGCTGGTATTCGCAGAATTGTCGTTGACATCTAAACATTCTACCTTCGGTATATTTTCTACGTTCTCGTGACCTGTTTGCTTGTTCAAGAATTGATGTTGCAGAGCACACTGAATGGCAATAACCGTTGGAGCGTAAGGAGTTAAAATGAACCAGAAACACTGAAAACTACGAGCCCAAAATTACAAGCTTAAACTTCCACTAAACGAGATCAATACCAAAGTTTTGAATAACTTTATTTTCCGCACGAATTAAGAAACAAAGGAAGCAAAGAACAGTTAAATTGAACATTGTACTGATTTTTTTGATCAAAATGCCCTAAATATAGCATGGATATTGGCTACTTTTATGGGCAATGAGCCAAACGTTTCCATTTCTTTTTCTGTTTCAAAGGGCACTCTTGCCCCCTTCACATTGGATTAGAATTAGCATTGAAATTGGCCACTTTTCTGGGTAACACAGCAATTTAAAAAGACTGTCCGGCACACGTACAGTAGATGGCAAGCGTGTCCTCACGAAGTGTCGTTAAATAAGCTATTGAAAAATGTCTTTATTTTTACTGATAATTGGAAGCACCAATTGGAGTGTAACGAATAAGCTGATTACAGTTCTTTTTCTTTGATTTTCTTTTCACTGTTTCCTATTGCTTCAGTGCTGTCAAGCATTGTTCAAGGGCTGAAATTACTTTGGCCCTAATTCCGCTTGCATCCTTAAGAAAAGGCAATTGAAATATAGTTTTTACATTAACTGAGTTTTATTTTTATCTCTTTTTCATATTTTCTTATGATACATTTTGATATTTAAAAGAAGGTTCTCATCCGTTAGTGATGAACATGATAATCCGTTAATAAAATTTACGCTTCTGTTCCTCTAATATTACTCAGCATCTGAAGTAAAAGTAGGCGCTTGAAACGTTATTTGAGGGTTGGAACACATTTGTCATTTGCTGTTTTGAAAAAAACTTTCTTCTTATCCATGTACTGGTTGCCAATAAACTACCTCACTGCAAATACAGCGGGAAAGTTATTTTTCTTTGATTGGAGCAAGTTACAGGCCATTTCTATCCATCTTGATCCGCAGCTTAGAATAAAAACTGGTCTTTGAGGACGGATTCATTTTTGACAAGAGTGGGTTATGGCTGTTTAATCGACAGCTCTTTTGCTATGTTGGTGTCGGTTTTTTTTTTCTCTCAATCATTTCTCATGATTTCAGTGTCTTGAAGCACTTGAACCCGAGAGTTGAAATTATTTTACCACTAATTTCATTTGTACCCGCTCAAGAGAAGGAAAGTATCTTTCTCACGTTTACTGAATTTTCTCTGAATTTTGTCAACTTTATGCAGCGAGTGAAGATTTTAATTTATACGAGGCATAAGCCTCACGTCAAACTGTCAACCTTTTAGCCAATGACAGCTGCTTAGCTGTTGTAAATAGCCAATCAGAAAGTGAGAAAAGCTATTGACAATGTTCGCGTAAGTTTGAATAAAATTGATTTACTCCGTATGTTTACCGTTGTTTACGGTGCCTTTTCTTTTCATTTAAACCCGGCATTTGACCATTCTTTGTTATTGTAGAAAACAAATTGACGTCAATTTTTTATGTATCTGTCCTCTTATTGAAATTGAACTTGACAATGTTATGAAGAAATTTATCATCAATAAGAGAACAGACACATAAAAAACTGACGTCAATTTGTTAAAGTGACGTTGAGAAGGATGAAAAGGACGCATCTAAAGCATTCGCTCGACATTTTAATCTCCGAATAATTCCAAGCAGCATATCAATTCTGCGCGGAAAGTCGTAAGAATCTAGAACAAAAGTTTATCTTTCAAATTGACAAACTTAATCCCCACGGTGTCAACGAAAGCCATTCATTCAAATAATTTATTCTTGTGTTTCCACGTCACCATTTTTCCCACCAATAGCGAAGCTCCATCGTTCTGTATATAAACCTCATAAGTCCTCGATTCGCTCTGACCAAGGGCTAACGCTCGAACCGTCAGCTTTTGAATGCCTCTAAGGTGACAAATTTGCATTGCCAACTCAGTTTACAAAACGAAATTTTCATGTACCACTTCCCACAGTTTCTGTAGAAAGTAATTCCTTTTATCTGGAGTATTCCAATAACTGACCACGGAATTTCATGCTTTCAATTTGAATTTCGTCTTAATCATAGACCAGGGCTGTTGAATTCAATGTTAACGTTTCCTGACAAGTCGGATTCATTTTCTTTTTCAAGGTTCTATTTTTGAAATTTTTGTGAATGTTGGTTTTTCACCGTTTTATATATTTATTCATGAATTTGAATGAATGAAAGGATTTGTTATTGCCAACGAGCCATCCAAGCGAAGACGCTCGGATGGCGAGGCGGCAGCAGAATAGAGCGCGCAAGAAATGGCAATAGGCAGAAAAATTTCCTGATCGAGCTTCAAAAAGTGTAACCTAATGTAATGTAGATTCCCCTGAGACTTTGGTTTGAGCCAATTGCAACGACGGAACCATTGGAACCAATGAAAAGACGTGTTAGATTTTGGTGTTAACCAATCAAAAGGCGGTACTGGGCGCACAAGCGTTCCGTCAGTTTCGTTGCCGCTTATTTCGTATCTTTGCCCGCTCAGATTCTGTGGGTTTTGGAGGCGTTTGTTCGGCGTTTGTTGGGAGACTTTTCGAGTTCTTGAGGAAAGGACACAGTTGTTCAGTATGGGCAAAAAGACACTACAACAGTTTCCGCTCAAACAACGAATTCACCATAAAGGACAGCGCGGTCAAATACTGCCAAAAGTCATTTTATGTTTTGAGGACACGGTGTACTTCTCGAGGAAATATCGGATACTGCACTAAAAAAAAACAAGGTCAAAAGACATTCAGTTTCATTCGAAGTTACAGCGCTGTGCTTTCTCTCTGCATAAAAATTACGATGCTACATGTACGTTCATACACTGTATGGCCGTTCGTTCAACGAATCAAGATCGCTGCGGTTCATCGAGGACACTGTCATCAAAAGCGATCAAAATTTCAAGAATTAGCAGCCTATTTCTCGACGGCAATGCACAGTGTACAAGTAGGCGAATAGCGTAGTCGCTAGCCAGTAGTCGCTTGGCAAGCGTAAGGAATTAAAGGCTGGTGCGGTTGATCGAACAAGTTTCTAAAGCCGCTCATTATAAACGACTGAAACAACACATGGTAGCTTATCGAAAATCGCTCCTGGCCTTTGAAATAAATAAATTGACGAACGTTCGATGGGAACACTAGAAAAACTCCGAGGAAACATCCGAAGTGAAATACGTGTATAATTTGGATAGAAACGTCGACGAGATGATCTTCACTCTTCGGCCAAAAATAGCACAAAGAAAACATCGAATTAAAAATAGACTTGACAGACAACGCACGTGAAAACAGAAAATTTGCATACCATAACGAACAAGACGCTCTATGAGCGTTAACTCGGGATACTTTTGTGCTGCAGAAGCCGGACGCACGCTTTTTGATTCTCGAAACTATCCGGCTAGTGATTTGCTTTTGGGTTCACATAAGGCCTTTTTGTTCACGTACGAGCAAAGCTCGTTAAACTGTTTTGAGAGTTGCCATCCATATTCGTTGTCAGCTGTTGTTGTTTACTTCTAAATTAAGTGGCAACATCTGGAGTTTTTTCTCTCTGCGAAGCTTGAAAACATTCGCATAGACACTTCTCTCTTAACATATTGGATATTCAAAACTCGAAAACACAAGGCGAATCGTTTCCGTGTACATGTTTCTCAGAAGCAATCCAGATGTCACGCATTGTAAAAAGAACTCGAAATTCAAACTGCTCTATTTTCAAAACAAAGCTGTTACTTGGCTTAAAATGTCATTTACCTGATGAAGGTAAAAAATATAACTGTTTAATTATAGTTTTTTTCTGACATCACGTGAAAACCAAATATTCGCAAACTTGTCTCTAAATATAGAACTGTCACAGCGATTGAGTTGTGGTATAAACCGGATCAAATTACATCAAAACAACTTTGCGATTTTCCAAATATAGAACTGTCACAACGTTCTCTCACAGCACGTGCGAGGCTTCCAACCTTGTCTTAAATTCGGCAAACCTTTTCACGCGGACAGTCTGTACTGTATTAAAATCTAGCTTAACAACTTTACAAAGTGGATTATTACTCGGGATACTGTAAGTATCACGAGTTATACAATGTGTTAGATTTCAGTCTTTTTTTTTTTTTCTTTTTTTTTTCCTGTGCAGCAAAATGCACAATACGATTACGTTCCGGTGTTTTGATTGGCCAATGAACAATAGCAGGCACGTGGCGGTGTGTTCATTCAACATCACGCGACAGTTGTTTTGACGTTATGTAAATTTATCGTGTTTGAGTTGTGAAGCTAGATATTTTAATACAGTACAGTCTGTCCCCGTGAAAAGGTTAGCCGAGTTAAAGAAAAGGTTGGAAGCCTCGCACATGCAGTGGTTATCAGCTTATCGATCTCAAAGATATCACAACTTGAATCCAAACGGTGTGACAGTTCTATATTTAGAGAAATCGCAAATTTGCTTAAACTTGTTTTTGTCATGTGATACTTTCCACTTAATACGTGACCGTAAGAAAAACACTCAAGGTTCAACAATTCACTTCGACCGTCTGAACAAATTTTCCTGCACATATCTTTGTAAAGTTTTTGAAGCTAGATTTTAATATAGTACAGTTTGTCCGCGTGAAAAGGTTCGCCGAGTTTAAGAAAAGGTTGGAAGCCTCGCACGTGCTGTGAGTATCGACTCGAGTTAGCATGTTGTAACAGTTCTATATTTTGGAAATCGCAAAGTTGTTTTGATGTAATTTGATCCAGGTGATATCTTATCTCGATGGCTGTGACGTTTCTATATTTAGAGACAAGTTTGCGAATTCTTGGTTTTCACGTGAAGTCATGAAACACTAAAATTAAACGTTTAGATTTTTTTATCTTCATCAGGTAAATGATATTTTAAGGATATATCTGCTGGCCTGTTTTCAGCCAAGTAACACGCTTTGTTTTGAAAATAGAGCAGTTTGAATTTCGAGCTTTTTACAATGCGTGGCATCTGGATTGCTTCAGAGAAACATGTCACATACGCGGAAAAGATTCGCCTTGTGTTTTCAAGTTCTGAAGAATATGTTAAGAGAAGTGTCTGTGCGAATGTTTTCAAGCTTAGCTGGGAGAAAAAATGCTTCGAGAGAGCCAGAGTAGACTACAGGTGTCGCCACTTAATTTGGAGGTAAACAACGACAGCTGACAACGAATATGGTAGCAACTCTCAAAACAGTTTAACGCGCTTTTCTCGTACGTGAACAAAAAGGCTTTGTGCGAACCCAAAAGCAAACCCGTAGCCGGATAGTTTTCGAGAACAGAAAGCGTGCGACTGGCTTCTGCATCACAAACGTATCCCGAGTAAACGCTCATAGAGCGTCTTGTTTAACCTTGAGTGTTCACTTGCGGTCACGTATTAAATGGAAGGTATCACATTACGAAAACAACTTTGTGCAAATCTGTAACTTTTCTGTCACAGTCGAATTCGACTTGTGATATCGATTAGCCGATAAGCACTACACGTGCGAGGCTTCCAACTTTTTCTTAACACTCGGCAAACCTTTTCACGGGGACAGACTGTGCTGCCTTAAAATATCTAGCTTCACAACTCAAACACGATGAATTTGCATAACTTGTAAACAACCGTCGCGTGATGTTAGCCTTTCGACCTTTGGACTATGTGGTTTGCTTTGACCAATGAACACACCGCCACGTGCCTGCTATTGTGCATTGGCCAATCCAAACACCGGAACGTAATTGTATTGTGCATTTTGCTGCACAGAAAAAAAAAAAGACTGAAATCTGACACATTTTATAACTCGGTATACTTACATTATCCCGAGTAATTACACACATTTGTGTCTCCAGTTTGGAGGAGTTACAAGGTAAAATTTATTCCTAAGAACGGTCGAAGAAAACCCTGTTTCAACGAAATAAAGTTACGAACGAGCACCATTAAGAGTGAACATTAGTCGGTACCGGCCACATGTATTGACACCTGCGCGTATCGAATTTCATGTTGAAATTATGCGTGTCTGTGACAAAAACATGCAACACTCAGATAAACTTTAGAGGTTGGCCAAGTTTTCTTCATCGAACATTTGTTACTTATTGCGAGATATTGTAGTGGTGTGTTCAGTCCTTGGCCAATGTTCTTTCTCAAGCGTTGATTTCTGCGAATCGCGGCCCATCTGTCAGTTGTAAGAGGCTTGCATTTTTAGAAACATATCGCGTACTGAAAGACTACTCTTGCATCGTTTGCCTTCCTTCGAGTAGCTGAAGGAATATGTAAACGATGTGGACGAGTATTTTGTAATTGCTCCAAGTTGCTTTTCAAGATGTGATCCCGATTTGCTCGAAAGGTCTATCGAGTGATCAGTCAAGCGACAAGCTCATTATCTCTGATCTTGCGAGACGCGATCCTCGACTCGATTCTCGATAGCTGAGCCTCGATCCTCGATGCTCGAAACTGGCAGGAATCGAGGAACGAGGATCAACTTACTTTTAACCGGTACTGTAGGTGAAAGGCATGGTACGTTGTGTCGGTCATCATTTCACGGTAGCTGTAAATAATCACAGTAAATGGATATATGTAGATGATTTGAGTGTTTCAGTCTCGTTGGCACTCTATCGATAGGTATACCTAGTTTTGTATAGCGCATTTTCTATGACGAGATAATCAAATGCGCTTTTACGTATCATGTGTAGTAACATATGATGTGATACATGATATATGAAAGTCCAGGCCACACCACTGGAAACTACGTCCCATACTCTTTGCGAACAGTGTGTAGGTTCTTTAACGTCCCACAAATCATTAGGAACAAGTGCTGTGAGACGGGGCCTACGGTTTATCGTCCTTATCGGAGAAGACCAGAAAGTCTAACCATTTGCAGATGGCATCACTTTCTTCTATATTATTTTAAAGACCTTGCGTGTTGGTCCGGTTTGGGTTTCAACCTGCGACCTCCCGCACGGTAGTCCGGTGCTCTACTAACTGAGTTAACCGGTCAGTGGTTGCATACCTTATGTACTTTTTCTTTCACTTTTTTCCTTTCTTACTTTTTTGTTTTTGTTTTTGTTTTACAGATGAAGAAAATCATTCTCTTGGGGGTAAGTTATTCTTTTCCTTCGTATCCGGAAGAAAATATAAACAATATTTTCAGTTAACGCACTTTATGAAGCCGGGTCAGTGATCAGAAAACTAAAGAACACACAGTAATAAATTGGGGGCGAGATTGGGGTTTCTAGCGATTACAATGCAATAGAAAATGGAAGCTAAAGACTTAAAAGGAAAATAGATATGATGCAGAATACGCGAAATCGTGATAAAAACAATTAAAGCACGGACATTTATGTCACAGCATAGCGACTGATCTTTTTAAGGTGGCTGGCACCGGTTTCCAGCATTTGCTAGCAGCTATTCTTTGACGCATCGATACTACCACTCTTTATACAGTTGATACCACGATAGCGGTATATGAAGATGCTCAATCATTAGTGAACAAGCTGCGACAATTTTGTTAACATAATGCATTATTATGGCAACAGCATAACGTGTTAGAAACCCCTAATTTTATCTTTGAGTGATATTAGCTAAAAAACGAGCTTGGTGACCCGCATTTTTTACTATCGGGAAATAATAGGCATGATAAGATACAACGTTTTGCAAAGTTTAAAGAAAATTTCTTAGGAGATTTTCGCATACCTTTCAAATATTAAGATGGCTCTGAATATCGCGCAGTAAACATCAACTTAGTCATTAGCTCTTTTCATGTTCATCCCCATACCCCTTCTTCCATCCTTTTTTTTTTTCCAGAAAATCAGCCAAAGAAACAAACCCATATTCTA
This sequence comes from Pachyseris speciosa, assembly GCA_016490735.1. Lineage (NCBI taxonomy): Eukaryota > Metazoa > Cnidaria > Anthozoa > Scleractinia > Pachyseridae > Pachyseris > Pachyseris speciosa. The sequence goes on along the minus strand of JAEMWC010000030.1, from coordinate 1,292,694 downwards.
CGATGAGGGTTTATGCAAATCAACTGACCTAGTTGAGAATATAAGCAAGTTGCGGATCGTTTACGCTTGGATAATATGCGGTTCGCACTAAGATGCTTTACAACGAGTGCGAAGTCGATTTTTGTCTAGTTTATACACGGTAATGTTTTGAATTGTGTAACAGTGAAATTGTTTCATTTCTGTTTTCATAAAATGTAGTGATTTTTATAAAGAAATCATCTATCGAAAGATAAAAAAGGGTCACCTTGCAATATAAGAGAGTTAAATCAAGGGCCTCTTTCACACTATTCAGTTCTCGAGCCTCCCTTGAATCAGACATTTTTGTCGATGCAACCCTCTCGTAACAGTGGTCCGACATAGCTGCCTTAAGACGTGAAAGATTTTGATATTTTCTATTCTGATAAGTGTTGTTTTTATACCATTACAAGTAACGGTCGATGCCTTTTCACAATAGTCCTATGTTGCTCTGGAAGAATAATGGGAGAAAACCCAAAATGTGATATTTTGTTACATGAAGCCATTCTTTCGGTGTATCCTGTGCGGGATAAGTGACAGGGAATTCTGGGATATCAGTAGAATCCAAAGTGGCGATCGATTATCAAGTGCTAAACATGAGAGTGAATTGTTAATTCCAATTTTATTATTATTAATTGCTCTCTTGTATTGAGGTTTTCCTTATCGTCCCACTTCTTCCATTCTTACTTTGTTTCTATCCCATTAGTTGTTCTAAGCGGCAGAGACTGTGAAAGTAAATGAATAATGGGTGATGTTTTTTTCCGTACTAAAAGTTTATTTTGGTTCTTTTAATGTTTGACGCCGGGATACAGGGTTGAGTGCTTGTGTGTGTTTGTATTGGGAAACAAATTTTATATTTTAATTATCTTCGGGAAATATCTTAAGGAAGCAATCCTGACTGAAATCTTCAGGTTTGCTTGACTTCTTTTAGGACACTGTTTACGTGGCCTAAATTCCAGCAAGATAATTTACGTCGCAAGGTTTGTCTCCGCCCAAAGATTAACATCGAACGTTTCATGAACACATTTGTAAATAGACTCATTTTTGAACACAACCTGCTATAATTACATAATTTAATTTTAGCCATAGTATATTATTGTAATTTTCATTACACAGTTCTCTTTTTTCTTTTTCGCAAACTATCTTCAGGAAGAAATCATGACCGAAATCGTGGCTTCTTTTAAGACACTGTTTCAGTAGCACTTTTTCTGGTGTTGATTTTCACCTTGTTATACTATGTAGAAACGTGCATGAAAAGACGACCTATTGTTTCTTTATTTGTTTGTTGTAGGTACCAAAGCGAAATAATTGCTTGACTGTGTTCTGATCTTGTTTTGCACCTATCTTTTTTTCCTAAATTTTTCCATTTGCAACCCCATACCGTCGATTGCATCTACCCGTGAACGCACGCGCCCAAAACATGTTTTCAAGTGATGCCAAACGTCTGCGTTTCAGGTGTCAAACTTTCAAAGTTTTCCCGCCCAAATGTGAAGTTCCTTCAGTGTTCTCGTGGTTCAATTCACTGTCAACGCAGTCAAGAAATCTGAGGAAAGTCAGTGAAAATCCGCTCACTGATATCTATGATATATATTGAAAGTAGGACGCCTTTTTGATAATTTCTTCCTTTCTTGTTGACTAAAAACATATCCCTACAAGTAGTGAAACACTAGCTGAAACTTCACATTTGGGTGGGCAAACTTTAAAGTTTGACACCTGAAACGCAGACGTTTGTCGTCAAGTGAAAACATGTTTTGGGCACGTGCGTTCACGGGTAGATGCAATCGACGGTATCCACCTACCTCAACTATTTTTTTCTGTGTTCTTTATTTAAAATACAGTCCCACAAAACCCAAATACTATTGTGAATGTTTTGGTCTCAACCAACTGAAAATAGAACTTTTGTGGCCTAATGGACAACAAATCCTAGGCTCAGCATTATGTTACTTTACATGTATGTATTGTCCAAAATTAGTCATACATTTAAACCAAATCAACCTCCCAATGGTCTCTAGTGTAGGTTGCATCATTTGCTGAATGTCGCGGCCCTTCTTTTAAGATTTGTGTTCATGTGCTGGTGCACAAAATGCAAAAAAGATATTCATATGAAATGCTTCCCTAAAGTTAATTTCACATCACTTGCCTTGGAAAAGAAGATCAACCTATAAACAAGTTTCAGAACTCAATTCCACTTGGTTACGTAAACAAAATCATGACTGAATATATCAGGCCACTATGGGAGATGATGCTGAGTATTTTAGTTCTTAAAATCCTCACTTTCAAAGTGACGCTACACTGGTGAAACCTCTGTTGTGAAAATAAGACTTTTGCATAACAAAGATTGTATGCATTGGGGGAGCAGGGTTGGCGCAGTGGTGAGAGTGCTTGCCTTCCATCAATGTGGCCCGGGTTCGATTCCCAGTCTCATAAGTGGGCTGAGTTTGTTGGTTCTCTACTCTGCTCCGAGAGGTTTTTCTCCGGGTACTCTGGTTTTCCCATCCCGCCAAAAACCAACATTTGATTTGATTTGATTTGATTTTGATTTGATTTAGTCTCCCAATTTGCACGAACTCAGAAAATAATGGTCTATTGTATGCTAGTTATCTTGTTTTATTGATTGACAGGAACAATATGGAAAACTATCTAATAAATGTAATCACAAGTAGCTCTACTAATAGAAACTTGATAAGAGAACAGATAGATACTAATAGTTGTTCAGCTTCATGTCGAAGCAGCTAAATTTTGTAAGTCACACATGTACGCATTGCGGACCTATTTTTATTATTTTCCCATAGGCCAGGGCTGTTGAGTTTGATGCCAAGATTTACAAATATTTAGCTGATTGTTTATTTGTTTTTTTATGTGTTTATCTTTTATTATATGTTCGGGAACATTGGTTTTTCACTGCTTTTATATTCATTCGTTGAACGCTTCCAGCAAACCAGAGGAAATGTGCCATTTCTTCGAAAACCGTGTTTATCCTAGTAGTAGTAGTAATTCTTTATTTAAACTCGGTCAAAAATCTTCAGTAATAACAATAGTATTTTAATTAAAATCATTTGCAAAAATTAAAATAACTATAAAAAAAACTGAGTGGGAATCGAATGTTTAAATTGCGCGGTTGATTTCCTTCTTAAACTGCCCAATTGATCTGATCGCCCTAATACTTTCAGGAAGAGAATTCCACAGTGAGGACCCGCTATAGCTAAAACTACGTTTCAAATAGTTAGTACGCGGCTTGGGTAAGTTTAACTTACGGAACGAATCGCGCAAGTCATAGTCTGTGTGTGCAAGTACACCGGGGCTAACCCATTGAGGGACTTAGACATCATTATAGCTTTATGCTTTCTTCTTCTTAATGATAGCTGGTCTCACTTCAATGTTTCAAGAAGCAGGCTTGAATTTACCTCGCAGTTGACTTGCAGAATAACCCTAGCAGCTCGGTTTTTGCAATTTTTGTAGTTTCTCACATAGATAAGAACTCAACCCATCCCAAACGGAGGCACAGTAATCGAAATGAGGTTGGATTAAGGCGTTATATATTTGTACTGCAGTGGATTGAGAAATGCGCCTCAGGGCACCGATTACTGAGGATATCTTTCTGCATAATTCTCTGATGTGATTGGACCACGAAAGGCGGTCATCAATAATGAAACCTAATGATTTGGCATGCTCAACCCCGCTAATTGGTTGGTTATCTAATTGGATATTAAGCTCACTGCAATTCTCTGAAAGGAACTTCTGACGAGAACTAATCACCATAAACTCAGTTTTCGGGATGTTTAGACTAAGCTTGTTTGCTTTTAGCCAGCTATAAAGATTGGTAAGATCAGAATTGGTTGATTGTTTGAGTTCGGCAAACGTGCAACCCGGTACGGTGATGTTAGTATCGTCGCAAACATTTTTGCGCAGGATATATCGAGGCAATTAGGAAGATCATTTATATATATTAGAAAGAGCAAAGGTCCCAGTATACTTCCCTGGGGAAACCCGCAGGTTAACTTACTTGCACTGGATAACGCTCCGTTGACACTCCATTTCTGGGATCTATTACAAAAGTAGGACGCAAAAATCGTAGAGCATTTGGATCAACCCGTGGTTCGCAAGTTTCCGCAAAATTATTTCATGATCGATCGTATCAAAGGCCTTTTCAAGATCAATAAATAGCACGCCATTCAAGAAACCGTTGTCAATATTAATTGACCAGTTATTCGTTGTCTCAAGCAACGCTGTTAGCGTGCTATGCATTGATCGAAAGCCAGATTGGTACGTATTCAAGAGGCTATTATCCTGAAGGTAATCATAAAGTTGATGATAAATATTTTTTCGAAAAATTTTGAGACGAGTGGCAGTATTGATATTGGTGGATAGTTCCCTAGTTCACGCTTGGATCCTTTCTAAAACAGAGGTGTAACTTTCCACTCGCTTGGAAAGATTTCAGCATCTATACAGCTCTTAAAAATGTATGCTAAGGACGTCCCGACAATACTGCTAGAAATTTTTAAGAGTTCACAAGGAATTCTATCTAACCCAGAGGATTTTTTTGCGTCTAGCTGGTTCAAAAGCCTGCATACAGTGTTAGCGCTTGGAGATTTAAGAGAAAATATTGTTTTCAAACATCCCACATCGCTTCTGGATTTGTCTCTGAGAAAACTCTATTCCATGGCTGTTGTGCAACATCATTGAGAAAGTGGTGGTGGTTAAAATTTTTAAAAACGCGTGTCTCAATCGTGCGATGACTACCAGTTCGCTCATAGCAGATTTTAAGGGTCATGAAGACCAGAGAATGATCGCTGATACAGAGATGAACTACACCTGAGTTTAATATTTTTTCGGGCGAATTAGTTATACAGAGATCAATCAACGTTCTCGAGGTGGGTGTAATTGTAGTCGATTTGGAGATCAATTGATTCAATCCATATATATCAAGTATGCTCGCTAAAGTAGATTGATCCATCATGCATATTACAGTTTAGATCACCAAGAAGGTAAAAGTCTTTCTGTTCAGATTCCACTTTATCGACTAGAGACTCAAAATGCCGAAAGATATTTTGGGGAGAGTTTGGGGGTTTATACCACGTACTAACGAAGAAAGGTCTGGAGTGGGGTCTAATAATTTCGATGACAACACATTCAAGTTGGTCATCGCATAAATCGTCACGGATCTGGTAATTTATGTTATTCCGTAAATACATGCAAACACCACCACATTTAGACCATTGACAGAGCGATCTTTCCTAACAACCTCAAATCCTGGCGCAAGTGTATTACATTATCACTGACTGCACTATCAATCTTCGTTTCATTGATAGCCAGTACATCAATTTTGGAGCCGCGTACAAAAAATTTGAGATCATCCAAATGAGCAAGTAAACTATTGATATTCTATGCCGCCATGACGTAAAACCCGGCCAAATGGATTGATAGTGGATGGGTTGCCCTTATTGTTAGTGTACTTACGATTTATTCGCGGAGGCAAAGACTCATCCGTATCCCAGTCGGCAATGCCCTAATCACTTCTTAAGTAATTAATAAAATTTGTTGCAAGTCGATCTGTTCCTTTGGTGTTGAGGTGTAGACCACTCCTATTTAGGTCATGTTCAGGAGAGATATTGGAGTGGTCCACATACCCCCATCCATTTAGATTGCAAAAGGTTTTAAGTATCTTGTTGACACCCGACACTTTGACGGCGAGGAATTCATCATCAGACCTTGGAATAATACCGGATATCGCAAAATCGGTCGAGGATTCCTTACTAACCATGGTGGCTAGGTTAACGATCTCGGCACAATCACACATCGATGCACTTGATCGAAGGCTGTTAGTTCCAACATGAATCACAATCGCATCAGGGTTTTTTCGTAAAATTGGTTTAAGATGATCTCTCATATCCACAGTAGTGTATCCAGGGAACGAGGAAACTTTGACTTTTGCAGATCTCGAGATTTTCCGTCCCTGAAGGTTCTTTAAGATAGAATCACCAACTATAAACACTTCCTTTCTCTTTGCCGATTGATTTGCTGGATCATTCCTTTTCACTGTCTGAGCTCGCGTTGCTCTATCAGTGCGGTTTCTACAGTTTGACATCTGGGAACGCCTCGCGCTTGGTACCTTGTTTCTTCTATCTTCATTAACTTCGTTATTTGGTGTTGGGCTTACATTAATTAAACTACCTTGAGCCTCATTCCCAAGGGGCTCAAATCTATTGCGAGTATCAATGTTATCGTTGGGAATTGACTGCTGATTTCGTTTATGCTTCATACTTTTCGCCGCATGGGAGTTTTCCACAAGGGACCAACGATCATCTGCCTTTGTGTACGGCTATCACTGACATTCATTCTTCTCTTGGACAATGATAATTAACGCCAGTCTTAATGAATCATTATCTTGTTCCAAGGCCAATGCTCGATTTTCACAGGACAGGCATTTTTCCTCTAGTTCTTCGATCTCCTTTTCTTTTTTGCGTGAAGTCGACAACAAATGATCGCACCTCGTTTTATAATCAATGACCTCAGCGGCTACCATATGCTCTTCTTGTTTTTGAATATTTGCTGACAGGAGATTTGCATTTTCTTCTACCTTTTTCTGTAGGATGAGTAGATAAAGTTTAAGACCCTCTATATCAGCATCCATAATAGAATATGATCGCTCTGGAATTAAACTTTCCTGTCCTTCTCTGTCGGCCGATGTTTGTCGAATACCACTTGTGCAAGAGACTTCAGACAACGTGGAAGGCGACATTCTTTGGCCCTCCAGTTTGCACGGCAGTTGTAGGTGTATTCGAGTCCAGCATGTTAGTTGTCATTCCGGGCATGTTCTGAACTAATTGAACTAACCGATCGTTTAAAGTAGGACCATCTCGTCCCTGGAAACTGGAGTTTGCTGCTTCTTACTGTACCAATTGATGGTAAGATTTTTGTCGGTGCTTTTAAGCTGTTTCATGTTCCCGCCAGGCAAAGACCACTTTCCCTGTTGCTGCAAGTCGCACTCCACGAAATTCTTCAACAAATTCAAACTACTCTACCAGGTCAACCGATCTCCTTTTAATTGAAGATGTTGTAAATCAGAACTCTCAAGGTTAGGTAAAAGCGATTCCATTTCAGCATCCACAACTTGATTGCCTCTGTTGTTCCAGCGGGCTATCACTGCGCCCAACAGAATAATAGCGGACAGTGAGCACTACATAAGTCAGAAGAAAAAAAAATTTAAACTACTTCAGAATGATCCGGAAACCATTAATTTCATTCAAATGCGACAAAAACGTAATGAACTGCCCGGCACTTTGAAATGGGCGCGCATACGATGGAAAACGTGTCCTTTCATTCAAAACGTTGTCAAAATATCGTGACTCAAGCGATCTGTCAACATCACTGCATGATCATTTCACGTGTACCTCGGTCCGCAAATGTTTTCTATTGCATAACCTGCCTGACCTTATGCAAAACGTTATACATCGGTGAAACAGGAAGACGACCTTCTGGCGACTGATTCTGCGAACACCTTATTTACAATGACTGTCAAAATTCTCGCGTTCTGATCGGCTAATTTTTATCGTCAATAAGAGTACAGACAAATGAAATTTTGTATTGTGCGAAAGTCTGTAGCAAGATGGAGTGGGGCGACACGCAGGACTTTAATATTGTTTTCAACTTTAGTTTTGTTGATGACACCCGCCCTGACGGAAAAAAAAAATTGGAATTCGTGTCTTGTGTAGAAGCTCCTGAAAATAAAGCAACTGAAAGAAAAACAACCTTGTTTCCGAATTAGGCGGAGTTGACTTTCAAGAAATTGTTTGAAACGCTGAGTCCAAAGGCTCCAATCGAAACGTAAGTTAAAGTGCTTTGAAAATTAAAGTAAGTAATTTATTTAAGCTCGATAACGTGGGGAGTGGTTGCCCAATCTCCCGAGCCAGGGGCTCATGTAATAAACGCTCGAGCATTCCGGATCCAATTGGTTTTTGAGGAGAGGGGAAAACCGGAGTACCCGGAGAAAAACCTCTCGGAGCAGAGAAGAGAACCAACAACAAACTCAACCCACATATGACGTCGGGTCCGGGAATCGAACCCGGGCCACATTGGTGGAAGGCGAGTGCTCTCACCACTACGCCATCCCTGCTCCCCAAAAAGAATTGTCCAGGTAAAGACACACGATAACAATTTTAGTAATCCAGTTTCTATCGAAAAACCATTTAGAGCATTTACTGTTAATTTTCCTGCCTGGTGCTCTAAACATGAACTAAAGAAAAAAATTGCTCAGAATGACTGAGGAACAGCCAGACGAAAGTCTTCGACGCTTTTAGGCCAAGGCACGGACTTAAACATAAACGGCTTTTCAGATCGTATTTTGTCAACTTTATGCAGCGAGTGAAGATTTTAATTTATGCGAGGCATAAGCCTCAGGTCAAACTGTCAACCTTTTAGTCAATGACAGCTGCTTAGCTGTTGTAAATAGCCAATCAGAAAGCGAGAAAAGCTATTGACAATGTTCGCGTAAGTTTGAATAAAATTGATTTACTCCGTATGTTTACCGTTGTTTACGGTGCCTTTTCTTTTCATTTAAACCCGGCATTTGACCATTTTTTGTTATTGTAGAAAACAAATTGACGTCAGTTTTTTATCTATCTGTCCTCTTATTGAAATTGAAATTGACAATGTTATGACGAAATTTATCATCAATAAGAGAACAGACACATAAAAAACTGACGTCAATTTGTTAAAGTGACGTTGAGAAGGATGAAAAGGACGCATCTAAAGCATTCGCTCGACATTTTAATCTCCGAATAATTCCAAGCAGCATATGGCAATTCTGCACGGAAAGCCGTAAGAATCTAGAACAAAAGTTTATCTTTCAAATTGACAAACTTAATCCCCACGGTGTCAACGAAAGCCATTCATTCAAATAATTTATTCTTGTGTTTCCACGTCACCATTTTTCCCACCAATAGCGAAGCTCCATCGTTCTGTATATAAACCTCATAAGTCCTCGATTCGCTCTGACCAAGGGCTAACGCTCGAACTGTCAGCTTTTGAATGCCTCTAAGGTGACAAATTTGCATTGCCAATTCAGTTTACAAAACGAAATTTTCATGTACCACTTCCCACAGTTTCTGTAGAAAGTAATCCCTTTTATTTGGAGTATTCCAGTAACTGACCACGGAATTTCATGCTTTCAATTTGAATTTCGTCTTAATCATAGACCAGGGCTGTTGAGTTCGATGTTAACGTTTACTGACAAGTCGGATTCATTTTCTTTTTCAAGGTTCTATTTTTGAAATTTTTAAGAATGTTGGTTTTTCACCGTTTTATATATTTATTCATGAATTTGAATGAATGAAATGATTTGTTATTTTGTATAGCGCATTTTCTATGACGAGATAATCAAATGCGCTTTTACGTATCATGACGGTTATTGTGTAGTAACATATGATGTGATACATGATATATGAAAGTCCAGGCCACACCACTGGAAACTACGTCCCATACTCTTTGCGAACAGTGTGTAGGTTCTTTAACGTCCCACAAATCATTAGGAACAAGTGCTGTGAGACGGGGCCTACGGTTTATCGTCCTTATCGGAGAAGACCAGAAAGTCTAACCATTTGCAGATGGCATCACTTTCTTCTATATTATTTTAAAGACCTTGCGTGTTGGTCCGGTTTGGGTTTCAACCTGCGACCTCCCGCACGGTAGTCCGGTGCTCTACTAACTGAGTTAACCGGTCAGTGGTTGCATACCTTATGTACTTTTTCTTTCACTTTTTTCCTTTCTTACTTTTTTTGTTTTTGTTTTTGTTTTACAGATGGAGAAAATCATTGTCTTAGGGGTAAGTTATTCTTTTCCTTCGTATCCGGAAGAAAATATAAACAATATTTTACAGGCTGACGTCCGATCTCACCCTAGAGAAGCATTGTAAACCGCCATGAAACTATGTGATATGTGCGGTATATAAATCCATTACCATTACCAATATTTTCAGTTAACGCACTTTATGAAGCCGGGTCAGTGATCAGAAAACTAAAGAACACACAGTAATAAATTGGTGGCGAGATTGGGGTTTCTAGCGGTTACAATGCAATAGAAATGGAAGGTAAAGACTTAAAAGGAAAATAGATATGATGCAGAATACGCGAAATCGTGATAAAAACAATTAAAGCACTTACATTTATGTCACAGCATAGCGACTGATCTTTTTAAGGTGGCTGGCACCGGTTTCCAGCATTTGCTAGCAGCTATTCTTTGACGCATCGATACTACCACTCTTTATACAGTTGATAGCACGATAGCGGTATATGAAGATGCTCAATCATTAGTGAACAAGCTGCGACAATTTTGTTAACATAATGCATTATTATGGCAACAGCATAACGTGTTAGAAACCCCTAATTTTATCTTTGAGTGATATTAGCTAAAAAACGAGCTTGGTGACCCGCATTTTTTACTATCGGGAAATAATAGGCATGATAAGATACAACGTTTTGCAAAGTTTAAAGAAAATTTCTTAGGAGATTTTCGCATACCTTTCAAATATTAAGATGGCTCTGAATATCGCGCAGTAAACATCAACTTAGTCATTAGCTCTTTTCATGTTCACCCCCATACCCCTTCTTCCATCCTTTTTTTTTTCCAGAAAATCAGCCAAAGAAACAAACCCATATTCTACGATGAGGGTTTATGCAAATCAACTGACCTAGTTGAGAATATAAGCAAGTTGCGGATCGTTTACGCTTGGATAATATGCGGTTCGCACTAAGATGCTTTACAACGAGTGCGAAGTCGATTTTTGTCTAGTTTATACACGGTAATGTTTTGAATTGTGTAACAGTGAAATTGTTTCATTTCTGTTTTCATAAAATGTAGTGATTTTTATAAAGAAATCATCTATCGAAAGATAAAAAAGGGTCACCTTGCAATATAAGAGAGTTAAATCAAGGGCCTCTTTCACACTATTCAGTTCTCGAGCCTCCCTTGAATCAGACATTTTTGTCGATGCAACCCTCTCGTAACAGTGGTCCGACATAGCTGCCTTAAGACGTGAAAGATTTTGATATTTTCTATTCTCATAAGTGTTGTTCGGGTAATTATCTTTGAGGGCTAACTTATTCCTGAGCAGATACTTGCAAGAAGTATAGTGAGATAGAGCAAGTGTACAGTTAATTTGTTCGATCCTGTGAACCTATGCGATCAGGTGGCAGACAGGCTTTATAGAAAGTTGAGTCGTTTGTTGGATTGTCCTTATACTTCTGAAGCAAGACCACTTGTAGTCGAAAACGTGGAAAACACCACTCGAAGCGGTTGCAGAGAAAATGGCTCAAACGCTTAAGGTTATTTTTTATATTTCGTCCTTAGCAGCAGGAGTAGCACTAGTACTAGCACTAGTAGTACTAGTGCTAGTAAACTCTCACTGAAGCGCACGGTGGCAGCGCGGCATCATTGTAAATGATGTATTTGTCTAGTGGAAAACAAATTTTAACTTTAAATAAATAAATAAATAAATAAATAAATCCGCGTAAAGTGTTTTAAAGACGAAATTCTGACCGAAATCTTCAGGTTTTCGTGGCTTGTTTTAACGTTGAAAACACTCTTTCTAACATTGCTTTTCGTATGACTTCTTTTTCTTATCATTATGAGAGTTACGGGAAACCTTTTTAAGGTGATTCCTTACATTTGCATCGCGCATCCTTACTGCGCATAATTTATGGCGTCATTTAGCGCGCGCTCGTGCACGCGCACATTGAAAACATAGCGGATTTGCCTTGAAATTGAGGCTGTTAGTAGAAAAATGGCTATAGCAAACCAACGAGCGCAGGCATCCCATCTTTTTTTAAGTCATTGTAATCACCTTATCATAAGCTTTGTATGAGAAAAGACTGATCTGATTTCTATTGCTGAAAATTAAATAATTAAGTAAAATAGCACATACACTGTGGACTTTTCTATTTGCAGTTTAGTGACCATGTCAAGAAATATGGTTCAAATTTTTAATCACGGATTCAGCTTTCTGTCTAAATCAGACTTAAAATGTTTAATTGCGTCCAACGTAATGTATGGACTGTAGTAACCCGTTAACTATGAGTAAACATTAATAAAACGCTATAAAGTTAAAATTTAACATATATACAAAAATTAGCACTATGAATAGTGCTCCAAAAGGAAAAAAATCGATAAACACTTTAGGACCTAAAATTGTAATTATATAAATTTTTAAAATTCTCTTAAATATATTACTTATTCGTTTATTATTATTATTATTATTATTATTATTATTATTATTATTATTATTAAATATATTACTTATTCGGTTATTATTATTATTATTATTGATAATAATCTCAGATCAAATCTGGTTTTCAATGGCTCTGGGCAGCAAACAGCTGACTAGGGAAACTCCGCAAGAACCGTCTTTCATCGTTTCTTTCTTCTCCTGCCTACATCTCCAGCACTTTCCTAAGGATCCTTGCCGACCCCAACAGTACAGATATCTGAATCAGTTCAATGGATGGTTCAATCCATGGTCCTCAGATTTTCTTTTAACTTCAGTGGTATTATTCCCAATGCCCCCACCACTATAGGTATCACCTTTGTCCTTACTCCCCACATCTTGATATTTTTCTGCGTTCTCATCTTCTTTTGCTCTCACCCTTCCATCTTCCGGGATTGCCACGTCTATAATTTGGCAGTTCTTCTCTCTTTTGTCAATGATCAATAAATCCGGTCTCCTAACCTCAATCTCATGGTCTGTTCGTACACTAAAGTCCCATAGTTAACAAATAAGAAAGCCTTAAAGTGCTACTACGATCAGAAAATCACCTGTCTTTTTTTTCAAATTTCGAAAGTGTGTTTGCTTAACACTCGACTCGCGAAATTTCGAGCTTTAATTTGAAGCAGAATGCTGTTTACTTGGGGTACAATTTTTTAATTTAACGGTCCGCCATTACTCACGTTCATAACTGACCGATTAGACCTAGGAGAACTGGATCCAGGATAAAATGACGTCATTTACTTACTGGTTTAAAATTGCAGTGTGTGAATGCAGCTTATTAAGTATGTAAAACACGAGTTTGAGAGTCTGAAAGCTCAAAATTCCCGTGCTGCCTACCAAATCAGCCGGGTTTACACACACTGCATTCTTACGCTTGTGGGCTTTCTACGTCATTATGTCCTCGATCCACTTCTCTCAAGATTTTGAAGTTAGTAATGGCGGACACTAAATAGAAATATTTCAGTCAAAATAGACTGACGGTTGTTAAACGGGCACTGTCACCGGGATTTATCCTGTTTTTGGTTCAATTCTGCCAAAATTACTGCCTTTTACCTGTTATCGTGCAAAAAAAGCTCCTACAGAATCATCAAGTTGAATTCCAATGAAATTCTAGCAGGAAGAGCGAACCATAATAATTTTTTGGTGGTTTTTCAATGCATAGCTTGAAAATTTCAATCCATTTCCATCCTCGTCATCCTTGCTGGAATACAGGAGTTTATAGTGTCAATGTAGTACTACAGTCTTTGGCAGCAAAACTAGACCATTTTTTAAGGTTTCTACTGATGCATCGGCAGTTTTAAGCTTTTTAAAGTGATGGTACAATAGCGTGACAGTGCCCCTTTAAGCAAACATACTTTCGAAATTTGAAGAAAAAAGACCAGTGATTTTTTTTATCGTAGTAGCACTTTAACCGTGCTTTGTTCTGTTATAAGGCACGCAAGGAAGTGACGAGAGCACGAAAGAAGTAGGAGTGCTTTTAACTACTCTCGTCACTTCCTTGAGTGCCTTATAACAGAACAAAGCACGGTTAAGGCTTTTTTATTTGCTTTATAATATAGTTTTTCCCACATTTGTAGCTAAATTCGTTTCACTTTGTGAGAAAACTGAGCTAATTTTATTCTCAGCTTGCGCGCGCGGAATGGCGTCAGTGATCGTACATGTTGCCTTAACATCGTGTCTCGGCCAAAAAAGTAAATTTTGTAACAGCGGTGGCGAGACTTGAACTCGCGACCTTTCGATCCCATACCTCATATGCTGTCTCTTCTCCGATTGCGCTACTGAGACACCTCTTACTTTTACTATAGAAAGTTGTAGTCCGATTGCGATTGCGCTACTGAGACACCTCTTACTTTTAGATAAACAACTATTGTCCGAGTGGTGAACTAAGTACTTGTGATGGTGCAATAACGGAAGTGAAATAAAAAGAAACTGGTCAACGGATCTAAGACGCAGACTTATACCAAATTCTTCGCTTTCTTTGAAATTGTCAAACAAATCGAAGTGCCAGTATTTTGTAAAGCTACACCGGCAGTTGGTCTTTGTTTCTCTAGTTGCTAATATCAATAGAATTGGCTCACCACTTTTCCGTGTTAAGTCGGTTTACAGCTTAAGCGTTGACAACAGGAAAAAGAAAAACAAGTGAAAAGGAATAGAAAAAAAAAAGACATCAAAGAAAAACTCTGACGAGGCTTGAACTGCCGATCCTAAGCTACCAATACAGAACGAAGAGAGCGCACTAACCCTCTAGGCCAACAAAATCTTCTCTAAAGTCATAGCCGAATTTTAAAAGTCTCTATCATTCGGAGTCACGAATTGTCTGTTATGCCAACTGAAACGTGACAAAAATTGAATTACGATCAACTTGAACTTACCCTGTGCATTAATCCGGCTCGGATGGTCAAAAAGTCCGCTTCCAAATTCTCTGAGAATTTCTTGCTGCTGCTGCTGCTGCTGCTACTACTGCTGCTGCTGCTGCTACTACTACTACGACTACGACTACGACTACTACTACTACGACTACGACTACGACTACGACTACGACTACTACGACTACGACTACGACTACGACGACTACGACTACTACTACTACTACGACTACTACGACTACTACTACTACTACTACTACTACTACTACTACTACTACTACTACTACTACTACTACTACTACTACTACTACTACTACTACTACTACTACTACTACTACTACGACTACTACTACCACTACCACCTGGCATCCTTAGCTTTTTTTGGTGTGTTTGTGTGTGTGTGTGTGTACGTGTGAATGCATGAGTGGTACCTGACCCTAATATTTATCAATTAAACACCTAAATGTGGCTGCCCTATCTTTTTAGCCCCTTATGGTTATCAAGGGCAGCCTGTACTCTATATAATTTCTATATTAGTGTAATTTATTTCTAATAATTGTTGGGGTACAAATAAAAATTGTTGCTGTTGTTGTCATCATCATCATTACATCGAGTCATTGTCATTATTATTACCATTGTTAGTGTCAATAATCAGTATCGGTATCAGTGTCATGTTTTCTTTTCTCATCATATTGACCATATTATGTGAGCGAGAAGTGTTCTCCTTTAGAGTTCTTCGAATACGATATAGGAAGTTTAATCTTAGGTTAATAACTTTACGCTGACTTTTTGTTCCAAAGTACGAGGCCGCGTACGAAATGAGAAAGACCCAGCGTGGAGAGCCGGTGCAACAACCTTGCAAGGATACAGCACTCAGCAGTTTATCCCTGCTGATCCAATAACAGTGGATCCTTCCAGGAAGGTTGTACTAGAGCTGAGGCTTGTAGCAAGGTAATATTTTTATCGGGGGGGGGGGGGGGGAGTTTGTAAAGAAACTGTGGTGCTGTGTCAGAAGGGGGAGTGAAAAACTAAAATTTGGTTTATCAACGGAGTTGGTAAACCAAATTTTAGTATTTGAACGACTTCACTTGCATTTTCTTGAATTTAGGCTAAAGGTCCTCTAAGAAAAAGTTTCAAGCAATATATATCGACTAATGGTTAATTCATGACATCGACCAATAATGAAGTAAACTTGACTGCTTCATTTATGAAGTTCCCATCAAAGACGGCTTGATCTGATCAAACAATCTGGCTCCCAAATAATTTATGTACTTTGGCCATTTTGGCATATTTTCACCCTTCGCTTTCTGGCCTATGCACTTACCATTTCACTACCATACTACTTCACCACTTTTTTTTTACAATTATACGTAAGTATACTAGTTTTTATAAGCTACTTTGAACTTAAAATGACCTCGGAGAAGTGGAAACTTTGTTGTTACTGATTTATGTCATGTTAAGGTTTTTAAACTGACTATTTCTTTTTTCTGTCTGATAATAAAGCGACCATCCATGATAGCAACTACCAGTTAAGCAACTCCTTCACAGTAAACGTTACGCAAATTCGCACTGAACAAGTAATCGGTTCTGTCTATACGTCATGGAGAAAGAGATAAAGGTGAAGGTGGACTCGATATTGCCGTAAAAGTGATCGACGCTATCAATACTTACTGTACATTATAAAGCTATTTTTGATTCTTGTTCTCGAAAAATCTCTTTTAAAAAATAGCCCATTTAGAAATTTCCCGGACCGCGCAGCAGTATCGCTAGGTAGAATTCCAGTATCGAGAGGGAAAGCGTTATCTAATTTTTGATATTCCAACGTTTTCTTATTTTCTTCTTCAGAGAGGACGAAACCGACCTCGTATTTCCCGAAGAACTGAATTTCAAGCCCTTGTCAACCTTGCATCCACCAGCTGTCCAGGAGTAAGCAAGGAAATTGTCAAAACAACAGTTGCTGAGTCCTCGCATAACCCTACAGGGAATACAGATATCTGAGCCAGGCTGAATTGTCATTTAACGTTTTAACGTTTAGGTGTATAAAAACACATGGCGCCTTATGCCGAGATAGAATGAAAGTCTTAGTTAATACGTTTAGCAAGGAAAATAGACAAGAACGTTTTCAATCGAGTACCAAAACGAACTTTGTGTTTGCTTTGGTTTTATTTTACTTCCCTGTGTGACTCTTTAAAAGAAATGCGCCAATCTCTTAACCAATTAGATGGTCGGGGCAGATCAGGTGACAGTTTTGTGAGTCGGCTCAGTTCAAAGCATCTGGGACAGCACTTTAATGGTCACGGTCTAACTTGAGGGAGATCTTACCGGGGCATGTATCTCAAAGGTTCAGTTTGGACTGTTGAGTACTACATGCCTTGCGCCGTTCCTATTCACCGCCTATGCTAGCAAACTGATCGACTTAAGCAAGAAGCATCTTTCAATTGGTACCTACTATACAGACCTTAAGTCCAAGTGAGCTGATTGGCCAAGCTATCACTGCTTTTTAGTGCTACGTAGATGACCTACGCAAATGAATTACCAATATCAATTGTTACTCAATAATGTTCACGCCGAATTCCTGGTGATTAGCATCAAGCAAAATTAGCTATAAAAATATCATTAATCATATTTTAATAGGAAATTCTAAAATCATTCCGAAATCGTCAGTAAAGAACTTAGGGGCGTGGTTGGACTAAACGCTATCAATGAACTCCCACAGTAATTACACTTGTTCTACTTAACAATTAGATTATTCGCTCTCGATTACTATCGCGTGATAGCTGATGAGGGCGCAGCCCGACTCAGCTATCACGCATAGAAATCGAGAGCGAATAATCGAATTGTTTTAGTATAAATCTACTAGTCTTTCAAAACTAAACAAATCCTCCTCGCAGACACTTTGAAAACGCGAAGAAGCGGCCGCCATTTTGTTTGCAACCGCTACTCACTATCTGTCACAGAATAAATAGCGAGTAGCGTAGCCAATAAGAGAACGGCATTCGTGATAGAACGCTTGTAGATTTATACTAAAGCTTTTTATTACTTGTATAATACAAGGATAATTAGGAAATACCCACTGGGACTCTTATCTACATTTTCGTTACCAATCTTGATTATTGTAATTTACTTTATGGCTTTCCGGCCTATCAGCTTCAACAGTTGAAAATGCTGTAGCCAGGTCAATTTTTTAGGAACCTAAAGACTATCAAGAAACACCATTGCTTTGAATGTAATTCACTGGTTGCCTATTAGTGTAAACTCCAAAGCCATTTACAGCTTAGCTCCTAGCTATATTCAGGACCTTGTTGATGTTAAGGAAGCAGACAGATATACGTTACGCTCTGATAGTGACGGACTATTACTTGACCCTGTGAAATGTAGGACTCTAACAACACTAGGAGACCGTTCTTTTACACTAGCTGCCCTTAAATTTTGAAATCTGCTGCCTTTGCCTTAAGAAATCACTCAAGACGCCCTCATTCATAGAAGGACGTCCCGTAATTTAACTTTAAACTAATCAGTTTTCGTTAAATTTTGTAGTTTCCTTTTTATATTTTTGATACTTTTAGGCTTTATATGGTTTTGACTGATAAAAAGAATGGTATGCGTAGTACTCTTTTTTAGGTTTAATATTCACTATACTTTTGAAGCTTTGAAGCGCTGGTGAAAATATTAACACTGATATCGGCGCTGTATAAGTTAATCGTCATCGTCATCATCATCATCACCACTTTTATCTGTGCCTGTATAATCACTACAGGCGCGGATCCAGTGAAAATAGTGACCGTTTTCCGATAACGGGAGCGGCGAAAGCGCAACCTTCCAGAGGAGTCCGGGAACAGGCTACCCCGGAAAAACGTTTTGGATTGTAATCCTCTAAAGTGCCATTCCCTGGGCTCTTTAGTGTTTCGGACAGGATATTTTCCAGGTTCCAAGATTGGAAATTTTAATCTTATTTTTAAAGGATATTTATTTTTTTCCAAAAATCTGGCCGTTTCACGTAAAACGGTTGAAACCGGTCTGGATCCGCGCCTGCACTATTTTTGATGGTTGTTACTGTAAATCGTTAAATTAAGGCAGGTTTTTGAATATTTTTACGTTTGCATGTGATGTCTGTCACAAATCCCGTTAATTTGCCATAGCATTAAAAACTAAAGTTACTCCAATATTGCACCTTTTACACCTTAAATTTTCGAAAATTTAAGGTGGCTCTTAATTTAACGAATCGTCATTCATTTTCTTTGTTCACAAATGCATTAAGTATTTTTGGCATATTCATAAACATACATTAACACGTATAGGCAATCATTCACACTATGGGGCACTCTATAGTGCTAATATACAAACATTAACGCTATTTTTTTTAGTTCAGTAAGGAGAATAAAAAACCTAGAGGTCCTAGAGGATAATTAGTTTATCAATGAACGTTTACTTTGCCCATAGAAGATCGCTAAAACAATCAACATAATGCTACTAGAAGAGGTTTTGTCCCAAGAACAAACAAAAGTAATACAAGTTTTAGAAAAAAACAGTCAGTAAATATGTTACATCACTTTAAGTAAGCATTGACATTGTTCCCTACGTTCTCTGGTAAACTTTGGTATCCCCTCCCCACCTCCTTACCTGCTCCTTACAGCTGTCTTGCTAGATGAGGCTAAACGTTTTGTGTTAATCCCCGTGTTTTAATGCGCTTAGAGAGTACTTCATGGCAACTTTATGGATACAATACAATAATTTACTTAAAGACGTAACGTCTAAAATTTGTAGGAGCTATACAAGCTCGTTCGAAATACGTAGGTGTATTCTTATCATTAGAAAGATACACACAAACAAAAGAGATAATATATAGTATATCAAAGTAAGAGGCTCAAACAAACAGAGTTACTCGAACAGTCAAGGGAATTCCAAAATTCTTCGAGTTTAAGATACGCTTGAGTTATACGAGATTCTAGAATCTCCTGTGCGCTAATGAGAGTCTTACTTAAAGGGGCTGAAATAGCAACTCTGTTGTCTTTGGTTTTGCTACTAAAATCTTACCCCCTCGAATGTACATACATGAAGTAATTACAATTTGTATGGAAACCAAGTCTACAATCTTTTGCAATTTCTTAGGCTTGCGTTTCCCAGCTCTGCACCAGTCCCTCTCTACTCTGGAACTGCTGGTGGGTATAGAGTGGAGAGTGGTTTAAACTCATCTTTGGGAAATATGAGGTCTCCTTCGTCTTCCCTGAAAGCGATTCAAGAAGTAGAAGATCAGAAAGGTGCACCTAACAATAACGGATTGAGAATGCACCTGAAGGAGGATAACAGTATTACATGCAGTTTTTTTTAACAACAGCGGTTGCATCGTTCAATCAGAAAATTTACCGTCATTGTCATTACTTTTTGTTATCAACGCGACTGTCATTATTATGACAGTCACCGTTATCATGTCTATCATCATCATCAACGTCGACGTCGTCATCGTCGCCGTGGTCAGTATCGTCATCGTCATCTCTTATTGTTGTCAAAACACTACGATCGTTGTAATCATCATCATCATCATCAACATGCATGACCACACTGTATATTTCCGTCATACGTTTCAGGAAAACGTAGCATAAAAGCTATCCAATCACCGAACGACTTGAACTGAGGAAATTGTGCACTGTGTATGTAAACAGTTAATAAAGGCATTTTTACAAGTTGTATAAAATTGCTTAAATTATTCAGTCAGTCACGTTTTCTAAAACTAAACATTTCATTCAGACAAACAATTGATAATCCAAATATTACAATCGAGTGGGTAAAACAGCTGAGAAAGAGCGCTGTTTAGGCAGTCCACAAAAAATTTGTTAAAACGAAGTGGAAGGGCAGATCCACAATTTTTCTTTATCTCGGGGCTGAAAAATTTGTTTTACAATTTACATAGTTTAACACTTCGGGTATTTTTCAAGAAAGAAAGAATAATCGATGTGTGCTTTGTGGACAGGGTGGACGCCAGGCCCTTCTCTTGATCAACTACCCAAAATGTCTGTTTTTCCCTTACAACTGTGCCATAAGCTGTGTATTACCTTGCTACCAGCCTCAACATCAATTCAACGTTCTTTGAAGGGTCTACGTTTATTGGCTGCGCAGCGATGAACCGCTGAGTACTGTCACCTTGCAATGTGGTTCCCCCCGCTTTCCATGTTGGGTCCTTTTCAGTTAGAAGACGAACGTTTTCTGTTCTGTTTTCCGCTTCTGATAATAAAGAACAAATGCTTTTAAATTGTGGTCGAAAATTAGTGTCCTATGTAGCGAAAACTACAATTATTTCATTGAAAAACTAAAACAATTTTAAGGCTACTGAAAGTCAAAAAAATAAACCCCTTTCGATTACATTCACAAAAGTCGAGACTCTGGAATGAGTCCTCCATTTTGCCCTTCCGACGTACAAGAGAAACCAGTGAACAAAATTTCTCAAGGTTTTCTCCTTTCTTCACAGAAGAATCGCAACTAATAGGTGCCTGAACAAAAAATGCGGTGTCACGAAGGGAGGCTTACACTTTCTTGAACCAAACAAAAAATGTGCTGATGGGCCTTTAATGGCGTTGCGTATAATTATGTTCAAACTTTGTTGGTGGAACGAACCTTAACTCCACCAATTTTCTTGGTGCCAATTGACCGTATCGAGGACTTACTTGTACACCTCGCGCTACCAACTGGCAGGTATCGCATTTGAAAAGTCAGATTAAAGAGAACCCTAAGCAACGCAGAAATATACTCAAAGGTCAACAATTAAAAGACTTTATGCTTATAAGACCGACACAGATGTCAACAATACAAATCAAAATGAGGTTGTCTCGTGGACGTCTCTGAAGCTAAGGAAATAGGAGACGTCTGCATGTAAACTAGTGTAAAATGTGAGAGAAAGTCGTTCGAATCAACGGCCTACGAGTCTTCTACATATGTTTTCGTTTATGACTGCTACAACACAGTCATTTGTCCACGAACAAGTTAACCTTGACAAATTTCGTATTTAAAGAATTGACATGCCAGTTTGTTAGAAAGGAGACCAAAATTTGCCTCACCGCATTCCTAGAAACAAAGCTTAACACAAAGACTTACGCAGAAAAACACGAATTACTCGCTCAACAACTCAACAACAACACGCTTTATTTTCTTCAATTAGTTGCAATATAGACATTTAATTAATTTAATTATAAAAAAGAGAGGGGACTGGCTACCTGAAATAACCATAGAGTTAAAGAGGACAGGCAGCCAGTTAAACAAAAGTGATAATACTAGCTTAGGTCGGCACACACACACAGGCAAACACACATACTCATGACACACAGTGAGCAAAAATAAAATTATGGAAAGAAGAAATACTATAGAATAAATAGGAGGAAAGTAGAGTTAAAAATAGTACATGAACTAAGCAAATAGTATGACAAAAATATTAATATATGGTGAAAGTTATAGATAGTGCAAAACAGTATTACAAATCTAATGTTGCAGGCACTTCCTAGTATCCTACAAAATAACGTTCTCTAATCCTTTTCTTGAACATAGATAGGGATGACAACTTTATATCATTGTCAACAGAATTCCAAATAGAGGGGCCTATGAACCGAATGTTAAATTTACCATAGTTAGTTCTTACATAAGGTAGATAGTAAGACTGTTTTGCTGCAAATCTGGTATTGTATTTAAGGACATCAATTACTCCAGTGAAGAAGAAATGAAAGGTAGTAGGAAGAAGCTGATTATACAATTTGTACATAAAAATGGCAACATAAAATGTGACAAGATCATAGAAACCGGGCGCTGAGAAGTGTTTCCTTGAAAAAGCTATCGTGAAGTACACAACACGACAAAAAACTTGCCAAATTCAAATAAAGTTTGCTCCCTATGGAACCAGCGTATTTACCTCCATACATACCGCAGCTATCCTCGATAGAATACATACTCCAGTTTTCCTCGGAATCATCGGAAGTCACTCTCGTACGCCGAGCCAAACAGTTTGCAAGCATTTCTCCACTGTCAACTTACGAATTTAGACAAAAAATAGTTCAATTACAGATAACGGAAATCATACTAAGCACTTTTTTAAAAAAAGAACCAATAAATAAACTAAACAACTTGAGCCAATAATACTACTTTGCACATCCCCAGCAATCCCCGCTTTGTGATTTTAATTCCAAATGCGCTAAACAATAAGAATTGATGGAAAATCATGAACAGGGATCGGACTCTGGACCTTTGTAATACCGTTCTAGCGCTTCACCTACTGCACTAATTACGCAAACGGGAAGTTGGTCAGTCTGTCGGTTAGAGTTCAGATAAACTAGGGAAATTTAAAACACAACATGTATTTGAACTGTAAATGAAGGATTTAAATAAATAGAAGATTTTCTTTTTGCTGTTCCATCTCTTTAAATACTCGAGGAACAATAAAAATGTATGACTCGAGCCCACAGACACTACTGTTTATCAACTTGAGACAAAATTCAAACATCTACTTGGAGCACATTTCAAACCTTACGCAGATCAAAAACGTCACGTCACATAAAAAAAAAATGCCGAACACATACGGTCAAACTTCCTGTAAACAGAAACACTCGGGACTAAGCAAGGTGTCCGCTTACACGAGGTTGAAAGACACGGTAGGCGGTAGGGTGTGTCAGTCACACCCTCCATTGGAATTCGCAATTCTACGTTACATGAACAAAACAAAACAAAAAACAAACATACACAAAATAACAAGCAAACAAAACCAGGTGATATTTCAGAAACTGGGCGTCGGAAACATTTCAGAAACTGTGTTCTCGCAGCCTCCCTAACAAAGGCAAGATGCAATCATTAAAGCGGAAAGACAGTAACAAGCTTTAGGAATGGTACATAAAAAAAAAACATTTTCAACGGATCATTTCATCTCAAAGAATTCATTTAACCTGTTTTTGAGCGTTTTACTGCCCAAATGAACAAAGCGATGAACAAACCAACTAAAAACACAGAAGCAATGATAACCCAGTATCCGAACGATCGACGACACTTCATTTATTCAGTTACTCAAATTATACAGAATCTACAGCTTTCAGAGCAGAACATAGCCACTGTCAAAGTTATAATCATATTGTCTGCTTTGTGACAAGGCCACGTATTGTCCTTTTCTTGTCCCAAAAAATAACGAAGAGATAATTGATAACACCACAAAGTTGACTACTTACTTTGACCGAGTAGAAGAGGACGACCACCACCAGAGGCATGAATACGTGGAGGAGGGGAGGGGGTGCCGAAAAGAGGAGGAGGAGGAGGACGAGAAGAGTTACCGGGAGGGGGAGGAGGTAGAGGAGGAGGGGGAGGAGGGGGAGGAGGACGGGAAGAGCTACCGGTAGAAGGAGGAGGAGGAGGAAGGGAAGAGTTACCGGGAGGAGGAGGAGGACGGGAAGGAGGAGGAGGAGGACGGGAAGAGTTACCGGGAGGAGGAGGAGGTGGAGGAGGAAAAGAAGAGTTACCATTCAAAGACGAGGGAGGAGGAGGAGTAACATCGGGAGGCGGGAGAGAGATGCCAGGAGAAGATAGTGGACAGCAAACACGCAATGAAGGTGGAGGAGCGGTTGCGGGTGGAGGAGAGGGAGGGGGAGGGGGAGGGGGAGGGGGAGGGGGAGGGGGAGAACTACCATGACAAAATGACTGAGGACGAAGCGCACCGTGAGGTAGACCACGTCTTTGTACTAGAGTAAATGAAAAGTAAATAATTGAATCAATGCAAACACAAAAAATGGATGACTGACTGACTTTGGCTGGCTGGCCTTTTGGCTGGTTGACTGGCTAGCCAGCTGACTGACTGACTGACTGACTGGCTGGCTGGCTGGCTGGCTGGCTGGCTGACTGGCTGGCTGGCTGGCTGGCTGGCTGGCTGGCTGGCTGACTGGCTGACTGATTGGCTGGCTGATTCAATAAACTGCAATCAGATCCACTTTGAAGAAACTGCTTCCTTTCACCAGAAGAACAGAATATTTATCACAGAATTTTACCGCTTGGATTCCTGTGTGTGTGTGTGTGTGTGTGTGTGTGTGTGTGTGTGTGTCCTTTTTTTGTTTCCATAATAAACTTAATTAAGTTTAACTTAAGACAACTCAGAATGCATTAGAGATAGTAGACATAAAACATTGTAGGCCTCCCGAATTAACTTCGTTTTATACTGAAATAGTAAAGGGAACATTCTTGACTTAAAAAAAAAAAACAATGGTTCACAATCCTGTATTAGCTAGAAATAGATCTCGAAAGTCGCCTACAAGTTACACCATCTTTGATGAAAGCCTCTAGAATATTACATTCGAGTGTTAAACACAACTTCGCTTATTAGACGAAGCCATGAATAAACAAAGGCATTGCTTTTCCAGCAAAAGAAATGTATTCAGATAAAGACCACGTGCTATAGTACTTCCACGGTTATAAACTTCATTTGAACTGCGAGGTTTCATCACGTTAGTCAACATAGTAACGATGCAAAGTAACAGACTTTTTTCTTCGAGTTTCGTTCAGCTATCTAATCCACAGGACACCTAAACTAAAATGGGATGCTCATGCAACAATTACTTACTTGGATGACCATCACGGGGAGCTTTCTCTCTGTGCCTTCCGTGTAGCTTTCTCTTTATAACACTCAGAAGTGAGGATTTGTCTGTGGAAAGAAAGATCAATTTTACAGCTAGGATGACACTGCGTTTAAGTGATTATAAAATGTTTTAGTATGGATGTAAACGATGAACCTAATGGTACAATGCGGGATTCATTATCAAAATCCTAACCCAGTGCGGCGTTTACTTTCACAAGTATCAACTAAAAAGATTGGTTTTAACCAAACTGAAAGCTGCGACAAACGCTTTTGAGAAACGCACGTGGCAATCAGAAAGTTGACTTTACCTTTAAATCCACCTTTCCTGTCAGCTTTCTTCCTATGGTCACTGCATGATGCAAAAAAGAAAAAAACATGACTAATTACGCTCAACACCGAGTTCAATACCTGCAGAACACCCAGAGAGGCCCGCACCACCGCAAAGATAGGAAAAATGTTAGAAGCCTTGATAGTCAGCAAACTTAAACATGCCCTGTACTAGGTGAGATGAGGTGATAATAACAATGGATGGATGAAACTAACGCAATCCATCAAAGCCAATAGAGTCTTCAACTAACACAAAACGCAATAGTATGAAAGTATATCCAACCTATTCCGATAAAATGCAAAGTAGCAAAAGAAACACGTGCAAAGAAGTACAGTTGAAACTGAATAAGGAGAAGAAGGGTTACGCCCTCCGCGTTACGCGACTCCGCAGAACGAGGTGGAGGGTGCCACGATCTTGTAACATGGGAGAACCCATAATTGAAATTGTACACCACTCGGAGGTCTTACAAGTATAATGAGAACCATGTATATGACGCCATAGATCAACTTATCAAGAACCCGCTCATCTCATCTCAACTTGTGAATATTAAGAGTCTTGTATTATTAACTACTTCCGTTAGTTAGCTTCTCTTCCAAGCCATTATCGTCCAGAATGCGAAAGGTGCTACACATAATTAACATGCGGTTTTCAAACTTTTAATTCGTCGTTCCTCACCTCTGTTGCACGTCCTTTATTTCAGGATACAAATCGTCAGTATCATAGGATCTTTCAGAGACTTCGAATGAACGTGATTTTGTAAACCTTATCATAAGAACGGAACCATGCTTTATACCATAATCTGTGAAAGCAGCAAACAAATCACAGATTATTCAGTATTAAAAACACTTTCTTTCTACTCATTCGCATCATTTACGTCTCAAAGTAAACCTCGTAATCGCAGTCTCTTTACCGATTCTCGTGGTATTTCTCTCTTTTCAAAATGGCGGCCAGAAGACACATTCCAAATCAGGTCACTTATCAGGATTTAGGTGCTGGGGATTTGCCAAGGCTAGGAAACTCAAAATAGATTGAAATGTCGGTACTTCCGCCCATTGAAAAGCTGAAATAGTATCCAGTTGCATTTTAAAGGTACGTCCCTTCTTTTATAAAAGTAGATTATAAACGAAAGTGGAAGTTACCTTGTAGTGGACCTCTATCTTCATCAGGATCAAATACTCGCCCCTGAGTTGCAAAAGTAGCTCCCTGTAGTTTTTCTGTCTTGCTTCCAGCCTCGAGCTTGATTAAAAGATCTCTGAATGTATCCTGGGGTCTGACAAAGAGCTTTTCCAAATTCTGCGTCAAACCAGCAACACTGATCTCAGTCAAGGTTAACTCCACCTTAAACTCTAATTTTGATCCATTGCAAACTCCAAGACTTGATAACGTTGCCTCTTCTTTGGAATGATACAGCTTCTTTCCGTTGAAATAGAACACAACTTCTTCGTTTTCCGACAGATTTCTGCATGATGGTAGTTCTTCCACGAGATCCCTTAGCGTCTTTCCTTCCTCAATTTTCAAGATGCTGGAATCACCACTAATCAAATCTTCTACAGATATTATGATGTACTCTGGAACAATGACATGTACAGTGGGCTGTGAACTACAAATCAGTTCCAGAGGAAGGCTTCTGAGAGGTGCATCTGACAGACAGACTCTTTCGTGGTACAGCTTTTGGTCCTTGACGCGAACATCAAGATTTCTTTCGATTTTCCATCAATTCATGGACAGTTGCCCTTCCTGGATGCACGCTTACCGGGAAAACCACGTTGGACGACGCCTCGACTGTTATCTGCAGTTTGTCATCAATCAAACGCAGATGTCCAGACAGATCGGCTGGAAGTAAATCTCTAAAAAAGAAAGAAAAAGATAAATAAATAAATAAATCAGTAGAAATAAGAAAAACAAACCTCGATCGTTTTTAGTGCTAGCGTCTGTTCCTGCTAACCTGAGGCCGAAGGAATTTGACAGCATCCTGTCATCCAGAGCTAGAATCTGGTCTGGGTCAAGAGAGGCGTTCAGCCGGCTCTGTACTTCACGTTTCAAATCACCAATCGTCGCACTTGGGGCAATGTGTACCTTCAATGGCTCAGGTAAACCAGGAATAGCCACTGGAATGTCCAAAAATGATTCGGGGGTGAACACGCACCGCACGACACCATTTTCTGAGCGACCCGACTCGATACCGGCTTCTTTAGGCGCGGTTTTTACACGGTAAAAGGTGAATTTCCTGGCTTCGAAAGCTGGTCTCTCTATGACCAACTCTTTTCGTCCGCCTAAAACCCAGCCTCCTACGTCATAGCCGTCAACAAATATATCCAAGTTGCAGCCTACAGGAACACAAGGACTAAAACAAGTGAGTCGACCTAAGGTGATTTCTTTTGAGCTTTCTGTCACACAGATTCAGTACACGCCGCACACAAGAACAAGCGAGGTAACTGAATCAAAATACACGCAGAAAATAGTAAGGGCAGTGACATGGGGAGCCGGTCGTTTCGTACTCCCGCAGTTTCGTACACGCAAGTGAGCACGAAACGACCAAACTGAATACGAACCGGGAGTACAAAACAACCGAAAACCGTGACGACTGCCTCCTAATACTGAGGTATAATTTGCGTGGAGTAAGACTATCCTATAGCATGAAACTTTCACGGGTTTTAAGTTCTGCGAATTGCACCTCAATCTGCTAAAGTAAACTCCCTCAGAAAAATAATCCCGCAAAATTGATCCGACTGATACCACAGTATTACAGTAAACCCAATTATAGTCGTTTAATCAAAGTAACACAAGGCATTTGGAGTGGTAAGTACACGTGTTTTTCCCAATATATCCCAGGGTGAAATTCAGAGCATAGCCTCATTTGTTGGTAAAATCTCCGCCTGCCCGGCATGTTAGATCCGCTCAACCTTTGCCCAACTGTTTTCTTTTCCTTTCTTGTTTTAAATTTTTTGGTTCCTATATAATTATTCAAATTCCACTCTGATTTCCACCCTTAAACTTGTGGGCCAAGACTTTCGAACAGGTGCCAGGTTAACAAATGAACTTAATTAGCTGTAAACACTTTAAAACATGCAGAAGATGATGAAGTGTGCTTGAAAAGTACCACTCACCCAAAAAGGTTTCGTACGAGTGAGTGAAGACAGTATGCGTCAAATTAAAGAAATTATGCTGTTTTCTTACCATAAGCATGCGTATTGCTCACATGTATTTTATAATGGGTTCCACTTTTCATTTCCACAAATTCGCCTTCAGGTGTATTGAAGAGTTTTCCACCAATGATTTCCACGGAATAGCCTTGATAAGCCAGATAGTTGACATATTGTAGAGTGGCATTTCCAGCAGAAGAAGCTTGTTGCAATCGTGACCCTTGAACTACACGCACTACATTCAAATGTGCGGGAGCCTCACTTTGTTCACTAGGTGATGAATCTACAGGAAAAAATAAAAACAAACTGTTAAGTTAATGCTTGATCCTATAGTTAACAAGGAAGGCACTTATCATTCACTTCTATCTTTTTTATCAGTCCCCTCCCTACCCTGGGTTCTCGGCATACAGATCACAAAAATATAACTAATTAAATAAGAGAAAAATAATAAAAGAAAACAAGACTGAAATGAAGAAATGATGCTCGCAGTTGTGAACGCAATTTATGCAATTGCGTAAAGAAGCCTGAAAAAATTTTTGGACTTCAACGGGGTTTGCACCCGTGACTTCGCGATACCGTTGCGATGAGCTGTCAAGCCATTGACGTTGGGAGCAGGTCAATTATGGGTTCATATGTTCCCGTGAAAGAAATGAGTGTGAATGATATATGAAATAAATCATATTTGAACTGCGGAAATGAAATCAAATGAAAAAATGATCCTCGCAGTTGTGAACGCAATTTATGCAACTGCGTAAAGAAGCCTGAAAAAAGTTTTGGACTTCAATGGGGTTTGAACTACTTGGGGGAGGAACAAGGTGTGTGTGTATCTCCATCTGAGACGCAACACTCAATGGACAACTTTCTTCCACGAGCTTTGGCAGAAAAGCTGAAGGAGAAAATTAATTTGTGGTTTGACAAGAAACAAAATAAAGAGTCGATGGACTATCTGCTGATGTTGGGTGTTTACCATCTTGTTGTTGACCTTCAAAAAAAACCCTTAAAACATATTAAAGCAACAGAAACAGCCTTATTAACACCATTCGGGAAATGATGTTTAGGGCGGGGCAAAAATGTTCTGACCTTCCCTGTACGAAATGTTTTCTTGAATTTGTTGGAATTGACGACACCGTTAATTTATATTCTTTTCCAATAAGCAAATGAACTTGTTGAAAGATATAAACCAGCTTTTGCAAAGCCCCCTGTAAACAGTAGTTTTGGTGGGGTGCCCAATTGAAGGAACACAACCCAAAGAATACCCAGCAACGGCCAAGACCCCAATTTCTGGAAATTTGCGAAAAGCCCTGCTTGCTGAAATAGAGCAGTGGTCAATGGATTACAAGCCAATGGATTACAAGCCAATGGAGTTTGTTCACGTTCTTGTTTTGAACTGGGCAAATCCTTGGAAGTATGTTATATAAAGGAACAAGAGAAACAGCCTTTATTGACACCTTTTTGGAAATGTTGACAAGGGCGCTGCAACAATGCCCGGAACGTGATATTTGCCGCTTGTTTGAAGATGCAGGCATCTTTAACACCGTGAATTGAAGATTCACACTGAATAAGCAAATGAATTTGTTGGAAAGTGCTAACCAGTTTCCACCCGAGTTAAGGGAGCAAATCTTAAGTTTTGTTGTGAAAGCAAAACTCAATGACAAAAAAAGCGCGGGGAAGGCAGAGCTTCACAACGAGTTTTTTTCGTGGTTTGCAGATGCCCCTTTTTGTGAACTTGAAAAGCTTCCCACAAAAATAACCAGTTGTGGAAAGCGCGCCTGTGTAAACGGAATGGGCGCTGTTGGGTGTGTTGTCAAAAAGGGCGTGACCACATTTGAACCCCTTTCTGGGAGACATTCAAGATTTTGAAGAAAGGTGGAATGAAACTATATAGCCAACGCTTCTTAAGCAGATGATTGCGGGGTGTTTGTTGCTCGTTTGTTTATTGAAAGAAAAACTTAACCCAAATGCGGAAATAATTTGGGAAGTTCGCCGGGTTTTGGAAGAACTCAATTTCTTTTCCGCGAAGGGGGCACACCCAAACCAAGTTTTTCCTTCATATTAATGGCATTTCGAGCCAGAGTGTGCCCCCACTGTCTTTGTTTCCACGGGATTGAGTCGAGAGATTCGACCATCTTGCGGTCGGTAAGATGCTTGCATTTTTTTTTCGTTTTCTCCACACTTTTTTGCACGAAAAACGCAATTGCTGTAATCGACATCATGCTGCATGGCCACCGCATCAGTTGGGCCACTTACTTGTTGGTAAATTTCTTGAATTTCACCTGTTTCAGGCTCATATGTCAGCTGCTGGTCAAGAGGGTTGTAGGGTCCGGTGTAGTTGTGGCCGGGCAAAGTCCAACCTTTTTTTGGTGCCGGCAGTTTGCCAATCATAGCATAAATGTCCATGCCGTTTCCGACGCCCCTTCCATCGAGGTCTTTGCGGTCGGTTTTGTCCCGAATTTTTGGCCGCACTTTTGTGGAAAGCTGGTCAAGCACACAGCTCGTGGCCCACCTTTCTAACCACTGGTGCGGCTTTCTTTATTCCATAATTTATTATTTTCTTTTGCAAATCTAGGTTTCGCAAATCTCCGAGGCGTAGTAGTGGCCAGCTTCCATCCCCTTTGTTTTCAAGATACGGAACCCCGTGCCGCAAAAACAAATCAGTCGCCGTGCCAACAAGGTCAGTAAAAATTCCAGCGCCCTCTGCAAGAGAGGGCTCCGTCAGTTTCCCGGCAAGAAGCAGGTTTTTGTTATACCGCAAACCGCGCATTTGGCCTTGAGCATTTTTTGCTGGTTTTTGGTTGTGACAACCCGTTCGGTCCCGGGTACATTCGGGTTTTGCATTTGTCTTTCACACAGTACACCTCCATTTGTCCATCTCGAGGCGCTGGGGCGCTATATGCAAGATATGTTCGTTTTCATGCATATTGCCAGAAAACATTTTGAGAATGATTTCGAAACTTCTTTGAGGAAAAGCAAACAATAGTAGCCACACCTCACACTCCCAATCCACTTGATTTGGTTGTCATTGCGAAGAAAAGTTTTCCTTCCCAACCTTCGCAATTCCAGCTCCCATTCATCTGGGGGTGGCATTCCAAAAGAGTCGAAATATTCCACGTCTTTTCCCCACCAGCAGCAAACCCAATGTGTGCTCAAACTTCCAAAATCATCTATGTTCATGATGCAGGGTGAATGGTGAAGGGGTTTGGCATCATTGTGCGAGTAGATTCCCTTTATTGGGACTCCCAGATATTTGCACCAATTCATCAGGTCAACGTTGGAAAGCGGCACGTCCTTGATTTTTTTTCCCTGCCCGAAGATTAGGCGTTTGTTATCCTCCTAACGGCCGACGACGGATGGAGGGTGCAGGTGCATACCCTTCCCCCGGGGAGGAGGAGGGGGTGGAGGGGGCGCCTAGTGGCGCGACCGCACTTGCATTCCCCCGCCCAACACCTTTTTGACAAGGTCGATGGCAAGAGGAACGCTGATGGAAGCCAGCATGCCAAGAAACCCACCATATTGGCCATGTTCTAAACGAGTAAGGGCCTGGGAACGAATCCAAATTTCATTGAAAATCAATGAAATTGAACTAAGTCTATTCTCACATGAAAGGATATCTCAAAATAAGCAGTTTCAGCAAGTTTGAGTACGTTTGGTTGAAAAGCCGCCAGATAACTTGCATTTAAAACTTAAAAAAATCCCATACAAATGTCTCTATTTCAGAAAGTGTGTCCCTCCAAACCATACAAAGTCTCTAATTTTCACAATTTTCAAAAGCAATTTTTTCAGCTCAAATACAACCGAACGACGTCAAAGTTGGTTAGATGACCATTTTTGAGATGCTCTTCCATGCAGTGGAAACAATTTTTTTCCAATCGATAAATTTTAAAACCTCGTTCCCAGGCCCTTACTCGTTTAGAACATGGCCAATTGCGCGGTGCCACCGCCACGGACCATGCCCTTGCCAACAAGAAGCTTTTCCACAGCCTTTCTCAGGAGATAGCAATTGGGTGAGTTAGTACAACTGCACCTCGTGGGGACAAAAACCCTTTCCAAAAATCTTTTTCTTTTCCGCGCCAAAGCTGAGCCCCGCGGTTGCCAAAGGTTTGGCCGCGGGTGCGAGCAAAGGTCGGGCCAAACCAAGCACCGTGGAAAAAAGGTTGCCGCCACGCTGCGCCGTTTTTCGTAATCTGCGTCTTGCTCATCTTCAGATCGGTGCCACGCTTTTCGCTGGCGGCCTTTTTCAATCGGTTGATTTGTGTGGTGAGGAGAAAAAGGTCGTCACCATGCCCCAGCTGTTCGGGTGTGACGCTTTTGTGGCAAAAGCTTTTTGGAGGCTTTCCTTTTGCCCGTCAGTCAGTGCAATACTGAATGGATGATACGCCGTCGCCATCCTATATTTGAGAAAAGAATTTTTCACCCCTGGTGGGTTTCACACCATAACCAGTTCGTTTCCAATCTGTTTGATCACGAGTTCTTCCTCATTCAGGACAGCGGCGAAGATGGTGTAATCCTGGGCGTTGGCGGCTTCATTCAACCGGTAATGCAAAACGAACTTCTTCGGGTCGCCCGTCATACTTTCTTTGGACGGTCTGAGGTTGAAGTAAATGTCAGGGTAAAGCTTCGAGTAGTTGGTCACATTCAGCTGAGTCCCTGTGTTTTAATCATTTTTCCTGTATCTGTAGTTTATCAGATCGCGGCGGATGTGGCGTGTATCATCATCCCTTCATAATCCACTTCAGGGAAATAATTTCCCCCGTACTGAAGCAGGCAAGTGGCCACTTTTGCCGAATTGTCCCAATCGAGGTCGGAGGTGTTGAATGCGTAGGGGTTGAATCTCTGATTATTTTCTTTCCGTGTCTGTTGAAAAAACACAAAGACATGTTTGGCGTTTTTCATGCTGGGGGAAATCTGCCATTGCCCGCCCATGTCTCCTCGGCTGGAGCTGGGGATCAACGTTTCTTTCAAGTAGCGCCATTGAGCGGGCTTCAGAAAATTTTTGTTGACGAGTGTTTGTCCTGCCGGTGACAGCAGCAGTTTCGGAACCCACAATTTGAGTTTTTGGACAACAATTCGCCGCGTGGTGTCGTCGCCTTGAAGAGCGTTTCAGCGTCATTCTGCACCTCAATCTCGAAATCGAGTTGCAACGGAGGCAAGAGTTTGTCCGACAGCTCCTCGAAGAATGAGTAGCAGTTGAGGGGAATGACGGTTTTAACCGTTGCGCCACCCTGCGAAAGAAGCGCGCGAGCTCGGATTGTACCAGTCATGGACAATGTCCCTGTCTTTCACAGAAAACTTCATTCCGGTTTTGGTTTTGTGCTGACCATTGCCCGGGAGCGTGAGCGGGGTGTCCAGATTGACCCGCTCATAATCTTCTCAAGATAGCGTGGCGCCCTGAACATTGTCGGTATATTCTTGAAAAAATTTCAAAGTTGGTTTTATCATGGCATCCAATTCCCGGCCCGAGGCAGGGAATAGGGTCTTTGTTTTTCGGGCGGGCTGCGCCGCTAACCCCGCCTTGGGGTGGGAACTGCAATGTTTCAAGATTTGTTGAATTTTCTCAGCCCCCCTTTCAGCAGAACCTACCTTTGGGTGGGATTTCACTTCACTAAGTTTTTGAACTCCCGCCTTTGGGTGGGAAAGCACCTTTTCAGCTGTTACCTTGGCGGTTTTTTTCGCAACCTGGGTCGCGCCTTTCTTGAACACTTTACCAATGCCCATGAGGGTGTCACAGATCACACCCGAGCCTTTGTGCTTGTAGCGATAATGGCTGGCGCGCTCGTCAAAAAACTTCATCCACTCGCTCCTCTGGTGGAAGCTCAGTAATCCTTTGCAAGAAATTCTCCACCTTGGGGCGGGAATTCATACTTTTTCGATCGTGAGGCTCAAAGCCACATCAACTCCGTTGAGATCGAGGATATTGTTTCGCCCGTCTGTGACCCGAATCCCCACAGAATCAATCTGGGTTTGATTGACAGGGTGGAACTCAAGTCGACGAGGCTCTGCTTGAAAAGGGTAACTAGCCTGGAGATCCGTGGTGGACAAGCGGTACAAAATGTCGCTTGGCACATCATTCGCCTGCCGCGTTATTAAATCACAATGAAAGACCCAGTCGACGCCCCTTGTGCTGTTTGGAATCATGTCTCTTGTAAAATTAGTTCCGTCTTTCCGGATCTTTTTCTCGAATCCAAGCAAACCAGCAAACTCCCGGCCGGAGAGGTCGATCTCGTAATCTTTGGCCACCAAAGGAAAACCTGGTAAATGGTGAAGTTAAAATACAAATTGAAGATGGGTTCTTTGTTTGCGGCCTGCGGGTCAACGAACCCTGTATGAGCCTGCAAAAAACGGTTGATTTCAGTGTAATCATACATCCTATCAGGAAAAGTTAAAGTTTGCCAATCGCCGGTTTCTCCCTGCCCTGAGGCAGGCTTTTTTCTCCACTTCAGTTTGTCGTGTCCATAAGGTGCAATATAGTACCAAGAGTAGCTCATGGTGATCAGCCTGTTCAACGCCGCTTTGTAATTTTTGCTTGAGTCCAACTCAATTGAGGGATTAAAGAAGATTCTGAAATCATGGGGCATTTGGTTGGCCCCATTTCTCTGCAGCTTCACAAGGCGCGAGTCAAGCAACAGGCTGAAGGTCATTGTGCTCACCGTACAGTATGTGCTATATAATCACCGAGAATTTTTCGTCTTTGAAACTCATTCAAAAAGCCGTGTTTGACAAGCCATGAAATCAAAGACACGACCTCCTTCCGGAGTTTTGACGAAGTGATGCCGGCTTTGATCGAACAAAGCATCACATACAATTGGTTGATTAAATTTTCTGCAGCGGCCACGCCCAGCCCGCTGCCTTCCGTTTCCCACTCTAGCTTAGAAAATTCCTCATTGTCATCGTCTTCCGGCCGACAAATAGTGGGCTTGTGGGCGAAAACAGCTTGTTCCCAAGGTGTGGGGGGTTTGTCTCGTATTTCTCTTCTTCTTCTTCTTCTTCTTCCTGGGTTGGCGATGGTGGTGGCGATGGTAGTGGTGTCGGTGGTGGTGTTTTGGCCTCCGGCTGAAAATCATCCCAACCGAAGGGGTTGATTCTGTCGAGCTCGTCCATTTCGTAGTTCGGGCCGGGTTCTTCTTCCACTCCGGGGCAGGCTCCAACGTAAATCCCGCCTTGGGGCGGGTCTCGTCCAACTGGGTTGTGATCGGTTTGAAAAGTTTTTCAGCCTCGACCTGGCCAAACTTCTTGGCGATTCTGTTCGTTTTGAATTTTTGGTGAATTTTTTGCTCCTGCTCTTCAAGGTCGGCTGCAGTTTTTTGCCTGGTGCTGCCACTTTTTTAATGATATGGTTTTCACTTTTGCAGTAGCCCCGTTTCAACACAGGTATATAGGAAAATGAAAATTCCGAATTATGATCCCGACTTTTCTGCCACCAATGGGTACCGACATGGGCCATCCAGCCATGCCCGTCGACGTTTTTCGAATGTTAATCTGTGGGCCAAGCAATTCTTGCAAAATGAACATCCTGCTGCACATGCTTTACGAGCTGTTGGCGTTTGACAAAATTTTTCTCTTTTCGAAAAACCTCCGCCAAAACAAATATCAGGCGCTGCTTCAGGACTTTGCCGAAAACATCGATCGGTTACCAGGTCATCGAGGTGCCTGGTGATGAAATTGTTCCGCTTGAAGTATTGCCACCTGACAACCAAAAAATCGTCGAGTTTGATGATCTGGTTTGCGAAAAAACCGGAACGACATCATCAACTATTTCAATTTCATCAAATCCGGCACAGAAACTGCAGCATCATCAATCTCACTCAGATCTACTACAAGGTCCCCAAAAACATCCGGGACAACTGCAGCCATTTCTACCTTTCAGCTTCCTCGCAAGAGAGAACAAACGAATCGCCGACGAGCTGGGAGTTGACCACAACCTGCTGGACCGCACCACCAACAAAAAGTTCTCCTTCTTTTACTACGACAAACAAAGAAACTGATGAAAAAAAATTTTGATGAAGAGATATAAGCCTGCCGGCGGGCATGGATTGAATGAACTCTTCACAAGGAAGCTCGAAAGAAGGAGATGGGACCTCAGGGAACCCTCGACCTACGGGGCCACCTGGCCCAGAAGGACCACATGGGGCCGAAAGGGGATCCTGGCCTGCAAGGCCCCACAGGCCCACATGGGCTGAAGGGCCCTCAAGGCCCGCAAGGCCCTCAAGACCCGCAAGGCCCTCATGGTGAAGAAGGCCCGCCAGGCTCCTCAGGCGCGCAAGCCCCAAAAGGTGACCACAGGGGAACTGGCGCAAAAGGGGACAAAGGCTTTAAAGACAACAAAGGAGACAAAGGCGATGCCGGCCCCAGCGGAGTGGAAGGCCCAAGTGGCATTTAAGGCCTCAGAGGCCCGTAGGGCCAGCAGGGGCTGCAAGGTCCGCAAGGCCCGGCTCCTCCCCTGAATGATTATGTGAAAAGGGATGGCAGCGCCGCAATGATGGGCAATCTCAACATGGGTTCCCACATAATTACTGCTCTCGAAAAGCCGGTCGACAAAACCAACACAGCAACAAAGGATTATGTGGATCATTCACACGTTTCTCAGTCCGGCGGGCAAAAATACCCATTCACCTAGCTCATGGACGATTCAGACAAGTCCTCGGCCAAAAACAACGCAAGTGTCACTGGGATAGTCAACTTCACTGCCTCCCCACACCAGATCAACAAAAACGCCTATGAGATCACTCTCATTAAAGACGCGGGCAGCAATGATTACCGCTCACGGATCGATTTTAATCTTTATCCGCTGCCACACGGCTATTACACGTTCATGGTTGAGTACTTTCTGCAGGAAATGAAAAATGTGTCCATGGGGGTGAGTGCCATCGTCGTTTCAATCACTAACCAAACAATGTGAACTTTCAATCCTGGGGGCGCCAACTCGAAATACACAAAAACCCTCATTCCATTCCACCGGTGGAGCACCAACACCCCCAACTACATTTATTTGGATCTGCACAGCTCAACTTCTGGCTCAACCATGGGCCAGATGGTTGTTTACGGGGTTTCTGGCTACATTTCCAGCGTGGACTCGGGTGTTTTTGATGCGGTTTGGGCTGTGGAAAATGGAATGACCATGCAAACCGACTTGAATATGAATGGTGAGCTTCTCTTGGCGCCAAAAATGGGGAGCGACTTGGATTTAAATTACAAACAATTAAGTCAGAAAAGGTGGCCTGGAGCTTTTTCATGGGGGCGTTGGTAGAATGGTAATCGACAGCGCCTTGGACCTGTGTGGGGTCGCCCTTTATCAACCGAAATTGGGTGACAGTTTGAACCTGGATATGTGGTCGATGGAAATGCGGCAGAATGACCTGAACATGAACAGTTATTTGATTCACCAACCAAAATTGGGTGGAAATTTAAATTTGAATAACAGTGCGGTTTACAACAATGACACCCTTTTATTCGAGTATCGAAACGGAGTCATCCACTTCTCAAAACCTTTGGTTTGCCCTGGTATGGTTTACCGGCTCAAAACTGGGCCTCTTTACCATGCGGTGTGGAACCAGTGAAACGCTTTTCGCCTGCCTTCGTTTTGGGCGCCTTACACCGCATTCAAGCAAATAAGCGACTTGGGCTGTCTGTTCCTGGAACCCGCTTCATACACCTTGGAGAACTGCGGGTAGTTTTCAACATGAGTTCCCACTTCCCCCTATCACCCATTCATTCCGCCTCACCCTTGGGGGTAACACACAGCACTTTTCCGAGAGTTTCCCTATTCCCGACGGAACTTTGTCGGTTGTATTCAACATGAAGGGCCTTCGCAAAGATTACACAACTTATCTTGAAGTCGATTTCGTGGCATAAGAAAAAATTTTGTTCTTTTAATACAACAATAGCTGGCACCACACCCAAGCTTTGCGTTTTCAACTTCAACCACATCGACATGGCCCTTGAAAGGGACACTTTCGATATGTTGAAAAAGCTTTACGTTTTTTTACCACAAGAAACATTGGGGGTATGTAAAGCTCTTTCGCTTCTTTCAAAGAAAAAATTTGATTTGCAATGTTGTGGCGGGCAAGGCCATCATCACTTCTATGGTTGCGGGTGGTATTACCTTGAACCCAATTGTGTTTGCCACTTTGATGGGTTTCGGGCTTGTCATCAAAGGTGTGACAAGTTTCAAAAAATATGACAAAAAAGCGGAAAGAGCCAATTTCGCCCGGGTTGAGTACAAGAAAATTCTCGATGCAATACGCTTCCAACTCAGGGGTGAGGCTTTTATTAAAAAAGAATTTCTTGACAGGCTGAAAATGGTTGACAACTTCATCAGTGACCATTGCATGGAAATCCCCGAAACATTGCAGGCGAGTTACACCAAATGCTTCTCCCAGGTCTGATCCCACAAGTTGTGCCCACTCCCAAAACGGTGCACCAAGCCGGCCTGCTTTTCATGCCACATGACAAGGTGGGGCGCAAAGTTTTCAAATACGCTCTGACTGTTGTTGACGTGGCCAGCCGTTACAAGGTAGCCAAGCCCTTGACCTAAAAAAACTCTGATGAAGTCGCCCAGGCCTTTGAGAAAATTTACAGGTCCGGGCCTCTTAAATGGCCAAAACTGCTGCAAGTTGATCCTGGGCGCAAGTTCAAGGGTGCTATTTGAAGAGTGATGGAGAGACATGAGACGTGCATTCACCATGGGCAAGTTGAAGTTCACTGCGACCAAGCTATTGTTGAACGCTTCAACTGCACTCTTGCTGAGCGTCTGTTCGGGCACCAGTATGCTGTTGAAATGCGTCTGCCGGCGGGTGTTTGGTCTGTTGCGTGGGTGACAAGGCTTCCCAGGGTTGTTGCTGCTCTCAATCAACAAACCACGCCATTGACAGTGCAAAAGCCTGCAGCTTCAATCAAACAACGAACTGTTTTTGCCCAACCGTTGATGGCCCCTTATTCAAGACCTGTTGGTGTGGCCGAGAAACTGCTTCCTCCCAATGTGAAAGTTCGCTATTTATTTTAACCTGGTGAGTTGGAGGGTGGTGTGCAAAGGGCCACAGATCTGATTTGGTCTCTGAAAACTTACACGCTCGACAGAGCCATGATTAAACCAAACCAACCTGTCACGTATTGGCTTTCCCGCCCCGAGGCTGGGGCTCACGACAGACAAAAAATGCAGCTTCGTTCACAAAGAATTGATGGTTGTTCCCCCAAATACTGAATTGCCACTAGCCAACCCTGGTTAGTGGTAATATTCAATGGGCTCTGTGTGAATCCCGTCAGGCAGCACCCACCACTTGTGGCAATACGCGTTGAGCCTCAGCTTCTGCTGCTCGTAAGTCATCATCCACCCATTTTTCATGCGGAAGCCCTGTTCGACGCCATGTCTCTGCTCCCCTCAAGCGCCGCTTTGAAAAGCTCCACGTGATCGTGTTTTGCCTCTTGGACACCCCTTTCGTGCTGGACTTGTTTTTCTGCTTGGCCAATTCCTTAATGAAGTAGCACTTCGAACAGAGTGCGATCATTCGCCGGCCCACGCACTCCAGTTTGAACAGCCCCGGCGTGCGGCCACTCCACTTGTCCCACGCCAGCCACTGTTTTTTTTTCTGCCTCAAACTGGGCCCTCATCTCCAGCTTGATTACATCTTTCAGCTGCCTGCCACTGATCACCATGTAGTTGCTGACCATGTCCATCTGAATCAGCGCGAAGTTGCGGCGGTCGATGAACCTGTCCAGGAAGTCGTAGTAGAACTCGAGTATTCGCAGTTTGGCCAGCTGGTACACCACAATGCCAACCTGGAATGGCCTTTGGATCGTGATCCGTGGTTTTCGGCTTTCCAGCTCGTATGCCTCCCCAGTTTCGTTGAGGTCGCTGAAGTATGCACTTCTCAAAGCCCTGTGTGGCACGCCACCATCACCTGCTCCACAAACCAGGTGAAGATTTTCTGCGGTTGGTAGTCACTTGTTCGGTAAACAGCTGTGATCTTCGCTCCGCGTGGTCCACATACCAGCGGAGGAGGGGCGTGTACATCACCATTTTTTCTGCGGACAATGCATCCACCAACTTTTTTCTGTCCCCATAGGTTCTGCTGGTGCGCCGCAGGTAGTTCAACATGTGTTGCTGCACGGCTTCCGCGGGCAACTGCTTGTTGACGAAGAGGGGGCACATCTCCTCGAAATTAGGCGTCGACTTAGGTGAAGCCGAATCAGATCCCACTTTCAGCCTTTGTGTCAGAACAGGGACCGCTTGGGCCTCCGCCCTGGTGTAACGAACGACTTGTTCTTACCAACACAGATAGAGGGCATTGGTGTCGTAGCCCAGAATTTTTTGGGAAAGCTTGGTAGTGGAGGATTCGTGCGACCGCAGCGGTGTGACTCCAGCCTCGTGGAAACGTGTGAACACGAGGCTTGGCCCTCCGACGACGGCCCCTTTCAACACTTTGTAAGCCTCTTCGCCGGGGCTCCAAAGCTCGGCACCCCGCTCAACCGCGCCTCGGAGGAGATAGTGGAGGCTGACCCCTGAAATGCTGACGGCGTCTTTCAAGATGTCGATGCCTTTCTCAGTGTAAAAGGCCTGCATTTTTTGCAGCGCTTCAAGCCGGGGCCCACATCAAGGTTGTTGAGTGGTGCAGCCAGTCTGCAAAGGTCTGCATGCCCTTTTCTTTGAACAGATGGTTGCACCTCTCCCGTTCTTCCCACGTGAGCACGAACTCACCTTTCAGGGTAAAATACCATGTGAGGTAGTCAGAAAGGCCGGGGTGGTCGAGCTTGTCGGGGTGTCAAACCACTCATACAGAAACCACGACTTCTCGGTGGCGCAACCGTAAGCTTTCACCCACATGTCGTAGCTGGTCCCCAGCCCCAGATAGTTAATGAGGTCTTGGAAGCGGAAGCCTTCCATCAACAAGAACATAATCTTGTTGCAACTTTTGGCCACTCTCACTTTGCTGGTTGTGTCGGCGAGCCGCTCCATGAAGTGCTCTCTTATCAGGTTCAAGTCATATCAGCAAGAGTTAAACCCAAGAATGGGCACTTGGTTGCACCATGCTTCGATTTTGGCTCTCTACGCTTTTGCGAGAAGCAAATGTCTTCAGGCATGAAGGCCTTTCTCACTTCTTCCCAAATGTTTTTCCCACGCCGTTAAAGCGCTTCCACAAACTTGCGAACTAGGGCTTTTGGGTCTCTCTCGCAAATGTGTGTGGGTTCGCACTCGAGTGTGTCGCCGACCATGACCAAAATCGGTATGTGAGCGTTTCTGAAAGTAAGCGCGGGAGTCGGCTCCTTCCGCTGATTCTTGTAGCCATATGATTCAAAATCGAAGAGGATCGCGTGTGGGAAACTTTTGGTAAAGATTTGCGGCAACTCCTCTTTTGTTTGCTCAACTTCACATGACCATGCCTCACCTATGCGGTAACCCGCTTTCTGAAGTGTTGCTGTGCACTGCGCGGTTGTGCGGAAGAGGTCTTCGCGCGTTTTTTTCCACGTGGGCAATTTTTGTGTCACGATCTGGGAAACATCTTCGGCACCCATGCCAGAAACAGCCTTGGTATTGATACACTGTCTTTGTTTTGGGGTTGTACCCATCAACAAGGGCGCCCACAATCCACCGCTCACCCCCGTGCCCGCACATTGAGTGACGAATGTGGGTTTTTTGCTGCTTTGCTTTTTGCTCCAACCAACGGGTTACTTGGGGAGAAGCGGGCCGCTTTGGAAAGAAAGCCTTCTCGAACTCAGTTTGTGGTTTTTCGGATTTTTGGTTGGAGCAGAAAATTTTGGTCTTTCCTCGGGCGCAGGTTTGGGTGTGGCGTTGAGGTTGCACGATTTTGTGAATCTTGCTTGACAGTGCGCACACGCGTACTTTTTTCCCAGGCTCGCAACAAACCTGAGCCCCTTAAAAACGCCGATTGTCAAAACGTTTTCCAGTTTTGGGGAGGGGTTCCGCCGGAGGCACAACAAAGATTTTCTCCCCAGATGCCGAGCCAATCGGGGAAAGGTTTCCCGCGGTTGAGGTGCTGTTCAACTTTGTCCAGTTCATTGAGTGAAGTTTTGGGACAGTCTTGTGGGATGGTTTCAAGTTGAAAGAAACTTTGGGCCAGCTCCCGAACATCTTTTGTACTTCAGTCGGGCCTTGCGCCGCGGTGAACCGCAATGCAACGCCAGAGAAAAAGGTTGTCCCGATAGCTGTCCAAAGAGGCCATTTCCCTACCCTACGCCAGACTGTGCAGCTAGTCTGGAAGGGGGCCTGTTCCCAACAGTGGTTGATGGGTGAGCACAGCCTTTACATCAGCGTCAGAATGGCTGTAGAAAACCCACTTTGTGTTTGGTCTTCTAATC
Organism: Pachyseris speciosa; assembly: GCA_016490735.1. NCBI lineage: Eukaryota > Metazoa > Cnidaria > Anthozoa > Scleractinia > Pachyseridae > Pachyseris > Pachyseris speciosa. The sequence goes on along the minus strand of JAEMWC010000030.1, from coordinate 1,249,694 downwards.
TGGTCCAGGGCCAGCCGCGCCTCCTCTTTTCCCCTCAACCAAGCCCCCGCTTCAGACAGTCGGGTGAACCAAGGCGACCCGATTCGGGAGTTTTCGTAATACAAAAGGATGGTTCCATCCTCAATGTTTCTGAGCCAATAAGAATAGGTGTGTCGAAGCTAGAATGATGTGGCAACCCGGTTTCGAATTTTGTACATGAAGGTTTCTGTGTATCTCTTCCCAAGTTGCTGCTAATTTGCAGCGAATAAAACGCCGCCCGTATTGCGTTTCCAACATCCCCTGGATCACCGGAGCTACATCCAACCCTGCAAGGAGTGTCTGATAGTCAGTCTTGATTGCTGGGTTCTTCGCGGGTATTGGGTCAAACTCCGCCAGAATGCTCTTCTTCGCTCTTTCTTTTCTTTTCTTTTCTTTTCTGCAGGGGTGGTTTCAGTTCGAAAGGTTTGGGGCACGTAGGTTTGGGAAGACGCTTTTGCTCTTCTGGGGAGAGGTGTTTTTTCCCACAGATCTTGAACGGCATTGCGCAGGGGGCGGTGGGGTTTCAGCCGCGCAAGGTGGCGCTCGAACTCCGACAACCTTTCTGGAGGCATCCCAGAAATTACCTCGTCAAGAAACTCCAAAATATCTTGCTGGGTAGAATTGTTTGCCATCTTGCCAAAGAAGTGGCCTATATTTTCGAAAATAAATTTTTTCAAAATTGCGCGGTGTCTCTCAAGCAGGGAAGGTACCCAACGATGCCCAACCTCTAAAAGGGGGATCCCATTGCCACGCACCCTGCCCCTTCCCCGATTGCTGTTTTGCCGCTGTCCCACTGCTTTTCCTTGTTTGCCCTTCCCCAAGTAGTATATAGGAAGTCACAACGAAAACTGGCAGTTTACGGCCGTATTTCAGGAAAATAAAGCCTCCAGCGGTAACTTTGCCCGAGTAAAGCGAGGGACAAAGCTACTGCTGGAGGCTTTATTTTCCTGAAATACGGTTGTAATCTGCCGGTATTCGTGTGACTCTCTATATGCTACTAAAGCATATACTTTGATGTTTATTATTTTCTGACCTTATAAGACTTGTTTCTTTAAGACATGTCAATAACTTCATGTTCACTTGGGCAAAGTTATGATAATTCCCTATTAAAAACCTGCATTGAACTATGTTCACTTAGAGCTTATGAGGGTCATTCAGAGTTCGATTCATGCTCAATTTTAGGTGGTGTAACTAGACAGTGACAGGCCTTCAAGAGTACATGCAAATAAACTACATAGCATCAATGGTCTCTCATCAGCCATAACGGCATTCCATGAAGCAACACATCATCTAAATTATTGTGTTATAATAATAACAATAATAATAATAATAATAATAATAATGTTTAATACTTATACTGTGCCTTTTACATCCAAATATGAACAAATATGCATCACAATAGCTATCTTAACTGGACCCCCTTCTGGATCCCCCTCTGGACCCCCCGATTTTTCTGTTGAAAAATAATAAAATGATAAAAACAAAAAGTCTTCACTTCAGTCGGTTCATTGATAATTACAGTAATCGCAAACACTACCAAAGCCAGTTGCCATTTTCATCCTGAGAAAGACTTGCTTTGAATTTCACTGACTTTGCCTTGCTGATTTTTGTTGTTGCCAAATGCTTTAGAAGTCTCTCACAAAGGTTAGATAAACGTTAAATATGCAAATTTCAACTGGCTTTCGGAGAGTGAGAAAATAATTTTTTTCGGTGGCAGATTTATGTCACGTGCTAGGCAACCAGAGTGATCATATTTCATTCCATCATGTTTGATGCCACAACATTCAGTGGATTTGACGGCTCTACGATATTTCAGAGCAACCTTTCGACTATATTTTGCCAATGTGGAAGAAAACATTGCTCACCTTTTTTGCTGCAGTGTTCACATTAACCAGCAGTGCTTATTCTAATCCAAACAAAAAATTCACATTCTTCGAAAGCCAGTTGAAAGCCGAACAGCAAAATCACCTTTGTGAGAAATTCTATTTATAAAGTATTTGGTAACAACAAAAATCAGCAAGGCAAAGTCAGCAAAATTCAAAACAAGTCTTTCTTGGGATGAAAATGGAAACTGGCTGTGGTATTGTCTGCAGTTGCTATAATACTGTCTGTAATTATCAATGAACCGACCGAAGTTGACATCTATAGGGAAGAGTTATTTTTTATTTTTATTTTCTTATCACTTTATTATATTTTTATCAGAAAAATCGAGGGGTCCAGAAGGGGGTCCAGAAGGGGGGTCCACATTTTGTCTACACACATGTCAGAATGATGTTTCCAGAAACCTTGAGCCTCCAGTGCCTTAGGACAGCACCACTTTTCCATGGGAGTTTCAAAAAAGAGTCACAAAATGCTATGGATCGTTTATAGGTTGAAAATCACTCCAAAAACGTAAAAACGGCTGGTTGCCAATGGGATAATATGCAATTAAAAATTAACTTATTAAAATACATCTGTATTTACAAATACCAAATATATGTATGAGCTAATTTGTTATATATTTATAGTATTAGCTCACTTGCAGCCTTTTGGCCAGATGCAAAAACATTCTTGCTTTCACCAGTGGTGGCACAATGTGTGGGAACCTGTAGTGATAATGGAAGGTCCTGAACTGCCTTGATGGTTCTTGCAGAGTCTGCTTCTACCCTTTCTGGTGGAAAATAAAGCAAGCAAATTTTAATTACTGCTTGGCATGATAACCTAGTTTTTCCAAGCTGGATCTTAACATTTTTTTGGTCTCTCAGGGCATTGGGGCTAATGAGCTTAATGAAGTTTATGGGACCTGCAGTATGGACCAAGTGACCAAACCAGGAGACTACTTGTCCCCCTCCCCATTCTCCCTCCCCTAGTCCCCTGGCACTCAGTTAAAACTTTCTGATAATTGATTAATTTATTTCTATTTATTTAATTTGTGGGAAGCTGGAGCATCTTTGACATGAGCTTGTTAACTGGTTAAATGTTTGTCCAATCAGACAGTTGCTCATTAATAGCAACAATGACATATTTTCTTTGGTTTCTGGCAATTAAAGTTTTTGTCAAATTAAGTAAACCATGCATGCAACTGGATTTTGGTAAAATTAAGACGCCAAGTGGTTTTATTTGGGAGATTTGGTGACCCATCTGGGAGACAGGGAGATTTGCTCCATATCCACGAGATTCCTGGATTATCCAGGGAGTTGGCATATCATTATGTATTTTTCAAGATAAATATTGTATTCACTGAGGAAGAATGACAGTGCTTCTGTTCATGAGGGAGCCATGTGTAATTGGAAAAGTGGTAAACAATTTTCCACTGTGTTGACAAAGACAGAGAACACACAGAGTCACGAAAGTTACACCCCAAACCTTAACTCAATGCAACTTGTACATTTAATTGGCTGCAATATATTGATTCTTAACACATTACATTACAAGAACTTGAGTCAGTCCCTTACATATTTTGCCTTGACATGAAATACAATTTGACCTATTTCTGGAGAACTCAAACAATGTTCGACTGGCCATGGTACTTACACAGCTTTTTCATCCCTTTCCTAGTGTATCAGCGCTTCAGAGTGGATTAGCAGTATAAATCTCTCATGAAAATGTACTGTCAAATTTCTGAGGCCCCATTCATCAATATGCACTAACCCATTTGCTCCATTATCCTGCTGTTTGCATTTCCATGGCCCTGATCAGGATCATTCTCAGCATCATAACCTTGTCCAAAAATTTAGTGACTGGATTAGTATTACTGTGTGAGCCTAATAGACATACAAATCAACAAAAAAAAAACTGAAATTCTTAAAATTTGTTACATACAGGAATCAGGGAACAATGAAATTCTCTTGTGTAAAGTAAGACTCTCAGTCAAAGGAACAAAATTATAGAAATACAGTATAGGTGGTTTGCATGTTATGTCATTGCTGGTGGACGTAAACAATAGGTCTCTCATTCCTTTTGTTCCTCCTTTTGTTCGTCCACCAACATTTGTTCCTTTCACCATTGTTGTCGGTGTCTCTAGAGATTGGCTGCAAAACCACCTATGTGGGTCTCCAACAAGAATAGCCACATAGCTGAGGAACCCCAGACTCTCTGATCCTGTGGAACAAATATAAGTTTCCAACAGAAATGGACACAGGAATCCCAGACTCTCGTTGATCGTCATTGAAATGTGAAATCATTTTGCCATCAAATCTGTGCTACTATTTGATAGAACTACGTGAAAATAAACGTTAGTACATAATATGAAAACAAAACACAACTGAAATGTATAAAATTACAGTATATCAAGTGAAAAAAATAGCATTATTCGAGTCGTAGAATAAAATCAGATGCTTTATACAACAACACATTCACAAACATGGTATAAAAATTATGATACCTATCAGACATACCAGCTTTGTTGCTATCCCCCAGGGATGTTGTAAAACACTGAACTTTCAATGCTAGATCCATTCTTCCGATGGTTCTGAACATATCCTCCAAAAGCGACAAATCTCGCGGAGTAATTCTTGCATCCTGCTCCAGCACATCAAAAAACCTTAACCCACTGGTTATGTTTTCTGTTTTTCCTCGTGGAATGAAATCTACGGCGGCGAATTTTAACGTCTCTAAATCTCCGCTAGACAGTCCGAGGGACAGCTCAACGAGAAGCTTTCTGTAGGGGCTCAAACGAAGATGCCATAATGTCATTTAAAACTACATGAATATCACGGCAACCGGAAGTCAAATTTGAACTAACTTGTGCCAGACGGCACGTAACGCCTCACTTCCGTTTCCCGTCGACATGGTTTGTTTTCAGATTACGTCTCCGGTGAAACGTGAGATTTCCGTGTTCCGTGCTTTTATATCATTTTGCCCTTGAACTTGTGTGAGTGTTTGTGCTGAAATTTATCATTCTATCGTTTTGAAGCTTGTCAGAACGATTGCCAAGTTTGTGAACGGAACTTTTGAGAGATGGTACCAAGAAACAACGTGTAATGCTGGTGGATTTATGTTCATGTCATCGGCCTCCCCGTGGGGTTGATCCCCGGGCCAACCAGGGACATATGAGGGGGAATACAAAGAGATGGATGGGATTCTTTCCCCGAGAGTAGGGGAAAATCTCGGCACTGTTTTACGATCAAAGATTAGGGGGTGAGTAAATTCATAGGTTGGCAAAGGATGTCAGGTGGATTTTCTGCCGACAGACATCTTACCTAGGGGACTTGTCTTGCTAGATTCCCCGAACCCGCGGGGAAATTCCTCAAGTTTGCTTGAGTGATTTAACAATCCTCCTGGTTAGCCCGGGGCTGAACCCCACGGGGAAGCCGATAACATGTGCATAATGACCACGACACTCTACTATTCACATGAAATGATTTCTAGCTGTTTCAGTTAAAAAGACAGGGGCACCCAACAAGCCAAATCAGGCAAAAGCTGTAGAAAGGCATTTTTAAGTACCTTATGGTGTTTGAAGTATGTCGAAAGTGATGTTTTCATCAGCTAGAAGAATTTCATTTGTTCGGATTCCTTAGCTGAAATTTTAATTGCCCGAATAGTGTTAGGGAACAAAATCTTCCGTTGAGAAAATGCCAATTGAAGTTAACTTTCTAGGGAGCCTTTTTCTTTCCGAAAATGCAAGCTGACGTTTTTGACTGACAAAAATAGCAATAAAGACCTTTCCGAAAACCTCAGGGGCTATGATTTCCACATTAAGAATGTTTTAGGCCACATTTTACTTCCAATAATCCGAGTGCATTCTTTAATCGACGCCGAAAACCTAAGGCGAACTACCCTCCACCGAGCAGATATCTACCGAAACTTGTCGTTGGGTGCCCCTGAAAAAGGCAACCCAGACCGTAGTAAAATCTCAAAGTCAATTCGAGATCAGAAAAGATTGACGGAACAAGCCCAGTAATCCAGGCAAAGAGCTCCTATGAGCCAATTGAATGATACTGTATAGCCATCCGTATAAAATACAGATAGAGTTAAACACCTTACGAAGAAGGGGGGCACTGGAAAAAAGGACAATTTCGGTACCTCACGTCAGAAGAATTTTATGTTGAGGTCATTCATTGCTCATCTCCAAACGTTAACGAGGTGCGATCCATATTAAAATCAACGCCGACCAAACTGCATCGAAAACCGTGTACAGTGGAACGGCAGCCTCGTTATTATGGCCCCCTTTTCACGTCCATGCATTTTCTCATCAGAAGTCCCGACTTCGGCCAACGGCCGCACGCTACCATTTTATTACAGCCAAATTCATATAGCCTGTAGGTGGTCCTATTAAAGGATTTATGTGTTGTGCCGAACCGGCAGATATACAGTGTACAACTGTTTCACCCTAGGGCTCAATGAAACAGTTTTCAAAGTAAGTGTACCCTGGCCAGAAAATAGAAAAAGAAACGAAATGCACGAAACTTAACTCTTTTCCAGAGGATGAAAGGAAGTTAATTTGACCACGTTTTGTCCTTGACTCCGTGGAAACCTTCATAAGAGGGCCAATTTATTAATTAAGAAAGATTGGATATAAATGTTGATGTCATTTGATCAAATTTTGCTCTAGTAAAACGTTTTCATTGTTTAAAAAAACGGCAATACATAATTTGGAGAGGATTTAGTTAGAATCAATTTGGTGCATGTGACATGCTTGCAACACACGTATAACAGAGCTTCATTTTAAAGTTGATTTTCCCCACAAAAGATGTGCCGTACACATGCCGCACGCGACGTTCATACCGTCTAAAGCTGATGTTGGACAGAAGAAAATTTAACGCAATTTTTTAAACGTAACTTGTTTTGTTACACGATTTACCGCAACATCGATGGGGGGGAGTAACATGCTACAATGCACCATTGCAACAAAATTTTGGACACAAAAAGAGTAATAGTTGCGTAGATAACAGTAAAAATGTTTCAATACTCAACTTCAGCAAATAGCGGCAACAATGTTGCAGCTATTTGAAGGCGACTGAAAGATTTGCAAGTTGTTGCAGCGTATTAAACTCGTATTAAAAATCGTCCCCTTTGATGTATTAGACGCTGCAACTTGTGACGCAACAACGTTGAGCTAACAGTTGGAGTAAAATTTGTTCCTATTCAACATCAACCTAAATCACCAACAGAGGAAAGTTTATTATCGTCCTCAGGCTGATCAAACAGGTTTGTACAATATTCTTTGTTGTCACTAAAAACAATTTCTACGGACGGATGATACTAAAAGTACGTGCTTTAAAATGGTTGGATCAATAAATAACGTTAGAACAATTATACACTCTAAAACATTCTCACGTGTAGTACAAAAGTAAACTAGCAATGTAACCTTAGCGTGAAACTACAGCTATTTACGCTACAACTGCTTAAGACTACGATTTACAAAATCAGCACTTTCAAAATGCAGCGGTAGCCACATACTTCCCCATTTAACTCGAGTGGGTTGGTTAAAATAAGGAAATCTTTGTAATTTTTGAGTCCCAAGTAAATCATTTACACTGTTCTCCTGTGTAAGGATTCAACAAGTGCATGAAATGTTCCAGAATTGCTTTATCTTTTTCAAAGGTATAACAAATATCTCATGAAATAATGATCGATTCCTCGAATTCAGTGTTTATAGTGCAACTACTTGATGTCACACAACAAGGCTACCCCACGCAGAATCCAATGATCTGGATTCTGATTGGTTTTCAAGTCCACGCTTGCGATGTACGTTAGATCAGTTCTCCTGGGTTTCTTGTAAATCGGGCACTGGTACATCCGGGGATCTCGTCCAGCGGTCGTGTTGATTGCGTAGATATGAATGACAGGCATGGATGTGAAGAGAACCTTTTGAGTGGGTTCCACAAGTTTACAGCCCCTGCGATCCCATCCGGCTCCATCAAGGTACAGCCCGTGCACATAAACGCCCTCTGCAGGTGGCTGAGCGATGTCATCTTTAAAAAAACGTGTGACGTCGTTATGAAGTACCACACAGTCCAGGGCCCAGCCCTTGTGCGCACGCGTCACTTCCTGTAAAAACAGGAAAAGTTGTGAGTTTTTGAACTTTCGAAAGGAAAGATCTTAGGATTTCGATTGGATTTCTCAAACAATACAAACACCGCAAGTGTAGTGAACTCCAACATGGCGCTGAACTCTAAGCATGCGCAATTCAAGCGGAAGTCCCATATTTTCGGACTTCCGGATCAGAACTTTCCAGAGTCGCTCTTTTCTCGACCGTTTGACGAGGGAAACGAAGACTCTGGGTACGAGATTATGTTCGGAGGGCACTTATTGAAAGGAGGGCGTTTAATCGAGGTTGAGCGCTTATTAAAGTTTTCCTTTTACGTATGTGTTATGGTGAGGAAGGTTGGGTATTTGAGGGAGGGCAATTATTCGAGGACATATGGTATATAAAATAAGGAAGTAAAGTAGCCAGTAAGCAAGTAACAAAAGAAACGAGCGAGGGGATGGATGAATAATCAATAAAGGTACCTGTCTCATGGCAGTAAGAAATCCCTGAGGATTGAAGAACCCTGTCATCCAGAACACATTTGGTCTCCCCTCAAAACACCAATTTCTAAACTGACTATTTCTTTCCAACAGTTCAGTATACCAGAACCCGAGCGTGGAGGATTCCCACGAGATCTGCAATAGAATAAAGACCAGGTTAATAAGGATTGCCACAGCTTAGTTTTCTGACTGCTACGCAAACTCAAGTCATATAGTGCACGCATGCGTCTATCGAGTGGTTGGACAATATGTTGGATAGGTTTCACTTCACTTGCCTATAGTAGCGCCAGCGTTAATCATATTGACGCGTCAACTTAAAAGGAGTGTCGCCGCTTTCGTTTGTGTCTGCGTTTGCGTGCTCCACGCGTGATTTGCCCGCAGTTGTGTCTGCGCTTGCGTAACATGGCCTAGTTGGACCAGTAACAAGCACCAACTCAAGAACCTAAACAACTTACGCTCTCAGCAAAGCTCAATTATGTAATAACCTCTTTATATGTGAGTTTTTGCTGTGTCATAAAATACAGCAATAGACACAATCTAATTGATTGTTTTGATACTAACATCTGATTTCAGTTTTTTCCTCTTTGTGCTGTTTTAATCACTAATGTTTGCCAATCTTAAGAACAAAGTTAAAATCTCGAACTTTGCCCTTGTTTACCTTTTTCCAGTGTGTTGGAATCCTAGCGTCGTACATGCAGTCCAGGGAGTCTCTCAGAGTCTGAAGTGAAAACGGGAAAATGAACAAAAGTCAGAGCGGGGTAACTTCAGAGTTAATGGGATGAAGAAACCGACTATTCAAACACTGGAATAACTACTGAGAAGCAATTAAGGAATGCAAACCTCGCTCATTATGATGGTGCCGTCTATGGCCAGTTTAAGATCCGTCAGTGTTTGCCGCACAGCGGAAATCACCCTCTGCATCCGATCGATCTCCTGTCTCAAGAAGATATTCATCGGAGACAGAGCTCCCATTTTCTGAAGCCTTGCCTTCACCTGGAAATCAACAGATATAAGTGTTTAATTTAAAAAGAAAAACAACGGTTTCTAAAATAGATCGCCATGGAACCTATCTTTTACTATACTCGCACTAACAACAGCAGCAAATATCTATTTATAACTATCCAAGGTACTCACGTTACTGAGGTATTTTCCAGTAGGGCTGCGCAGTAACGCCATACGTCACTGTGTTTGGGTGTGAATAAGTCTTAAAGCCACTTTTAAATGTGGTTCAATTATTGTAGCCGTGGATCTTACAGTATCTCCACGATTATCATCTGTTCAGTTGAATTTGTTTGAACTACTTCTGAGTAAATTTTGCAGAGACAACATTCGCATTCGATTCGGATGTGGAACCTTGACATTTTTCATTTAACAGTACAAACCAAAAGGTTTAACAGAAGTGTACAGTCCTTGTTTTGAGCTATATGTTTTTATTTTTGGTTTTCTCGCTCCATCGTAAAATTGCGGTTACCATTCGTAATTTATTCACGCCAGCTAAACTACATGTTACATGGACTTACTTCATGGGCAACGTAGTTCTCAGGTAGCTTATCGAGCATGTCATCAGCTAGCCGCTGTACAACAGACTCGCGGGTTTCTCCTCCACCGCCTGAGCTGTCCTTTGGTTGGATGCTGAGAATAGTGTCCAGGCACGATTTGGCCAGGTTACTTTGGTAGCTACAAATGAAAAAGAGAAACATTTGCCACTTGACTGATGTGTCAAGGGCTTAAAATGAAAGACACGGCACGACCACAATATATTCTAAATATGAAGACACGCAAATGAACAATCCCATTTTAAAAGGTAAGAGGTCGCACAGATGGTAACTCTGGGCAATGTTATACTGTGTCACGATATAAAACAGTTTTACAGTTGCTGCAAACTTGCATACAGTGAGAATTATCCTGGGGCCACCAAGCGGCCAGTCTATTTCGCAGCCGTAGTTTGGGCTCGTTACGCAACGAGCTCCCTCCTCCTTCCCTTCCTCCCTCCTAGTGGGGGAGGAAGCGCGTTACGTGACGAGCCCAAACGACGGCTACGAAAATCGCATTATATTAACAATGGAAGACCGAAATGTATGATGTGCAATATAATCACAATGCACTTACGTGATATCAGCGTTAGGATGCAGACCGAACACCTCAGGGGAGTCCACAAGGGGGAGAGTATCGATGTAATCCATGAACTGCGCTATAGAGGTTCCCTTGGGTATCAAGTAACCCTTGTAGAAATTAAAGCTCTGTTGGAACATCGATTCGCTGAACCAAACCTGGAATGATCACAAAGACAAAAGCAAATGATTAGCTCACGGAAAAAAAAATGATTTTAGCAAAGGAAACAGCAGAATGTACAACACTCGCACGAAATTAGTAGTGCTAAAGATAATTTGTTATTTATCAAAATTTATTTTCAAAACAAACTAAATGCAAAATATTATTCCTTCAAATGGTTAAGGGCTTTGCTATTAAAGAAGCTGTGGTGCAACGTCGGTAAGGGAATGAAGGGGAATATTTGGTTTTATCAACTTAGCACTAGTTCTGCACCAAAGGCTATCGATTCGAAGGGCCTGATAGTACTAAAACAGTTATAGCCTAGGAATGTCGTTACGGTGGCCAATTTACGTGGTAAAGCTGGATGGTAAAATTGAACAAAGATTTCCTTTTCTACGGAACCAATTATATATAAAGACAAAGTACACACTGCATCTCATTAAAAATGATTATTATGAGGTCAAACACAACAAGGGCCCTATAACAACTTTGTCTAAATGAAGTTTTTACCATAATAAATACAGTTTTGGAAAACTCACTTTGGCAAATGTGTTGAGGAGTCGTTTATCAAAGTCGTCTGTGACCCTTCCTCCATACTGCACCTCTCCTAACATGTACCTCACAGTGTTCCAGGACACGCCCTTTTTGATGTCCATATCATCCAAATGGTTTTGAACAAACTGAACACTGGCAGTAAAGTCTGCCTGGTTGAACTCGTAAGGAATATTCCAGCCTAGAGGGCCGTACTTGCGACGCTCCTAATGAGAAGAAAAACTAGTGAGGAAAAATAATAGACAGCAACTGCTTCTACCTTCTACCTTCTACCTTCTACCTTTTGCATACTGCTTGTTAAAGGAAATATTTACAACTTTGGAAAGCTATTTGGCAACTACATTTATGCAATAATTAAACTGGAGATATTGGAAAAAGATTCGTCCCAAGAGGCGAGCGAATTTCTATATTCGCCAGCGCGCTATTTCATTTATATCAGCCCACGGTTTGCTCTAAGAAAAAATTTTGGAGCCTAAAATCTCTGAACCTTTGAAATCCAGGGTGCCCAGCATAGTAATTTTGTGCAAAAAAAATAATTGAAGCCCAATGGCAAAAGCAAGTTGCCAAGGCCCACCGGGCGCAGTTAGAGCACAGCCCTAAACCGCACACTTATACTTTATTTTATCTTTTGCAACATAAGCGGTAGCGCGCGAGAAAAATCTGTGGTATCCAAGGCAGTGTCAGTTTGTCATCCGCACAAATAACACTTTGAGAGTCACATCCCAGAACCACGAGTGACGTCAGATTTCAAACTCACCTGTACAGTAGAATGAAGGAATGCCACTGCGTACAGCATGGGTTTCCACTGGGGCAGGTTGCTGATTTCTAGCTGGTCCTGAGAAATACCTGGTTAAAAGAAGAGAAGAGTATATTGAGCTATGTTTCTTTACATGATGGATTGTTTTTCGTTAAGACTGCCTCGAAGAAACCTATTCAAACAAAATACCCCATCTACTATTACCACTACCACCACCCAGTTAGTCTGCTACGCAGCCGTTCTTTGTCTCGTCACGCAACGCTCCTCGCCACTAACGGCTGCTGAAAACCGAACCACATTCCTTTCCCGACTATTAGCCAATCAGGATCAGCATTCCATTTTCTGGAAAGTGTACGCGCCAATTCCTCAGTTCGGCGTACATCCAATCACAGCCTAGTTTATATCGGTGTCCAGCGTGCGCTAACAATGGATTACAGTTGAATGATAGGAAACGGTTAGCGTTTTGTTTACGTTTTTACTACGATACTAGATCTTTACCAGTAATTGGAATTTACTTTGTTTCCGAGTAGACGAGTTTGGTGTTGAGGTTAATCGTGGACGAAATGAATGTGACAATTTTTTTCGGGACTTGTCATATTTTGATTTGGTAATACACTCAACACGAGATTGTAGGCCGCGTGTCTTTGAATCGGAGATAGGAAGCCGGGAACGTAATTCATAGGCGCCCTAGTCCCGCTTTTAGGAGTCAATAGGAGAAGAAATACGAGCGCCAGCTTTGCCTTTTCCAAATTGTAGGGATATAGATGCTTTCGCTCGGTCAGTCACGGGAACGTTTTCGCGGACAGTCTCTCCATCGTGAATATTTCGTATCTCTTCCGTAGCTCGAAGGAATCGCTTTGCTCTTGGAGGTTCCCTTTTACTGAAGACTTCCTCGCTTTCTCGTTGAATTTCTTTTCACGAAGCCCGTTGGAACTGTCAACGGCTTGTAGCAAACATTTCTGGGCCAGATTACAGAATACCCGGCCACATCATTTACAGATGGCGTCCACTGCAAATGAATAATTTGCTGCTAAAACACCTCACATCCACAACGATTGAATGATTTGTTGACAATTGAGTGAACTTTTGCCTGTATCAGTATTTATCTTGACTTTCATTGCCGACGGCGATGATCACGTAAAACACTATGGACAATCTTCTTAGTAATTGTGCCATTCGTGACCAGAGTCCGTGACATCGCTGACAGAATGAAAAGCATGCTGTTTCCTCTGACATCATTGTCATTTTTGTGATACCTGATTGGTTAACTCGTTAGACCGCAAACACAAAGGGAAAGGAATGTGGTTCGGTTTTCAGCAGCCGTTAGTGGCGAGGAGCGTTGCGTGACGAGACAAAGAACCGCTGCGTAGGAGACTACCACCCAGTGAACACATTAGATCACCCCTAAGCTTCTTCACCTGCGATGCGGGTCATAGGTCTTGTGACAGCTCCCGAAGTAGTAGAAGTAGTAAAAAGGTCAAATGATAACTAGTGGGATACAGAGATTCTGACGAAGTCAAATAAACTTACCGTTATAAGTTCGTTTGAGTCCAGCTCTAAGTCCCTGGGGAGGCTCATTGGTGAATTTGATTGACATCTGTTTAAGAAAAACCAGACCAAACACTCCACATAACACTTCTTTGGATATTTAACATAAAGTTTTTACCCGCTCTCAGGCTTTCGCGATATTTGAATCCTGTTGGCAATGTGCCATTATCCTATGTAAAGAGCATCTTGCACTAGCGTTAAGAACAGCTCTCAAAAGAAAGGTTAACGACTCAGAGATTTCCCCGTTTCAAATAAGCAAACTTGAGGAGTCTGATGTTAGTTCAGATCGAAATCAGCTCGCACTTCTGACAAGAAACGCGGAATTCCGTCACCCTACGCTACTTTTCTCAATTTAACCGAAACCAAAATACCAGCGAAAAATCACCTCCGGAACAGCGAAATGCCTTAAAAAGTCCGGAACGAGTTTCTCTTGTTCTTGCGAAAACCACTCCCCGTTATGTATCGTTTTTTGGTGCACACTTTATTTCGAATCCTTCGCTTAGCGTTTAAAGTATCTCCGAGTTGCTGATAATCGATAGTCGGGATTATAAAGCAAGGCATTATTAGCGATAATTAATAAAAGCAGAACACATTTAGGCATATTAAGGTGAATAGCCCCAATCCTAATTGCTTAAAAGACCTTTTCCGATACTGTATCTTGAAGTCAATAGGAAACATGGTGGAAGGGTAGATTAACCAACAGGGACCAAAAGGAATTAAGTCGCTCAGTTCAGCATAGTTTTGAAAAGCCGTTAAATGGCAAATCGCGACTGCAGATTTTGAACTACCGCTGACCTGTAACAAGCCGATAGGGAAGTGCGCATGTTCCTCTGTTGTCATCCAAAGTCTGAATGAGTCATGAATATTTTCAGCTTCCAGCACGGTGTCCATCAACTCATCCAAAAACTCCAAACCAAGATGGCAATTCTGAAGAAGCGCCCATCCGCCCTGGAGACGCAAATATACAAGTATGAACTTTTCTTACATGGCTTGCATGAACAATTAACATTTAAAGTACACCCAAAGCCAAAAATGTCTCTTCCATAAGATAATTCTTTCCACTTACAGAAAACATATTTTACCATTTTCACCTCGAAATTTTGCTTTTCATGTGTCCCGCAAGCTATGTAAAGTTAGCGAAACTAGCAGTCATATGACACCACGATCGTGCTGTGAGAGGCATGGGCCTATTTTCGATTTTACGCCACGAACTGCTTTGCATTCAAGTTTCCAAAGACTTTTTGCATTGCAAAACAGTTTGTGACGTAACATCGAGAATAGGCTCATGCCTCTCAGATGACTGTAAGTGGAAAGAATTATCTTATGAAAGAAACATTTTTGCCTTTAGGTGCACTTTAACCTCAGTAATAAGTACGTTGATTAAGGGAAACTACGCAGCCTGCATTTTGGCAAAAATATGAATAGACGACATGTGTGATGGTCCTCACAAACAGTGAGTTAACGCGTTGGATCGAGGATAAGAGCTATTCTCTATTCTCGCTGTGTGTCTTTTGAGGAACTTCTCTTAGTCTTTTTAACGAACTTGCTGCGAACATTTGTCAGATAAGAAATCAGGTACAAGAAAACCAAATAAGAGAGTGTAGAAACGAACGACCCCCACACAGGAAAGCAACAATTTGATGACAAAATTGATGGAAGATTTTCACTTAAAAGAGAAAGATTTACCCTGAGTACAAGAGGATTTCCCTCGCGCGCTTGGGTTCGGATCGTAATCGATCAGCGACCATTATTCAATTGGTCTCTTGTTGAAACAGAGGACATTAGAAGAGAAAGCTTGTTGAATAAAAACAAACACCTACCGTTTGCATGAATTGGCCAACTAATTTTCTGGCGTGGATCTCTTGCCCTTGGCCCATCGAAATGGCTCGGCAATCTACAAATACAATCAAAACAAAATCCTTTGCCATTGCAATTATTCAAACAACAGAACACAGTTTTGTGCTGTTTAAGCAAGGGCCCGCTAATCCTGTAATTTGAGTAAAAGAAATAAGTTGACTCAAGGACTTTATAAAGTCACCAAAAAAATGAGATTGAGTTTCATAACTGTTGTCGCACGTACCAAATTTGTGTCTTTTGGCGAGGTTTTCAATGAGACTGGTAGGATCTGAGCCCATGGACAGGAAGTTGATCAGCGGTGTTTTGTTATCACTCTCTTCCCAGGTCTTTTCTAACTCAAGGATGACGTTCTCGGCGTAGTTGGATCCCATGGATTCCGCGATATATTTACGTGCCTGCGCCATTGTTCGATCCGGGCACCAAGACCTGACCATGACAAAACCAAAAAGGCAGTGAAACAAAAAAGACATTAAAGGGTTCACTTGGGCATAAATCAATATAGAGATTGTCATCTCCAGCTCCAGCCCCAAGTAAGTTGCCACTGATTATTTACCAGTTTTTTCCTAAGCGTGTGAAACAAGTTAGGTATTTGAAAAGTCTTTCTTGTTTCACTTGGTTAGAAAAACCATGACGGGTGTTCTGCACTCATCGGCATTCAAAACATCGAAAGATAAAGGACACTATTGTAGACATTCCACGTCCACAGTAGTTTTTCTCCTGACCGACACTTTGTACATCAAAACCGCAGCCAAAGCGATCGCAATAACTGACTGAACATTGGAATCAAACAACAACACCCCAGCTCTGAAACCTTTTATCTCAGAGACAAACTACGGTACGTGCGCTATTTCTGAACGAGAGCGAGTAGGTAGATCAAATCTACAAGTGGCACTTGAAGCAAATGAGCTAAGCTGTTTTTGTGAGGTTCGGCTTGTTCTCTTATTTTTGGAATCTTTCTTCAATTGGGACTTCAGCCACTGTCGATAAAAAAAATAATAAAGCACAGAATGGCCACTAACCTGATCAGCAGGAGTTTTCTAAACGTGTCCAGCGAGTTTGCATAACCATCAGGAATGT
Source organism: Pachyseris speciosa (assembly GCA_016490735.1). Lineage (NCBI taxonomy): Eukaryota > Metazoa > Cnidaria > Anthozoa > Scleractinia > Pachyseridae > Pachyseris > Pachyseris speciosa. The sequence goes on along the minus strand of JAEMWC010000030.1, from coordinate 1,233,163 downwards.
CTGCCTCTTCAGGGGCGTCCTTATCAAACCAGTTTTTCCACTGCTTCTCGTTACGAGCGATCTACGAATTGCGTAAAATGCGAAACAGTTGGTAAATGATGAACTGAGCGAAGTAATTCAAATAGGAAGAAGCATTTGTACGTTCGAGGTAGAGTGCCATGACATCCTTTGGTTAATTTATGGAAAAGTATACCACTGAGGAAGGGGGTTTCAGGGTAGAAAAACAGACCAAAATAGTTTGCTGTCGACAAGACTTGCATCGTGAAGTGACAAAAAAAGTTCAGGTGGCCCATACCTGATTCAGTATGTCTGAGAATTGTGGCAATTTACTGAGCTCCACAAGATTTAGCCAGGTCACGTCTGTTATCCATCTGCATGGCTTTGGTTGTACAGCTTTCAAGTCGAGTGAAGCTCCTCCTTTGATAAGCGTCATGAACTCGCTGTGTTTCACCTGACAACCACAAGCATGTACATAGTTACTCCGCGTTACGACCCGGTAGGTATATTAAGGACAGTACCTTCCGTTGTCACTGTGCATACGCTCTGCGCCTCTCAGTTCGAGACACCATGGTTCCTTAAGGGTGGTACTCCCTAATACAACGTGATTTTTAGGCGTTTTTTAACTGTAGGGAAAGCGGATTATAGTTATTGAAATTCAGAAGGAAAATTTGTGGTAACCAGGCAATATTTGTGAAGAATTAAGCTTCCATTTAGGGAAAAAAAGACAAACAAAAAGTCGTACAATGAAACAAATTTCAAGCTTCTTATAATTATCGTTGCCTAATCATCTCTGAAAAATGTGTAAATTCCAACTGCTATCGCTAAGACCAGCTTTGAAAATCTTGCCCTTAACTATCAAACTAAAACTACCCACACCAGCACATTCGCACTGACTGCAAATGCACCGGGATGGCTATGGCTATTATGTTCTCTAAGTATGGCATTGCTTTGTTTTCGTTTTGTTTTAAAACGTATCTGCTTCCTTGTTTGCTCGTTTTTGTGTTTCTGAGTATGTTAAGTGGTGTTTTTAGCTTTAAACCCTTACTGCTTCCCGCTAACTTCATGAAACCGCTTTGAGACACAGTAAAACGAGAAAACGCGTGTTCATAACAGCGTTCCCTTATATTTTGTAAGGCTTTCCTCGCGGCCAAGACTTACCTTCTTAGTCTGCAGATCTATCTTCAGGGTAACAAGAAGAGTGAAAAGAAACTTGTGATTTTCATATAGACCGCGGCACGAGTACTTCCACACTTCATACGTCAGGTAATCTATAATGTTGTGTATCCTCTTGGAAGTGATCGGAGACGGCTGCGATCTAAACCAAACAAACGGAAAAAGTACTCGCCGAGTCGGCTGCAACCGATTAAAAAATATTACAGTGCAATGCAGCCTGCCTGGTTTTAACAAGTTTGGTATTTAGCACGTTTACGCTGGTAATTTCCCTGCTAACACTAAAAAAAAAAAGCATTCCCGTTATCCATGTAATTAGGACAGTTGGAATTTGCATTTTTATAGACTGCAATCGAGAATATAGTACAGAGAAAGGACAGAAGGGTAGGATATTGAATAGTAAAGATATTGTCTTCTCGTCAGTACATGTGTTGCAAACGTAAAACTTTTTGAAAAGTGTTTGTACAGTACTGACGCATTGGTTGGTTTGAATCCATCTCACCCGTTCGTTGCGCCGATTGGTGCAATTTTTGGTACATCAAAACTGGAGCATGAATACAACAGACGCGCACACTTTCAACAAGTTATTGATTATTGAAGTCATATAAAAATTAAAATTTGAGAGTAGGAAGAAAATATCCACGGCTTTCCTATTTCTATTCCTCGCTTCAAGCCCTTACCTTGCCATAGCGTTATCGAACAATCCCAGAAACTGTTTGAGAGAGGTCTGGTACATACAGTTCACCATGCTCATCTCAACAATCAAGAAATACAAGATACTGCCTCGGGTGGCCACTGGAAAGTGACAATAACAAAGATAATTGTTACCCCTCAGTTGATCCTCACACGCACTATGATTGGTTGGTTTGGTTGCGTTTTGGCACTTAAAACCAGTACAAACGACTGGGCATCTTCACTTCAGTTGAAACAGAAGATTACTCTTCGAAGTCTCCTTCTATTAGGTTGCTTTCGTATAACCCTATTCCGAAACAAGACTAAGGCAATATCGTCTAGATTAATAGTTTTACACACACCTGGAAAAATGCAACTGCAGAATTCAAACCCCATGTGTAGTTAGTAAGACTTCTTATGATGGCCGGGTTTAGTAATCATTATGCTTTATTCGTATTTTGAAAAGCGACCAATTGTATCTACCCTCAGTTCTGTTGAGTCTTAGTATAATGATAATGAACAACTCGACCGAGGCAGTGGATTTAGGAGAAGAAAAGTTTCACTTTTCGATTCAGTCATTGGTTGCTGTGGACAGCCATATGAAGACTGCCTTCCATAAAATCCAAAAATCATAGCATAAAAAGAAATCCAAAATTCATAGCAGGACCCCGCTGATAACAGTACTTTGTACAGAAGGGTTATCCTGGGTAAATATTCCATTTATTATTATTATAGATTCCCAAGCACTGTATCACATGTTTCAGTTTCAAAACGTTACCCTTGATCACTTTACCAAAGAATTCTTTTGATTACAATTGCAAGCTAACTGCGTGTCTTTAACTGTGGAAAAAGAAAGTTTCTTCCCAAGCGAACTTTGATGTTCCCGGGAACAATTCTCCGGGAGAGAGTAGAAATGGCAGTTCAAGTGTTCAGTGTCTTACAGAACTACTACCAAAACGGTTCTTGCCATTGGACTAAATTACGACTGAGAGGATAATGGTTCTTACCAGGCCTAAATTCTTCTCTTGCGCCGTTAATTTTGATTTCTGTGTCAGCGGCTACAACAAGTTTTTGGCTGACTTCTTCTGCGGTAGCTTTGGTTGTACTCAGGACTTCGATCAGTGATTCATCATCCACTAGGGAACCCTATAGAAAAGAACACGCCATGCTCCTAGGTTGCATCTAAACAATGACTATCTTTTTATCAGTCACGACACTCATAGCAATGGCTGGAGTTTTCTTGTTTGACGTGAACAAAGAGCAAAGTGGAAATGAAAGGAAGGTCTATTTTCGCTATAGTAAGTCACAGTTTAACCGATGCAAAACTGAACTCGACTGAGAATGAGATGATTTCCGTACCTGAGTGCTTGTGAGTCTGAAAAGCAAATTATCTTCTAGTTCTTTCATCTTTCTCTTGTTCGAAGCCACGTCCTCCATGAGTTTCGTCCGCTCAGCCTCCAACTCCTGCGAAAATCAACCAACACACGTGAACTTTACACTTTTAGAAAAATGTTTATTCCAACGCGCCGGGCGGTGTCGTTTCAGATTTTAATTTCAATTAATATAAACGTCAGTCATCTTGTAGTTTTATATGACCCAAAAGAGGAGTCGTGATGGTCAGTGAATATTTTAAAGTGTCACTGAAAGTGGCTTTTCATTATTTATAACACTTGGTCACTACGAAGTTTACACAAATCAAGAAACCTTTACAGGAAGTCAAGAGAAACAATGTCAGCGACTTGATCCAAATATGCAGGCGCTTCTGTTCGTCTTCGTTACTATCGCTGTGAATGTCAATTAACAGCGTCGTGCAGACCTTCCGTAGTTTTAATACAAAGTAGGATGTTTCATCCTTATGCGTTAACTTATACACATCTGCGCTCTTAAAGTAATAGCATTGAGTTGATAGATAACGGAGTCAACTTACCGCTTTTTCTGTCAGAATCACACGGCCCAGCAGCTGGTCTTCCAAGCCTTTCATAGTCACAGTGAAATCAATAATGGAAGTACGTGCACTGATCTGTTCACGGAAAAGAAGAAAAACAACTTCATCTGATAGCATCAAAAAATGTTGCGACTATCCTATGATGTTACGATCAGTGTGTAATGACAACAGTAAAGAATATTACACGAGTGCAAAGAGTTGTTTCTAGAGAGCCAAAAGCGCATCGAATGTAATGGGGCGAAACAACCTAAGTCGAAAACGACGTGAGAGCGAAACGACTAGATGTCAGTTTAAAATGTGCTTAACACCTTTCTAAGGATCACTGACCTCAGGAGTGTAAGCAGGATTTGAGAGCTTAGTCGTGATGTATAACATGAAGCCTTTCATGACATCAATCTCCTTGTCTCCGACTTTCACTTTTAAGGTGCTGCCACTCTTGATGAAGTTCTTCTCCAGTACATTGTCCAGAGCTGGATCCATTTCTTCACCCACGTCTTCGATGAGCATCGGTCTTCCCAGTGAGAGGCTGTCTTCGAGGTGGTTTCGGAAATATTTGTGGTTTAATGAGGTCACCTGTCGAGCGAAGCATAGAATCATTCTTAGCAATATTTCTTGTTACCATCTTGTCATATTAGGTCCATTGTTTTGTTTTTAACTACATATACCCTGGATTAGCTGTATGAAACAAAATATATTCTCGTAATGTTATCTGCTATTTAATCTTTTTTCATATAGTGAGATTTCTTCGGGTTGTGTTTAGAGATCTCCAGTAAAAAATAAGAGAACAAAGTCAGAACTATAATCGTTTAATCTCTGTAAGTTTCCATTTTCCTCCGCAGACTTACTAAGACTGAGACCTCGACCAACCGATTCGTTCAACAGTAAAAAAAACAGTCTCTAATGATCACGCTACCAACAGGCAACAAACTGATATGACCCCCACCCCCTCCCAGCAAACGTCACTGAGTCATTCAACTGCAACTTTCAGCGCATAGTCCCCTGTCGTAGCAAAACGATAAAGGAGCACAAGCAATGACGACGCAAGCACAACGGAAATGTCGTTTCAACATATAATTTGTCGTTGCTGCAACTCTTTCGCGATTATTCAAACTGGTTCACCTTGGAATATGCTGGGGTGAATTATTCATAAACTTAATTACTACGAACGGCGTTAAAGTAAAGAAAGGAAAAGAAAGATCTACTGCTATGCCCTCATGCTCTCGTTAAAGCTAATTGACCATAGTCATTTCACGCTTTTGTTTTCCAGAGGACGGCAAAGAAATGTATCAAATGTTAAACGCATGTACAGAGCGATTGTTAGCCCATTGTCTGGTGGCGTTCTTGTTGCCGTTGCTCCCAAACAAATCAAGTCTGAAACAAAACTGCACCGAAACGCTCTACTCGAAATCACGCCACCAACACAAAACTCGCCTGCATTTCACTGTCTTTTTCTCTGTTCTTAATCCAGGCTTTTCCTTGACCCTGAGGATCTATCAACAGAGGAAAACGCGTTGCCTTGGTAACGATGATGCCGTTCTGTACCGACAGTTCGTCGTTTGGTAAACCCTGAAGATTCCATTCTCCTACCTGGAAATAGTACAGAAAACACATCACTGCACAATTCAGTTTTCACACTGCAATCAAAGAGAACTGGGCAGTTCTACACAAAGTAATTATACCATTTATTTCTAATTATTTAACTGTTTTTTGTTTTGTTTTGTTTTACTTAACGTATACTTAAAGTGCATGTATCGTCAGCTTTGCTCTCAAAACAGGTAAATTTCCGGGCTGATGCACGATGTACCAAGTCCATTGTTAGTCTATTGTTTTCTTCCATTGTGTTTGGTTTATAGGGCGTATGCATGTTACGTCATCACCGCCATGTTGGTGTACCGTGAACAAAAGATTTCTCATTAGCTTCTTTTGTTATTGTCCACCAACATGGCCGCCAACCATTGTCATTCGAATCTGTGGAGACTGGTTGCATACCCTCTATTGTATCGTTCTGTTTCTCCATTGTCGTGTGCTTTGTGCTGTCACACGTGCACGTCCCCATTTTCGTCAATTTCTAAATTATGTGTTATCATACATTACAGCAGTTTCCTCCTTAATGATTTTCAATGTTAGCTTTAAGAGAATAAGTCACTTGATCAATTGCTGGTCCGTCATCGTCTCAAGAAAGGTCCTCCATCTTTGATCAATCAAGGACTATTATAAATAAAACACAAACAGCGGAGATAAACATGGTAAACCAACGCATTTTATATAGACTTGACGTTTCGTATGCTAGGCAACATACATTTTCAAAAGTGACCGTTACAATTTTTGAAAACTGTTTATATACTTTTAATACAGGGGTCTGGAACCGAGATTAAGAAAAACTATCTTAACAGTAAATATGTAAAAGGATACACCTTATTAATAAAGCAACAACTTCTCACTACTAATGTTTACATTAAAGGCTGGCTTAAGCTCTTGGATAAATAAGGTTTCCTTAATTTTGCAATGATAATCGGTTTTGCCCGACGCTAAAATGTCAAAATGATCCCACTTGATGTTGTGTCCAGTGGTTTTAACGTGATCAGCAATAGCTGATGCGTGGTCATTTTTAGCGAGGGCCTTGAAATGTTCAGTTTTCCTGTCATGAAGTCTTCTTTTTGTCTTACCGATGTAAAAATCAGTGCAGTCCCAGCAACCGGCCTTATAAATGACTTTAGACTTCTAAGTGCGGTTTAAGCGGTCCTTGTAAGGAAAGAAAGACTTGATGCGGAGAGTGTTCTGAAAAACTGTCTTAAGGTTGACGCAGGAGTAGAAATTGTAAACACAGGATCTCAGGCGTTTAGCGATTTGGTTGTTCTGTAGACCTAAGTAAGGTAACAGGATGATTATATCTTTCTTAGGAACTGTCAAGACAGGGCTGTTGGGCTTGTTTCTGTTTCTGTTCAAAACATCGTTAATGTTGTAGGTAATTATACCTTGAGGGTAACCATTTTGTAGAAGAAGTTTCCGGAGATCATTAAGAGCAGAAAACTTCTTCTACAAAATGGTTACCCTCAAGGTATAATTACCTACAACATTAACGATGTTTTGAACAGAAACAGAAATTTCCGGAGATCATTAAGAGCCGGACACAACACTGGACACAACACTGGACACAATACTGGACACAACATCAAGTGGGATCATTTTGACATTTTAGCGTCGGGCAAAACCGATTATCATTGCAAAATTAAGGAAACCTTATTTATCCAAGAGCTTAAGCCAGCCTTTAATGTAAACATTAGTAGTGAGAAGTTGTTGCTTTATTAATAAGGTGTATCCTTTTACATATTTACTGTTAAGATAGTTTTTCTTAATCTCGGTTCCAGACCCCTGTATTAAAAGTATATAAACAGTTTTCAAAAATTGTAACGGTCACTTTTGAAAATGTATGTTGCCTAGCATACGAAACGTCAAGTCTATATAAAATGCGTTGGTTTACCATGTTTATCTCCGCTGTTTGTGTTTTATTTTTAATCAAGCTACGATGGCCTAATAACAAGAGTTTATAAGGACTATTATATTAAAACCTTGAGTTGCAAGTAAGGCGGCTTTCTTTGAACATTTTTTTTCGTTTCCGGTGCGTATTCAGCCGCTTCCAACTATGAACGGAAACCTTACTGTAATTATACGAAGGTACTAAAGATAGAGGCATTTATCAACTGCTTGACCAAATGTAACGGTGGGCGTGTACAACAACAACAACAAAATAGATCCGTTTACCGTTGCAGCATCCACAAGCATGCCCGTGACATTCAGGTTGACAGTAAAAGGGATCTTGCGTGACTTCATGTCCTTCTGCCATTTTGCCATCAGCATGTCACGAAACTCCTGGTTGAAAGGACCGGAATAGGACAAAAAGCCGGTACACAGCAACACGTCACCGACCAATCTGCCAGCAAAAATAAATCGAAATCAGTTGTTTGTGGAAGAAAAGCTCGGAATTTGGAAAATAAGGTAAAAATGGAGGGGGAAGGGGGTACTTTCAAAGGAAACAAAATCATTTTAAGAAACAGCGATGAAAATTTGACATGCCCTCATGCAAACGTTTTTTCTCTTCTGTTTCCTCTTAAAATGTTTTTGCATACCTTCCGAATGTCATAATTTCCTACCAAGAAATATTATTTTTTCAGAGCAGGGCCTGCATTCTCGATGGGAGATTAGCAATAACGGATTCAATATTAGCAGAAAATCTAGTTGTCTGTTCGGGAACGTTCTTACTCTAAGAAATACATCGCCAAAGTCTACAAATAAGGTCAAAGGCAATGTTAAGTGCCAGAACTCATCTTCATACCTGCCAATCTGAGCTTCGAATTCTTTACTTTGTTCCGTCCACCTTTCTTTCTCGCCTCCTAATCCACCAATCAGAGTCGAAGCTGCCAGCATCTTTCGGCGACAAGTCTCTGCGTCATCCAATAGATCCTGTTAAATCCAGTTAAACCAGTCAAGCTTTCCTTACGGTAGGTTCTACTAAAAAAGTTCTTCTTTTCTTATACTTCTCAATACTTCTTTTCAATACCTCCAACTATTCGATAAAGCTTAAGACCACCTCATCCACTACTGGTTTTACCTGTTTTTCCTGTACCGCTTTATCGTACATGGCCTGTACTTTGTCCAGTTCAGCCTGTTTTTCGTCCAACTGGGCTTGCGCAACGTTCAGATCGTTTTGAGCCACATTGAGTTTCGCCTCTTGAATCGCCAAGTTAGCCTGGAACAAAAAGTTAGACAACATTTAAATCCCATTGACATAGTATGGGACAAGATCACAACACGAAGCCAAGGAATGACAAACGGAAAAGCATAGCATCACAAGTTACCTTCAGAGGTAACACCTCTTTGTTTATACCAAAGAAGACGGACATGGAGTTTGTCCACGAACACAGACCAGCGACATCTCCACAAACCTGTGAACAGAAAACCACCAATGAACCCAATCGTCAACTGGGATTTACAAACTAAGGATAAAAGCATAGTATGATACAAAAGGGAGGAGAGTATATGGATTGCGGTAACATATCTGAAGTGTCGACACCAACATTCAAGTTATATCATCACGACTTCATCAGATGTACAGGCAGTGATGAGTAAAGAAATGAACACACAAGGACAAATGTCACAATTTCTCTAAACTGGTGCCACAAGGACTATGTGGTGAATAGAAGGAGTTAATGCTTGGGCTTGAGGGTCATCAAAATCGTCCACGCACGCACTTCAAGTAAAGAAAGTTTCTATTCTTCTTGCAACGAGCACTGAAAATGACATTTATTTCCTACCCTTTTGGCAGTATCCATATTGTAGTCTTCCGCCTCTAAGTAAGGAGCAAGAAGTTCGACCATTTCGTCATTGATCGTATCTTTTGGGAAGGTTTGGAGCGATGACAAGAAGTTAGACTGGCTCATCATCTGGGAAAGAGAAGGCAAAACGCCGTTAACTTTACCTCAGCTGCAGTGGAACCTCAAGGTAACTATGGAACACGTATTTCTGTCACTACACGTTTTCTCCCAATTGCATCAGTTTACTCCCCTGAATGAGGCGTGATTCCTACCTTTAGGGACTCGCTCCATGAGGGCTTAGCACAGTTTCTCTCCGCATCAAACACCACTGGGTCAAGTCTCTTCCGAAACAATAATAAAACACTGTCCATAATGCGCATGATCAGATGTGGCGGCTTGGGCAACTTACGGACCGTGGCGATGTGTGCAGCTTTGATGGTCTGGGTACGAAACACAGAAAAAAAGGCTTATTCACGTTATTTCAAGAGCGGGATCGTCAATTCATTTCTGTTGTGGTCTTACAAAATATATTTTTTTCTTCTTGAAGCAATTTTAAGAGGGTTGTCTCCTAATAATAGTTTTGCTCAGTTCATGACTCTGCGCGAAGGTCAACAGGTACCGCTGAACGCACTAGCGCGCTGCTCGTAGGCCTACTTGAAGTTTTTCTTGACCTCAAATGTACATTATTTTCTTAGAGAACAGCAATCACCAGCGATAGCCCTATCACAAGCTCATCCAGACCATGCCGCAGGAATAATAGAGCGTTACCTGTAAAGCGGCTTCAGCTTCCTCTAGAGCTGGTCTAGCAGCTTCTAGCTTTTCTTCAGCTACAGCTTTGTCCACCTAACATAAGAATAATACAAAAATGAATGGAAATAAAAACAGCAGATTTCTACGTAGATATTGCATGCTACAGTTTATCCGGATATGAGCTTACCGCGATGTCGTCCACAATAGCCTGGGCCTTATCTTTCACTTTCTGAACTTGAGCTTTGACTTTCTCTGCTGCTTGAGCCTTTTCAGTGACCTCTTTTAAAACCTACCGGGCACAAAGAGACGGTAGCGTAAGACCTGTAATTCGATGCAGGTAAGGGGACAATCACTACATAAGAGACTGACTGACTGCCAACTGAATGTCTGGCTAATTGAGAGATTGACTATCTGACAGACTGACGGACTGACTGATCATCGACTGACTGACTGACTGACTGACTGACTGACTGACTGACTGACTGACTGGCTGATTGGCTGGCTGGCTGACTGAACACTGGCTGACTGTTTGTTTGTTTGGTGGATTGGTGCAATGATTACATGTTTGGTTGGTCAGTTGCCCAAAAAGGCTAAATTGAGGAAGAGGAAGCTTTGAAAATTTCGAGAGCGAAATAAAACGGTGTGAAATTTTTTAAAGGTTGGATATAGCTCACGAGTGTTGCAAGCTTAATCGAAACCTGTAATGATCGAAAACGATTGTTCTGTTTATCTCACCGAGTCGTCTTTTCATGCATGTGTAAGGGTCACTTGCGGGTTCGTTTTCTGCAGAATACTTGCTCAAGGAAGCGGCTGTTATTTTGCTATTACTGTTGACGCATGTTGATTCTTAATGACGGGTACAGTGTACAGGGAAATGATTTTTAATCGCCCATTTAAACCTATCGAAATTTCAAACGTCCGTGTTACCCAAAAGAGTTTGATCTCTTTTTGAAGATGCCGGCTTCGTCAATCATATGTGGGTACTTGAGCCTGAGCATTAGCTGTGCCATGCTGATGAGGCCTAACAAGGCCAAACAGCTGTCCATGGCTGCTAATTCTTGGGCTCAGTCTTTTCTTTGGTAGATTTAAGGGGTAATGCCTGCTATCATGTGGCCTTGGTGCCCTTAGAGTGGCTTCAGCTTACCAGATCACATTAATTTGTGAGGTATCCTTGTCACTCCAGCCACATCCCACAAGCTTTAAGTTTTCATTCCTTGATTCTAAATAGCCTTACCTTTTCAGCCTTTTCGGACGCTACTGCCAGTTCTTTTTCTTTCACAGCTAACTCTTTGGACAGCTGAGCAACTGATTCACTGGCCTCCACAAGCTTGGCCAAGCCAGTGTTCATTCGCCGCGCTAATTCACCAATTTGTTCTCGCTTTGAGGCATAAATCGACTTGTATCCATTTATGAAAGACAGGTAAGATTTGGGAGTGACATGCGTCGCTCGACGGTATCTGAAACAAGAATATAGGTCATTTGCACTTGTTTTGAATCAACTTAAATATCGCATTTCACCATAATATGAGAATTTTTAAATATAGTAGTGCCCTTTTTGAATGAGTTATAAAAATTCGAGATTTGTGTTTGAACCAAACGTGACGTTGTTGGGAGTATTGGACATGGTGTAAGACAAAAAGAAAATTCTCGTCGGAACAGTAAATAGGGGCCCGCGGCTGCTTCATAGCAATGAGTGTTTAATTTACTATAATGTCGGTATTTTAGTCTACGTCGCTTAATAAAGGTTTGAGTATAATGGCATTGCAAAAACGTAGATCATCAGCACCTCTGAAAGTAATCAGTACAGCTGATAGCCACACCGTCATGAAAAACACCCATAGCATGTACCACTTGTTTCTTCACTTCAGCTTCACAAACGATCTCAAAGCTGGACAAAAAGTGATCTGCTACCGCGATCAAAGCATCTTTGGGCCAGCGGCTGAACCAATCCATCGTGCAACCGCTGATCAGACCGGGAAACTTCAGCGACCTGTTGCGGAATTTCTCGCCAACCTGTGGACAAAACAAAAGGTAGAAAAAAAATGTCATTTTGCAATGCTTTCAAGCCAGTTCGCCGGGACCAATTTATAGACCTGGGTGGGGACAACCCATTTTGCGTTCTACAGCTTTGTTCTGGCAAATCAGTGACACCTAATGTGAGTAGGGTTAAATTATTTTCCCCCAAGGAATATATGCTCCTTTCAGTTCTACGATGATTCGATTTCCGTTACAGATTTATTCCATACACATTCCGATTTCGAATAGCATTGGCGCATGTCAATAAGCATGCCACTCTGTACCAGACAATAGATGACTGCTAACATAAAACGAGAAATAATAAACTAATGACTCAATAGATAATGACATGGACGCACCGGCGAAAAACAAAGCACGACGTGAAGATTATGCTTTGCTCGCGTCAAGAAGTAGTCATACAGATTCTCCCCCGTGGGGGGTCTCCTGGGGAACTCTCTCTTCATGACAGGTATCAGTTCACCACAGATTTCGTCGATTTCATCACGGGCAAAGAGGTTGGAAATCTCCCCTGACGAAAGCAGATTGTTAAGGTACTCAAGGAACCCTTCTTCCTTGATTTCTTGGTCAGTGAAGATAAATGTTATGCCTTGGCCCTGCATTCCTGCCACTCTGTAAAGATACTTGAGATCTTCCATCAGGTTGGATGCGTTATAAGATCTGAGGGATTGAAGCAGCAATTGTGAAATGAATGAGGACCAGATAAGTCATCAGGCTTCCTAACTCCATTGATTGTGCTCTGTTTTCCTTATTCTTCTTTCTCAGTCGGACTAATAGCAACTCACTGACTGATCTGTTGGAAAGCTCACTGACTGACTGGCTATCCACAACTGAATGACTGGCTAACTCACTGACAGTTTGCAACAGACTGACTGGCTTCCTTCTGACCGATCGACTGACTGCTCATTCGTTTCCTTATTCTGTATTCTGAGAGACAGACTGACTCACTACATGTCAGCTGGGAGGCTGGCTTAAAAACTGGCCGAACGGCAGACTCATGAACAGAGTTACCAGGTGACAGAATAAATGACAGACTGAATGACGGGCTCAATGATTGACTGGCTCGTTGACAGCTTCACGGAGCGATTTACTATGACTGACTAACTGTCTGGCTGGCTGGCTGGCTGGCTGGCTGAGTGACGACACACGGACGGACGGTCGGACGGACAGACAGACTGACTGTCTGACTAATGGACAGGCTGGCTGGCAGGCCAGTAATTGATAAGCAGATCGACATAGGAGAAAACGGAGAGATGCGATGACTGATTGCCAAGCCCGCCTTTCATTAAGTAACCGTCACAACTGAAGTTGGATAAGCTTCACAGGCCTACAATGACCTACAAAATAAAGACTGACTAAATGAAAAAACATCAGCACATAACAGTTTACGGTCACTGCACCTGGTCAAGGTGATCTGAAATGTCTTGTAGCCGGCGATGAAAGAGGCCAATCGTGTTAAACTCTGCTTTCCAGAACCTCCTACCCCTACAAGAAGGGCGTTACCACGAGGGGTACGGATAATGCGAGACACCTGGAAACAAACACAGAGAGTTGAAAGTTTTTCTTACTTTCTTCCACATCAAGCCAAGCACATTGTTTTTGTTTCTTTCTTTCTTTCCTTTTTTTTTTTCTTTCTTAATAAAATCATTTTTGGAACAGCAGGAATAGCTAGTACACTAATTCTTAAAGAATACTCAACTACTATAACACGTATTTTAGAGTATGGTGTTGCAGGACATTCCTGCCTACCCTTCCAACAAGCTTGAATCTGTTCAGAAAAGGGCTCTGCTTATTGTATATCCATCCCTTGACTATACCGACGCCCTTAGTTTTGCCCAACTTACAAGCCTCGCTACGAGGAGGAATCAGTTATGCATTAAGCAGAGCTCACAACCGCGGATACAACTTCAGGTCAATTACCATCAGTAACACCCAGGTATGTGACAGCAGGAACATGTGCCGCACGACGCGTTGCGGGCCATTTATTACTTTTCATCACGGGCACAGTAGTGTATAAATAATAGTATTATTATAGTAGTGTTAATTTTTGAAGTTTGTATTTCATCCCTGTAATTCAGTATTTAATTGCATTGGTGATTAATAAACAATTATTGTTATAACAGAAAAATTTAAGAATTTCCCTCAATTTAACTAATCCTTTGAGAAAAAACTATCTCTTCCCAAATATACCCAGAAATCACCAAAAATTCACAAAATATCCCACAACATTGCTTCGTGGGATGAAGATAGGGATTTTTAATTGCTTGAAACGCGAATTTAACAAAAATGATAGTTTCGTAGGGGTATCATTCAAACCCGATGAAATGTAAGAACTCAGACATTGCAATTTTTACAAAGCAATGTACGAATGTTACTCGAATTTACATAACAAGACAGCTCGTAAAAGAAAAACTCCACGGAGAACAATTGGAGTTACAAAGTACGTAACTTAACTTACTCTCATAAGATGAATCATGGCGTCTCTAAAGAACACAAGATCCATGCCAGCGCCGCGAACACTCTCGTTATACTGTTCCAGGTACATCTTCAGTCTCTCTTCAAGTCCTTCGAACGACGGGATCTTACATAAAAGAATAAAATAAGAATTAAGGAAAAGTAATCTGGCGATAAAATAGAAAAAAAAAACCTTTTACCAATCCCTAGTCCAACTACGAACGCTCCAAAATCACCCTTATCTTGCAGGTAAACAACGACTTTTTAAAAGCGGATTTAATAGTAGAGTAAGAACTTAGAGCCACGGAACCAGCATCAGTTACGGAAAATTTATCTCACTATAGGAGAAAAATGAAAGGACAAAAGAAAAATATAAACTTCAAATTGAGCATCGTATCGTCTAAGAAAAGAAGGACTCTAATATACCAAATACTTTGGTTTACTATTTTCTTTACTCTTTGACTACGAGGGGCGGAAAGGTAGATAACAAAGGTAGAGACAAAGATTAGATTAAGATAATGTCCAAATTATTTTTCTTACCAGTTCATAAACCTTTGGTGTTTCAAAGTCTGTATCCTCGGGTTCGTCTCCTGTGGCTTCTGGAGCATCCCTAAATAATAATATATATAAAATCCAATTGACAACTCGAACTCAACAAATCTAAATGACAACGCTCTAACCAACAGTTCATGCAACTTCGAAAACTCTCACGGGCTTTCAGTTCACAATCCCAAACTATCATAGTCTCACACTTCTACTTTCTCTCGTCAATTCGGCGACTGTTTTCTCTTTTCATCCATTGGCATTTGTCGTGAACCAAAGTCATTTCTCGCCAGTTCTCAACCTCTCTCGCTTTCTCTCCTTTATTTGACTTTATGTCAATCCAGTGGTTACGCATAAACAAACCTCAAAAAGTCCACCAGGAATGGGATGTCTTCTATCATCGCCTGAGAGTCTTCTCCGAGTTCCTCACCGATGACTCGCTTCATTGTCTTTTCAAACCAGTCCTTGTCGGGTTGATTCGTGAAGCGATCGGAAATGACTCGTATGCATTCGTGCTTCCATAGCGACATTAAGGACTGCTCAGTCGACACCACTTCAGAAATGCAGTAGAGAATGCCTTGCCAAATCCTCGACAAGTCTCGCAGGTTGAAGATGTAGTGAAATTTGGCTGGAGTGGGAAGCATTTTGATCTGATGAGAAAGGAAAGGTAGAAAAGTCTGTTCTTATACACAAAATGCCTCCACTAATATGTGAGGAAGATATCTGTTCAACTTAAGCAGGAGAGCAAGCCATATTACATTTTTTTGGAATTCTTTCAAAACATGATCTCAGAAATGGTCGAGAGAGCAGAAAGTAAACAATAATTGTTAACAAATGTCATCTTTTTTAAAAATTATAGTCTCCGCACTTTCCAAAATTGGTTTCAATGTATTTCGACCTTACCATCCATAGCAATAGACGAAACACTTTTAATCCATTGAATGTAGCATAAACGAACGTGTCCAAGGGCTAAGTCAGAATTCGAAAGTACGTGCCTAAAATACAAACTTCAGCTGGAACTCTGTCAAAGTCTTTCATGCTTTTATCAGGTTATGTAAACGCGAGTATAATTTTAATTTGAAGAACGACGCAATTTTTAAGTCTTGAATGAAACGCACACTCTACACAACTCATAAAACATTGAAAATCAGAATACCTTGGTAAGCTGCCACAGTCTGCGAGTACACGGTACAAGTTTGGTAGCAAGCCCTTGTACAGCACTTGAGAAGCCTCGCTCAGAACAGAAATGGCCAGCAGCGATTACACCTTCATAGAAAAGAGAAGAATAAAGCGACGTTGGAAAGGTGGCAACTTTTAACCATTATGACTTGGGTTCAACACTTGAGAAATTTCTAGTAGATATAAAGAAATAATTATTAAACGTCATCAGAACAGAGCCCTGAGTCCTGCCACCTAGTAAAGCATTAGACTGGGTAACTACGTCATTAAAAGGAGATGTAATTTCACCGTCATTTCGAGGGCGTGGCTAGGCAAAAGTAATTAATAGTGAGACTAGCTTGCAACTTTATGGGTTGGATAGCTCGGCTAATTCTGGATTGGCGGACAACAATAAACATTAAGCCCCGGCTAAACGATGAAACATTTATCCAACATCGTGTTGCCAAACATAACGTTGGGTGGCTAAACGGACAAACACAAGAGAAAGCGAGTCCACAGGACGATTTTTTGCGTCTTATCGCTGAAATTTGGTTCATTTGGTTGCTTTTTACCGGCTGTACACGCTTTGTTGGTTGGGGTGGTTAAAGGATCAACATTTGTTCGTAACGCGAAATGTTGTATGAAAATGTTTGATATTGATCAAACACGGAATACCATTTAAATGCAATGTTAAGAGAGGCGGCTAAACGGTCAAACATGCTCGTCCAACACGACGTTGGATGAAAATATTTGATGGTTTAGCCAGGGCCTCAGAACAACCATGTTAGTCAGCGATTGACTGAACAGAACAGAGAAGGAGAAAACAACAACAAGAACAACAAAACAGGACAAGGGGCAGCATCTCACCAAAGATCTTGTCAATGGAGTTGTTACTTGGCAGAGTACAGTTGAACACACTGAACTGTCGCTTCAATCTCTGTGGAATGTCGTTCCGGCCTCCTCCTGGGTGGATCATGGCCGCCAAGAACTGAATATCGGCCAAGTTAGTGAAGTCACCGGGTTTCTCCAGGTTATAGAAACCTTTGTTCTCCATAACTTGACGAACTATTTCATTCGTTACCTGAGGAAAGCAAATAAAGGCGAGAGGGAAGTGAAATTTAGACCCATAAGGTGATGTATGAATTCCGAAAGAGAAGGGTTGTTGATGACGATTTCGCAACGGGTAACATTTTTATTTAGGAACCGATATTGAAAACTAAACGCAGTTGGTTCATTACATCCAAAACCCGAGACCTGCGTCTTCAAAGTCCTAATAGCTTACCGGACCTCAAACTAGGGTTTTGCACCATGCTCTTCAACAGTGATTCGAGTTTTATTCACATAAAGAAGCACATTAAACAATTTGCACCAAAACTGCTGTAGGAATATTGTTGCCAAAACAAGATGAAATACTGTTTGCGTTTGTTTCGGATTCTTTTTAGCAACTTTTTGCTGCTGCAATAAATGTTTCTCTTCGCGTAGCCACGAAACGTTTGAGGTGAACAATCGTTACTCCTTTTGTGAGGCTTTTTGGTCTTTGTCTCCATTGTCATTGCATAAGGTCCCTCTTATGTCCTAACCTGATCCCCCCACTCGTTAATAATCGGCATATTAACGTCATCGATAAACACAGTCATCTTCTTTCCGGCTGGAGGACCATAAGTGTTCCCCATTCGCTTGTCCACATAGCTCTCTATTGTCCTCTGGAACATCAGTGGCGTGGAGGCCGACGAGAAGTTAAAACTCTTACTCAAATGTCTCTCAGGATCGTATTTATTCATGTTTCCTTTGATCATGACAGTTTTGGCTGTACCTTGCTCGCCGATCAACAGAGCAGCCTAACATGAAGCAAAAGAACGTAGATCAACAAAAAGCGTGGATGTAAACACGAATCACAAAGTTGGGAGGCAGCATGTTCGAGTGGTTAGGACGTCTACGAACTAGAGCTCAACTCTCCAGCTACGCTTGTAACACGCCAACTGGTTTGCCTCCCAACAGTTGGGATTCTTGACCTGTTGTGTGCCATTTGAAGCTATATGTTTCCTATGTTTGTGTCAATATCCTTGAGAGGCCGGCGGGAGGATAATTAAGATGATGATGTGCCAGTGTCTATGGAGTGCATTTAAACATTGAAAAAAAAAGGGGGGGAGGGGGGGGGTTGGCGATCAACAAAAAAGATGTTCTTTCAGTTATGGAAAGACGCTGATAGAAAGCATTTATTTGCCTCGACTATGTCAATACTTTTGTCCATGATTGCAGTCCTGCAGTTAGGTATAATTTAACGATAAATTAACAGCTAAATTGGTGCGCTACAACTTCATACTGATAGGACTCTTTATCGCTCAATAACTGTTAATGAACCTTGTATTAGAAAACAATCTAATAGTTGAACAAATTTCAAGAATCTCTCTAGAGTATAATCAATAGCAAATAGGTTTAAAATTAAGATATCATATGGGACAGCATGTAGGACAGAATTTTGTTTCCGTTGTACTGGAGAGGGTCTAAAATAGCCGAAGTTTTGTATGTGACTCTTAATGACCAGGGTTTTTAGCGCAGTCCACAATAGTATGTGTCTGTGATGGCAAGACGTCCGTAAAAGGATACTTCCCTGTGTGACTGTAGAGAGGGCAAGATTTCACAAAATAATATAGATAGACAAAATATTTAATTCTTAACACCTACGATCACCCTGATCTAATAACATCCCAATTAAATCATTTAAATCAATAAAATCCCGAGATACCTTTCCTTGGTTGGAAACAATCTGGATGAGATAGTCTGTCCGTACATTATCCACGTTTGGTACAAGAATGGACAGGAAGTCAGGGTTGTGATCTTTGGGGTAGAGGTATTCCTCCACTCGATTGTTCCAATGCTCCCATTCACCTATATTTCAAAGAAAAAATCGAGCAATTTCAGGCACTCTAATATTAATAATTGAGACTCGTTTACAGAGCTGGATTACATTTAGTACAACCGTTATCCCAGGTTTTAACAGAAATCCATGGACATAGGGGAATACAGTCGCACCACGATTGGGCTTCCCAGTCATGTGTAGATTCCTAAAAGAAAGACTCGAGTCATTTTATTAACCTATATGTGTTAGTATATCATTGCATGCAACATAAAGCACAAGCGCTTTCAAACTGCAGTAGCCGATCAGCTCCCGCAAACTGATAACATTTCGGTGTTTCCATGATACATTAAAATGCGCTACACTAACCCATTGCTATAAAAAAGAAAGAAAAAAAACATTGTGCTTACGAGTTGTCCTCTGAGAGCCTACCTAGCCTGCGTAGCAAGCGTTTCCCTGTGGTTTCCGAGCAAAGAAAGTCTTTACAAGTTTTGGCCGCGTGAAAAATGGGGGGAGTTTTCATTTTTTTTAGCTCTCGCTCCATTTTCGCGCGGGCAAAACATCGAAAAATCCCTTTGTTCGGTCTATCTTTGCTAGTACACCACACGGAAACGCTTGCTACGCAGGCTTCAGCCTACCAAAAAAAGACAATTCTATTAAGCTGAAAAATGCATCGATTTCTCTTCAGACAAAGTTGAAAAGGAATCTAACCTGCCTCGTTGACAAGGAATTCAAAGATCGTGTCCAATGAGCCCTCGGCAATGGGAGGCAAATTCAATTCCAAGTTCTCCTTGATGAACGCCTCCATCTTAGAACGGTCATCCAGTTCCAACGGCGCTCCAAGACTCCACATGACACAGAAGATATAGAGCCGCTCAAGGTGAGAGGCAAACACGTTTGTTCCATCTTCCTTCTTGGGGATCAAACCTTCTAAAATAGTGATGGCCTGTAAGGGAACGAAAACGGTTAAAAACCTCCACCCTGGGGATATTTAAGGGTTGAAGCATTCGTTGTTGCAAACGGCGTTTTTGGTCTTGCAAAACGTTTGGTCAGCTGATGTATCTGGACGCGCAGTGTGAGCAAAATAAACAATGACGGTCATTGCTAACGATTGATGATCATTACTGATGATGATAATGATGATGATGATGATGATGATGATGATGATGATGATGATGATGATGATGATGATGATGATGATGATGATGAGTGTTTTCAGGGATCAGTTTGATCATTTCCCAAATAAACGACATACAAACCTGAACAATGCAATTATGTTCCAAAATATCCATCTTAAAGACGCAATTTTCTTTCACAAAGCGTAAGATTTCTTCAAATGACTTGTCAAACAGACCTTTCAAGATCTCTGCTTCAGCCTCTGGGCGTTTGTTAAGCCACGCCTAGAGAGAAAATAGAGAAATTGTTAGAAATCGAATTAACAAAACGCAAGCAAGATGTCTAGCAAATTCACACTTTAACTGAATGTAAAGAAGTGCGTATAGTCACGGAGTAACACAATCGTTACCTGCAGAACTGGTCGCCAGTCCAATCCAGAGGAGCTCATGTACACCATACCGTTGCGTGACACGGTGGCAGGTGAAGCATTATCAATGTTGTGAGGTTCAAATATGATCTTACACTGTGGAGACATTGGGATTCGATCTCCATTAGCCAGGGTCAGTGTTTTGTTGTCGTCCAGTACACTGTTAAGATTTTCAATCCAGATAGCGTCCACCGGTCCATCCAACACAATCCAGATGCGCTCACCTGAAGAAAAACAAGACGCTCTATGAGCGTTAACTCGGGATACTTTTTTGTTCCAGAAGCCGGACGCACGCTTTCTGATTCTCGAAACTATCCGGCTAATGGTTTGCTTTTGGGTTCACGTAAGACCTTTTTGTTCACGTTCGAGCAAAGCTCGTTAAACCGTTTTGAGAGTTGCCATCAATATTCCTTGTCAGCTGTTGTTGTTTACTTCTAGATTAAGGGGCAACATCTGGAGTTTTTTCTCTCTGCGAAGCTTGAAAACAAACTTGAAAACACAAGGCGAATCGTTTCCGTGTATGTGACATGTCCAGATGTCACGCATTGTAAAAAGCACTTGAAATTCAAACTGCTCTATTTTCAAAACAAAGCGTGTTACTTGGCTTAAATGTCATTTACCTAAATATAGATCTGTCACAGCGATTGAGTTGTGGTATAATCCGGATCAAATTACATCAAAACAACTTTGCGATTATTACTCGGGATACTGTAAGTATACCGAGTTATAAAATGTGTCAGATTTCAGTTTTTTTTTTTTTTTTTTTTTTTTTTCCTGTGCAGCAAAATGCACAATACAATTACGTTCCGGTGTTTGGATTGGCCAATGCACAATAGCAGGCACGTGGCGGTGTGTTCATTGGTTAAAGCAAACCACATAGTCCAAAGGTCGAAAGGCTAACATCACGCGACGGTTGTTTACAAGTTATGCAAATTCATCGTGTTTGAGTTGTGAAGCTAGATATTTTAAGACAGCACAGTCTGTCCCCGTGAAAAGGTTTGCCGAGTGTTAAGAAAAAGTTGGAAGCCTCGCACGTGTAGTGCTTATCGGCTAATCGATATCACAAGTCGAATTCGACTGTGACAGAAAAATTACAGATTTGCACAAAGTTGTTTTCGTAATGTGATACCTTCCATTTAATACGTGACCGCAAGTGAACACTCAAGGTTAAATAATCCACTTCGACCGCCGGACCAAATTTTCCTGCACATATCTTTGTAAAGTTGTTAAGCTATATTTTAATACAGTACAGACTGTCCGCGTGAAAAGGTTTGCCGAATTTAATACAAGGTTGGAAGCCTCGCACGTGCTGTGAGAGAACGTTGTGACAGTTCTATATTTAGAAAATCGCAGTTGTTTTGATGTAATTTGATCCGGTTTATACCACAACTCAATCGCTGTGACAGTTCTATATTTAGAGACAAGTTTGCGAATTTTTGGTTTTCACGTGATGTCAGAAAAAAAACTAAAATTAAACATTTATATTTTTTACCTTCATCAGGTAAATGACATTTTAAGCCAAGTAACAGCTTTGTTTTGAAAATAGAGCGGTTTGAATTTCGAGTTCTTTTACAATACGTGACATCTGGATTGCTTCTGAGAAACATGTACACGGAAACGATTCGCCTTGTGTTTTCGAGTTTTGAATATCCAATATGTTAAGAGAGAAGTGTCTATGCGAATGTTTTCAAGCTTCGCAGAGAGAAAAAACTCCAGATGTTGCCACTTAATTTAGAAGTAAACAACAACAGCTGACAACGAATATGGATGGCAACTCTCAAAACAGTTTAACGAGCTTTGCTCGTACGTGAACAAAAAGGCCTTATGTGAACCCAAAAGCAAATCACTAGCCGGATAGTTTCGAGAATCAGAAAGCGTGCGTCCGGCTTCTGCAGCACAAAAGTATCCCGAGTTAACGCTCATAGAGCGTCTTGTCTAAATATAGAACTGTCACAACGTTCTAATTCGAGTCGATACTCACAGCACGTGCAAGGCTTCCAACCTTGTCTTAAATTCGGCAAACCTTTTCACACGGACAGTCTGTACTGTATTAAAATCCAGTTTCACAACTTTACAAAGATATGCGCAGGAAAATTTATTCCGCGGTCGAAGTGGATTATTTAACCTTGAGTGTTCACTTGCGGTCACGTATTAAATCGAAGGTATCACATTACGAAAACAACTTTGTGCAAATCTGTAACTTTTCTGTCACAGCATTCGATTTCGACTTGTGATATCGATTACACGTGCGAGGCTTCCAACTTTTTCTTAACACTCGGCAAACCTTTTCACGGGGACAGACTGTGCTGTCTTAAAATATCTAGCTTCACAACTCAAACACGATGAATTTGCATAACTTGTAAACAACCGTCCCGTGATGTTAGCCTTTCGACCTTTGGACTATGTGGTTTGCTTTAACCAATGAACACACCGCCACGTGCCTGCTATTGTGCATTGGCCAATCCAAACACCAGAACGTAATTGTATTGTGCATTTTGCTGCACAGAAAAAAAAAAAAAAAGACTGAAATCTGACACATTTTATAACTCGGTATACTTACAGTATCCCGAGTAACAAGTGTTTCATACAGTACAAAAAGTAGAACTACTTTAAGGCCAGAAGGATTGCACAAAGCTATTTTATGAACCATTTGGAGGTCTAGACACATGTTCTGATATAAGAGAAACCTGTAGCGAGGCTTTCCGCACTGTAAGGTGCTTTTTGTTTCGCAAAAAGAACGAGAAAACAGAGTCGAAATCAATATGCCTAGTTTATACCTAAGCTAAGAAATGTTTACTAGCTGTTAGTCGAAGACAGTCTTAAAAGGGTTACTTTGTAATAAGTGCTTCTAACGTTTTCCTACACATTTGTTACTTGTTTCAACCCTAACGGTTGTAGAATTCCATCCGTTTTCTGTCCCTAATTTTAAATTAATTGAGCCGTTTTAATCAAACGTGTTGTTGTAAATGGGGCATAACACAGACAAACAGCATATGTTATTGATGCGTCCACTGTAGATAAAATGGTCTGATGCTTTCGGAAGAAAAAACAATTGTGTCGTTTGTAGTATAAGCTGAACAGTATTGATTTCCTAATTAATGTGAAATTAAGAGAAGAGAACTACGGATGCAGTTGCCATGGTTTCATGGTTATAGCTGTAACAGTCTATGCACTATTGTTCTTGTCAGCACATGCCCATAGTTGTTGCCTACACAGCTTAGTTCCTCTCACTTAGTAAACTAATAAAAACCGATTTAAAGGCTACGACTTTAGCTTACGACCATCACATTCAATTTCCGTAGCCTGCGCATACACGACTGTACATACTTAAATTTGTTTAATGCGTACCGCTTATTGTAATGCCCATTTGAACAAGCCTTCGCTTGGAATTTGTGCAATAGAAAAGCTTTATTGACCATTTACAGGCTTGTTTCCTGCATGTCACGTACAACGACTAAATCGACTTTAACAGATATCAAACCAACTTATCATTCAGCGAGAAATTTGTGGCCAGTAAGCCAGTTTTCGTGCCACTGATAACTACGATGACGGGGTCGGTTAAACGAAACGACATTCCCTATACAAACCTTTCTTAGCACGGAGTGTCTTTCTCCACAGAGTAGAGAATATTCCATCAGTCCAATCATTGGTAGCGACATCCAGTCGTCCAAACATCTGAGGAGCGGTGATAGCTTTGGGGTTCATTCTCATTTCTCTGTGAGGCGTGCCGCAATCCGTCATCGCCTTCATCAGCAAGTGAATACAAGCGGTTTTACCTGCTCCACTCGGACCTAACACCATCATGCCGTGTCGCACTCGCTGAGTTTCAAAGAGCTGCAAGGGGAAATGTCCATTGTGCGAGTTACTCCATGGTGGCTATAGAGAGCTTCAGAGATGGTTTGTGGAAGGAAGAGGGGTGCGGGGCCGGCTTGAGGAACTGTAACATTTGCGTCAGCAGTCTGCTGTGATCAAAATATTCTTTTATTCTACCCAGAAATACACGGGATTATATCAATTACGCCACATCGAGGCGGAAAAACCACGATTGTGCTGTTAAACACGTTCTTGTGTTTCGTTTTATCCTCAGCGGTGATCCCACACCCGTACCAGAATTCCTACAGCCGTGAGTGCTGGAGTGGTAAATAACTACACAAAAGTACATATAACCACTCGAGAAACCAACACAAGGTTGCGTTGGACGTTGGGTTAAGTGACAATCGGACACTATTCACATTTTGCTGGCAAATGACTCTTAATATCGCAGCAGGATTCAGCCCTTAAGGTTCTTCTCTTTCTCGAACTCGTTTGCTTCCCTCCAGTCTTTGGGGTAGCGAAGGCCTATAACCACCACAAAATTACCCCCTAAACTAAACCATCCCCTACCTCTCCCCCCCTTGATAACAAACTTACTGTCTTGCAAATCGCTTCTTGGGTATGAGTACCTGGAACAAATTAGAAACCAGGATAGAGAGGAGAAGAATACCGGAAGTTTGACGCGATAGTTTATAAGAACGCTGGTCCCTTATTCATTGCGTTTCTTCAGGTTGATATGAATCTCAGCCAACCAAACATTTATTGAGAGTAAACCCCGCAGTGTTCACTTGAACACCTAAGCAAGGTGTTTTAAAGCCACAAGTCTATTACCTGGATAAGTTTCAGTCTCCAGGAAGGATGATTGATGAGTCCAGCCTCTTCAACTTGATTGGCAATTGCTTGCTCTAACTCAGGATAACCAGCTTTATCCAACACAATTCCAGGGAAGAGGTCGTTTATCAGACTCAAAAACAACGGTTCATCTTCATCAATCTTTGAAAAAAGGAAAAAACAAAGTCAGGCACAAAAAAAGAAAAGAAAAAAAAGTAAAATTGACGAGCAAAATTTCACGTTTCACGTTTTCGTGTGGGTCTGTCCGAGATACAGACATTTTAAAGCTCAATGTGCCGAAAAATTATGCTAATAAAACAAAAACAAACGATAAGAAGATTGTTTATTTGCAGAGTAACGAGTATATGCGGTGAGTGATGTCAAACGGCCAGACAATTACACATAATAAGACAATCTTTTCGTTGAAGCCGTAAAATAGTCGCTTATATAAACTCACCCGGTCAAGCATCTTTGCGGCCAAAATCGCTGCGGGACAAGTTGCACGAACCGTTGCAGAAAGTAAAACTCGATTCTACTTTCTGCAACGGTTCGTGCAACTTGTCTCCCAATGGCGTTGCGAGACAAGTTGCGCGAAACATTGTACCGTGTAACAGCGCCTTACGAGTCACAAGTATAGATTACACAACTTTTTTTCACCATCCGCAATGGTCTTTAACGATCTGAACTCCCTCTGATACTTCTGTATGAACAGAAGACATTTTGCCACTGGCAAAACAGCCACGTTCAGGTTTCATCACATTTAAAGACACGTTTCACATCACGGTGTCTGTGTGGTTTTGGCCGGAATTAATCATGTTGCTTGACTCACCAGTTTGGAGAGGTTCATATCTCTGAGTACTCTCATGACAATGGTGTTCTCACTGTCGCCCACATTCGAACGCTTTGCTGCACCAAGAGTTCTCAGAACCGACAAAATATTCCGAAGCCCAAAATCATAATGAACCTGTAATAAAACAAACATTTTCAAATTATTTGACCATAAGATATAACAGGGGAAATTTCTGGAAATGATTTTCTGCTTGCTTCCGACCTCTACTTTGATCGGGCAAAAATAAGTAAGCTCCGGACGTTTACCAGAGAAATGTGCAATGTGCTATACGGCGATTTCAAGTCACAGGGGCGCTTAAAATCTTCTCAAGTATAGGAGGCCTTTTTACAGCAAACTTAATTCCTCAGGCTGTCTGGGTGCCAGGTCTTTTTTACGCGCACACAGAACACGGGATGTCATCGGCCGAAAGTACTTGGAACGGAAACAGGCCGCTTACGCCAGGAAAGACTCTAGCACCAAGATGGACTGAGCAAAATGGCCTTGCACTCAAAATTTAAAAGACGCAGATCAAAAATACAAGACTTGTACTTTTTTACTTCCGATTACTTGATGCCTACTTTCGCTTGGAAAGTGAGCCCCGACTAGCAAGGAGATGAGATAGAAACCTTCAAGACCAATAACTTTGGATATTTTTATCAACTTTCAGCTTAAACTAAGGCTTAAGCTAATTGCGGCCGAAAACCTATCGCTAATTACCCACCTGTTTTGAGAGCTGTTCTTCGCATAGTTTGTACAGAGTGAAGAACTTCCTGGCCAAAGTTACATTGTCAATAAAACCACAACTGGCGAGTTTCACGCGAATGATAATCTGCCGATCAGGTACCATCATGGCGACTGTACGGAACTGGATCTTGAGATTCTCTGGGAGCTCCTGCCGGCCAGCGTACCCTGGGTTCATTGTCAAGAAGATGCCTGAGGTTGAGTGAAAATATAACCCCACATAAGAACACTGAATAACCTTAAAAATGGCGTACACTCAGACAACTCACGAAAAGACAAGTCAAGAAGTCAGGCTCTCAATGAGGACGATTAACAAGGGAATGATTTACATTTGAATAAATTTCAACCACCCTCGGGGTTTTTTTCCTTCAAAAATCCTCTCGACTATTCTCCGCTGTACAAAGCTCATGAAGGAAATCAAAATTGCCAGATATATTGCTTTATCGGCTTCCTTTTGATTATCAAAGTTGAAAGCATTGAGGAGGCAATTTGGATGAGGAAATGGTCAAAACAGGGAATTTGGCAATTCATTTGGAGCATACTTCCATTGTCTAACACGCTCATAAGCGATCGACCGGTTTTCGATTGACTCAAAAGTAGATCGATTTGGTTTCGTTCTTGCTTCAAGATACTTGTAAAGAAAACCAAACTCTCCACTTTCTTGAGTTAGTAAATGGTTTGCGTCATCAAAAACACAGTCTTGTAGCATTTATGCTAACAAAGTTGTGCTTTCTTCGTTATTTCTAACCAGTTTATTGTGTTGCTTGCATTTGCTGTGAATAGCCACCGCTAGAATGAAATTGAAATTCGGTTTAATGACACTCAACCAAAAATGAACTATGAACAAGCTCTGTTGGCGTGGCTTGAATTTACCAAATTCGGGGTTCATGTCCACCACATCGCCATCCGAGAATATGAACTGCTTCTTCCTCTCTTTCTTGCACATCAGCACAATGTAGATCTGCTGTGCCGCCACGGACAGCACGGGGAGGTCAATACGGTTGAACTCGTCAAAACAGCCCCAGCTACCTGATTGGGCAAGACCTATAAAATAAAAAACGAAGTTATTACGAAATGTTGAAGATAAAAGTCTAACATGGATCTTCTCAAATGAAACAGCCAAACTGCTTTCAAATACTTTCACAATTTATGGTTCGGGCACATTGCAAGAATCTGTGATGCTGAAATTCTCCGGTTTTGGCAGAAATAACCTGTCTTACTGTGAGCTGGATTATAGGGAAGATATTTGTTTACAAACATTGTTTTTGTTATTTAAATGTACAATAAGTTAAACAAAAGAATTTTTTGTTTCACCAGCCAGTAGCTCTCTGGTTGGCATCTTAATAACAATAGGTAACGTCACTGATATCTTTGCTATTCTGGAAATTGTTTTGGAGAGCACCCCTCCCCCAGCGAAAAGTGACATTCACAGGATGTTCATTGTCTTTTATGAAGGACAAAATCTGATCCTAAATCAAACTTTTATCTTTTTGAGCTGTTTACCTTTGAAGATTCGGCCCAGTCCTCTGTAATCCATTTGATCTGAGCAGTTGAACACAACCACGTATTTTCCAAGAGCTTTTCCCATGTCCTTAGTGGTCTCTGTGAAACCAATACGAACGTATATCAACTCTTGTCTCACAAACTCACCAAGAGTGAAAGATCGGTGTGAGATAATAAACCAACGCCCTCTTACGCATCAAACAATTTTAAAATCAACATTTCAGTCATACGAATTTGACGAAAGCTCTTCTACCGTTATCTTGTTGTAAAAGTAATTTTGATTGTGTGGATAGAATCCTGAAGCGTAAACATCCGGATGAGTAACTGGTTCTACAATTTGATTATGTGGGTTTCCTGGCGTGTTGCCACTAAAATGAAAGTAATTGAACACTTCTCTCCTGTGGAGTTGCTTAAACCACACAGGATAGCGACTCCTTACGTGACGTAGTTAGTTGTAAGGTATTGTACTTAGCATACGTTATACTAGATACCACTCTAATAGTGTAGATCAGTATAAAATTAGTGGGTTTGAATAGGTCTAAATATCATTCACAGTCATAGTAAAAAGCGCCTTAAATTGAAATCAGGTGGGTTAGTTTCTAAAGAAACTGTGGTGCTGTGTCGGTGGGGAGTGAAACACGAGAATTTGGTTTATCAACGGAGTTGATAATGTAAATTGACCACCGTACAGGGACGCTATTAGCTGACGTTTCGAGCGTTAGCCCTTCGTCGGAGCGAATCCGACGAAGGGCTAACGCTCGAAACGTCAACTAATAGAATCCCTGTCTGTGGTCAATTTAAATTATCAACTCCGTTGATAAACCAAATTCTCTTAAATTGAAATCGTTTGGACAGTTCCTTTCGGTAATTGGCTTTCCTCTTTCAATGTTCATCAAAAGAGATTTGCGCCGAAGGCGCTTTAACTTCCAACTTTCAGATTACACACAAATGATCAACTCAAATCAGACCTGTTTTTCCAGTTCCAGCCGGTCCAGCCGGCGCTCCACCCATAGACATTGCGAGAGCCTGGGCCAGAGTTATGTAACAGCGATCAGTCAGCGGAGTAATTACAAGGCGTTCGGTGCAGCCAATGAACTCGTTTTGATAGATGAAGTCAACATCTGTTATGGATACCAAACACTTGTCTGTGTCGTCGTTGAAGTAAAAGCGGATTTGTTTTAGCCATTCAAAGTCCGATGGAGTCTTGATATGCATGCGACACTGAAAAACAAATTTCAGACGCACTTTATAAACCTAAACAAGTAATAATTTTGCTAAATAAAAATTAGGCCTTCATGGTACATATAATTCCACTCCTGGGCGCTAACTGAAGACCTGAAACAAGTCTTTGCAAATTCGGTTTTAGTTAGGTTTAAAATGACTCCGCTAACAACGAGAACTCAACTTTAGTTTCTTTGAATGAAATTGAGCGCAATACTAGCATCAACAAAAAGTATCCTCCTCACCTCGCTAAATCTACACTAAAATAACATAAAATGAAAAAAAAAGAGTCAAAATATTTGTCATCTGGACCAGTCCCCTTTAATTTTACTCTGCTATCATACTGCAAATAATGAATATGTGAACGATCGTCACAGTTATGACCACTTCTTAAGCAGCGGTGAAAATAAAGCCTGAAAAAACTTCAGGCTTAAGTAGTGTTCATAACTGCGATGATCGTTCGCATATTCATTCTTTAATACACAGTTCAAATATATGATTTTCAAATATTCAGTCTCATATTGTAAGTTATTGCACACAAACTATAAATCTTACATCTTCGAGTTTTTCAGATTCCAAATCCACCTACCAGATCATCAAAGATGTCCCTCTGATGCACGTGAATTGTAATAAGCGTCTCAAACTTTGTCCTTTCTACTTTGGTCAGCTCTTTAGTCGTCTGCTCGATCAGCACGTTCAGCAGTTCCAGGAAAGCTGTGTTGGTTTGCTGCATGACTTTCTTGTCATACTTGGCATTTGTTAACGCCTCCGTGGAGTCTCTCGTCCATATCATTTGTATTCCTAACAAACCAACCTACAATAGAACGCGAGACATTTGCCCGATACTGTACGTTATCGTTTGAAAATGTGTTTACACTAAGCGGAAGGGTACTAAAATTTGTTTGGGGTATCACGTCAAACAGAACACTTGTCTGGAACAGCTCAGTTTCTGCTGCACTCATAGACAGAGAAAATGTAGTTTAACCTCTGGCTCAAGCTTAACAGAACTTTTTCGATGAACTGGATTGTAAGAACAATTAGCGACGGTGGCCTTATTTAGTGTTGCGAGGGGCGCAAATCAGGTAAGTAGCGTTACAAAGTTACAAAACAAGTCACACTTATTAGTTAAAATATAACCAGGAGGGCCTATCCTAGAGAGCGAGTTCATTAGATGGGCGGCGTGAACTCAAGTCTTAACAGTTATCTAAAATCCCTCTATACTTTTATAATTCTAGGGAGCCCTTTCCTTGTGTAGAAGTCTCAAATGGGCAACCTTTTAATTGCCCTTCATATCAATACTTCTTCGTGTAACGATAAATTAGATTTTCAAAACAATGCTTTTAAGAAAAGCCCCTTTTATCTACCTTTTGTCACCCTTGTGCCTATGTAAATTCCTACATCTTAAATAACGAAACACTACAACAACTAAAGCGAAAAAGATCCAACTACAGTGTAGCACCAACAAGCATGTGGAAAATCGGTGCTGTTTTTCAATTCAGAATACTCTTGATCTGTTAGCCGACACGATAGAAATCTTAGAAGTACCTGAGCCGGAAACGTGCTAAGAAACTCCAGTAAATTGAAACCCTGATCCTGTACAGCGGTATGTGCCGTGCGAATCACGTGATGGACTGACTTGCGTGACATCGTTAACAGGGTACCCAGCCAAACTTCAACGTTTCCTTGTGCCATAACGGGCTTTTCAAGCTGCAGAAAACAAAGCAAAAAGCAAGGCAATAAGAAAGAGTAATCGGTGCAACTGTGAATAGTACCGATCCGAAAGCAAGAATTCAGAATGAGACGATTAGCGCCAGTTGCGCCATTTTCGATTACGCATAAACAAAACAAACCAGAGGTGGTCACAGTCTACAACTGCAAATGATCTATTTTCATTAATATAACTGACATCACAAAACAACGAAACGAGAACTCTCACCTCAACTGTTTCACCTTCTGACGAGATGACGGCGAGAATGCGATCATAATCCTTCTCGTGGAACTTCACTGTCTTGGTGTTATCAAACACGTTCAGCAAGTGAGCCTGAAGAAAGTAACAGTTACTCGATTAATCAAAAATGCAATAACAGTTTCATCAGTCGTCACTCTAGACCATTTCTTGTTAAAATAAAAAGCCGGGCCAAAGCCTGCCAAAGGATTTGAAAGCCGAATAAAACACAAAGGAAACTCAATTACCTTATGGTAGAATATATTTTACGGGTGTTACATCACTGTCGGTTGCATAACATGAATCTCTACAGTGTCTCAAAATGTTCCACTCATTGAATGTCTTAAAAGAAGCTCTAGAAACAAGCCCCTATGGTTTCAGTGTTACCACAGCTTTTTCCGTCCCCCTAAAGTTCCAAGTGTGCTATAATAATTAACTTTAAGGAGGCGGTGAAAGTATTTTCTATTGCTTCTTTCAAAAAATGAAACATTATGGAAGTGTTGTTTCCAATTTTTCAAATTTGGGCGTGTCGAAGACATGGTGAGCTCTGAAGGCACTTTGTAATTGGTACTGTTATTGTTGTTTACCTGAATAGTATGTGAATCGCTCGCTTGACCAAGAATCTCCAAAAGAACTGGATCAGAAACAAAGAAGAATCTTGGAAAAACAAGACGTTTCTTCTCCAGATACCTACAACGTAGAAATACAAGGCTCTGTTATGAAACTAGTAATCTCTCTCTGTTATGAAACTAGTAATCTCTAGCAGTACAAATAAATAAAACCCTGTAACTTTTTAGATAGGCTCAAAATCTAGGGTTAGGCCATTCTCATGAGCTGGCCTTTTGAGTTACATGAGCTAGACATACTGGCAATTGCACAACAAATTATGGCCACGAACCAGCATTTGCGAGTCTCACACCCAAAAACATATTTGACATAAATCAAGCAAGAAAACAAGGACCAAGTCTATTATAAAAACAAATTCACAAACCACCACTAACGATTTTAAAGCTTGACAGGTAGAGATACACTCAATAAATTTGAGCGAAAAAACATACCCACTGAGCGATTTCTGGCAGAGTTCCAGTTGCTCCAACAAATGAGGCAGCAGTTGCCCAAGAGTCTCGTCTCCTACACAGCACTGCACCACATTTGCATTCTCGTGTGCACGTGTCATGATCTTCACCCATTGTTTGTCAATGTTCTGGAACCGTTTTGCTTCCTTTGAGCAAACAAATTGAGCAAAATAAGTCAAAAGGGAAAGGCAATCAATGATGAATTAACTCTTTAAAATAACTAATTATGAAGGAGATCAGCACAAAAACAAAAGAAGAAAGGACAAGAGGGAGGGTCGGAGGCAGGCAAGTGGTATTTAAGTCAGGCTTGACAAATATAATACACCTTATTCCAAAATGGCCGCCAATTTATTATTCTTTTGTTTGCATGTTAATTAGCCCTCTTTGCCTCGTCAACATGTACAAAATACAAAAGGATTTTCAAGTGAAAATGAGGCAAAGAGGGCTAATTAACATGAAAACAAAAGAATAATAAATTGGCCGCCATTTTGGAATAAGGTGTATGGCTCAGGGAGTAAGTTTACAAATATAGTCACCAACCTTTGGCAGCTGCTTAGCGATATCACCACCGACAAACACAGCTTCAAGATAGATCCACAGATTCTGCACCGTTAACCAGTTCTCGATGATGTCCGTTGTGTTAGAAAGCTTCTGAACCCAGCTCTGGATATTCTTCTTAAAAGGAGCATTATACCTGGCAAGAAAATGAGAAAACACCTCCTCAATAACCTTGAAAGCCAACAATCAGACAGTTAACAAGTTTATCATGACACACTGGCAAATCCCAGTTATCCAAACCTAGTATGAGCTAAATCCTCTCAAAAATGCGCTTTATGGAAAGAGTCCTTAAGGTGCATGATGCAATCTCTAAACAGCAACAACAAAAAGCAAACAAACAAGTCGGATCGAATTTATCAATAAGCAGTCACAACCCACAAAAGGAACATTCCAGTGCTAGAGCGTCCAAGGTAACCATTTATTTTCTTTTTAACCTCAAACTAACACGCAAAGTGGTTCGACCTTTTCGTTCCTTATCATTGTCACATTAATTTGCTTTAAAGACACTGAATTGAAAATCGTTCTCAGTGGCCTCAGGCGCATGCGCACCTGTTGCTCATCAAAGATCCCAGCACCATCAAGCTGTCCTCCATCAGTGTCACGATCTCAGAAGTGTTGTCTCCTCGCAGCAACAGTTCACCGCGGTTCTTGAAGTTGCCAAAAGTGAGCTCTCGTGTGCTCCAGTCCGCAACGACTGCCTTCAGCTTCGCTTCGATGTCTTTCTCCTTAACTGCTGCAATGCACACGTCCTGTGGAAAGAAGAAAGTAGTGGTGTTAGTGATAGCCTATTCCACCGTCTCTGCCATATTTGCGTTCAGAAAAAACCAAAACGGAGAGAAAATAAGGCAACTAATTGCAAGTTCGGTCTTTCAAATCACCTGTCATGTAGCGGTTTGAGCATCAGGGCAACGTTTGACGACTCAACGAAATTGGCTAACGAACTTAGAAGGGTTAGAAAAACACTTCACGATCTTTCAAACAATCGAAACTGAACCGACTGCTGACCCTATAAAACTCCTGAATTCCAAAACTATACATGCCACAGGGCAAGGGAAAGTGCAAGAGGATGCGAATGCGAATGCGAATGACTCTTCTTCTACAAGCCACACTAAAATATATCAAAAAAGTACCCACGGGTTTTGAAAGTTTAGCGTTACTGGCAACAACAAACGTGTAAATTTCACACCTCGATGTCTTCTTTGTTTTTCAAGAGTGGAGCTTCCATGATATTTCTGAGTGAGAAAGTTTCAGACTCCATGTCAAAGGTGTGTCCCGTTAAGCCTGCTATCCGATCCCAGTGTCTCTGCTTCATGGCTTTGTTCGCCATTAACTCCAGCAGAGGACAGCTCTCGTTGAAGTCATCAATTGTCTTCTTTAAATCCAGGAAGGCCTGCCAGTCTTTCAAAGCACGTGGAAGCTTACGGCAGCTGCAAAAAAGACAATGCAAATTATGTACCACTACGCAAATAATCGTAAATAACCGTAATTATTCTTCACGCGAGAAATTACACTATTCTAAGTTTGCACAAAGAAGCCAAGTTTTCACCATAACACTGCAAACTCTTTAAGCTCCAATATCAAAAATTATTTTCTCCTCACTGTTCTGTACACATTCATTATGGTGCTAGTTGGGAAAATTTGTCAAACACCAAAACAATCCATCTACTGTGACAATTCCCTAGACATTGTCGGGACTTCAAGCGTTAATGGCGCTACGCAACGATAAATTGGAAGTTTTGGAGTTCAAATTACCCTCAAAATACATTTTCTCATGATCGAAATGTTTCAAGAACACCAAAGAACAAGAAAAGAACTTGAAAACGGTGGCCAGTTTTTCTTCAAGCTTCCCTCGCTATCTGTAGGCAAAGAAGCTTTTTTTATAGCTTTGGTCAACTGATAAAGCAGTTTAAAAATACTGAACCACTAGAAAATTTGGGGGTTTCTTTGCTTCCGATATCTTCCAATAACTCGTGACATAGCTCATTTAAAAATTTGCTACCACACCACCACAATCTTAGAGGCTCCAAATGTGGTCTTAAGTCATGGCAGCTATCTTTTCCCCTCACCGGGTCTGAAAGTCTTGAAGTTCCACGTTAATCTTCTCAATATTGACGTCCACCCACAGGATGTCATAATAGCCGTTTACGGTATCAATGACGTCGTTGTAGAGACCATAAAGCTTCTGCAAAAGGTTCAGTTCTCGGCGAATCTTCATGAGGTCTGGGTATTCGGTCACAGGGAGACCAAACAGCTCCTCGCCACCGGAGTATGTGATGTATTTGCGCCAGAGAGCGTCAAAGCGATTCTGAAAGAAAGCAAATCGAATAATTCAGGTACAGTGCAGTGAGGCATACCGGATCCCCAAGTATGGTGATCAAAATCAAAATAGGTGTTATCTCTTACAGATTTCTCTAATCCCCAGGGTAGAATTGAGAAAGTACATCCTCTTTTCTATCAAGGAAAGTCACGAAGAGAAGAGAAACACTCATGTGCAAGCACGAAAATGTCGAGTAATTCTCAACGTCCTCGGCGTATTCCGCGCCATGTCGAATTTCTGAGTCGAGCGGTAACGAGATAATGACACAGAGATCATTTGACCAATCACGCCAAAGGAAATAAACGGAATGAGCCAATCAGAGCACGATACAAACAATTTTTCCCGCGATTTAATTCCTCTGCCGAAATGGCACGCACAGAAAATCACGGCAGGCCAAAAGTGGTTGTAAAGCAACATTGGTTAGTTTGGTCATCATTTGAACAGCTCACATCGAGTCTTTCTATAAAGAAATTTTGGTGTGTTTAAACTTACCTGGAAAATGATCAGTCTATCACTGGCTTCGCGTGGAGGAACGTTTGCTACCATTGGGCCACTCTGATAAAACAATAAAAAACAATAATTATGTTGAAAGCCAAGTAACGACTGTCAATCAAGAATAAAAACTTTGTGTTCAAGTTTGAAAGTTGAATGAAATAAAAGGAAGACCCCATAGGTTACCAAATTTAATTACACGTAAAGGAAGGTAAGTAGGATCCGAACCACAAACTTCCCCAAACGACTTGAGTACACGAACTAGAGGTTACCCACAAGACTACAGCTTGACTTGGTTCTTCACCGCAACGCAACTACTAGTATTGATACCCCAGCCCCAGCCCCGATAGCGTTACTTCACATGTGTGAAGAGAGACAATAGGGAAACGTTGTGACAGCAGAGGCTGAGAAGCTGGACACCTTGGAATATCACCCTAAACTTACGTCAACCAGGAGCCCTGCGTCAACACGTTAAAAAGTGAAGACAAAAATGCCCCTTTAGTTGCAGATTTAAACAGCCGGGTTCACGTCATTCAAAACAAGGTATGAAATACATAACATACCTCGTGATAGTCATTTGAGAAGTTAGAAACATCCACCACAAACACTTGGACTTTCTCGATGAGATCACCCTTGAAGTTGGGCTGAATCTCAATGAGGTAACCTTGGGACTCCGTCTAAAAGAAGAGAAAACCAACTAATGAGACCACTGATGGCTTAAAAATCTTCCTATAAAGCGAAACATGCGAGCAGGCTTATCGATGGCTCAGTAGGTTGGGGTAGAGAGATTGAGATCTTGCGATCAATTTCAGCCGCCCTAAATTCGCACGCAAGTAGGCAATGTTTTGTTTTATCTTTCGATCAATCAGTATATGCGAACTTGAGATAAAGTGTACTCTCTCGATGAACACTGTAACTTTTAGGGCCAACTTTACCTGAAATATGTTCAAACTTGAGATAAACTCTTGGTTAAATACCCCTGTAAGGGGAAACCTTTAAGCTGTTGATTAGACAAAGATCAGAAGAAAAAAACAAAAGTAGTCCTGCTGCATATTTACCGCCAGGGTCTGCAGTTTTTGCCACGAGTACCGAAGAGTATCCACTCGTTCCGACTCTTCCCTGGCGACAAGAAGTTCATAACGATTCAACATGGCATAAGATTCCTACAAAGCAAGAAAAGGGGCAGGAAATGTAAGTGAACAAAAATCCATCCATTTGCAAAGTTCTGTTCCAGTTTACCATCTCTTTTTCAAAAGGCGATGTCAAGGCAGTTTGCCGTTATTAAGTCAAAAACGTCTTCCAACCATCCCTTACCTCCACTCATAGTCAAAACGCTTCTGCAAAGATAACATGAACTTTGGAAAGGGAAAGCAAGGAGCAGAGTCTGATAACTTGGAAACAAGTTTTAATCCATATACACCTTTGTCAGCCGTAACAGGAGACAACACACTCAATAGCTTCAGCTTGGTAAAGGGCCTAGACCATTCGTTTGGGGAATTTTCCGCTGACATATTCTTGCGTTCTGAAGTGTTGCAAAAAAGCATCTATGACAGTGTTCTTATAAAGGGACCTTACCTCAATGGGCCCAATGGACATGTCAATCATAATCTCCTTGTCCCGGATCTCTTTCAGAGCGGACATAGCATGCCGTATGTCATCAAGATCCTTGATTGGTCGGCTGAGACGTTTGTTGATATCCTCAAGGAAGGTAAATATCTCTTCCATTTCTGTGCGATATCGCACGTTACAGTTTTGTCCGAACGCCACACACCATGCTCTGGTTTCTGCACATAGCGCCGTTTTAAGGCGTTCTGTGGAGATAAAGAAACGAAACTCGAGTTGAAAAGAGCGAATTTCCTAATCTTACAAACTATGTGAAACGAGTGCAAAAGGGGATTCTCAGCTTTTCTTGACAGTAAACTCTACCACACTTTGGGGATGAGGACACACCTCCATCCGACTATCCAAAAAATATTTTCGGTAACATCTGAGGAAGCTCAACGCGGACATCCATTAATTGGTTTCCCCTATATCAGATCTTGGCCACTAACGTAACGCAGGTAATTAAGTATTAACATAAAAAGTCGATTGCCTCCTCAGAAAAAAGTGGGTAAGATGACGAGTTGTTAGTCCCCGACAATTTCAGATTTGCTCACGTTGTTTCCAAAAATAAATTACCAAACGCTTATTTAAGTGTTACATGGTAAGAATTGACCCTTTCATTACAATGTATATGTACAGCTGTACGGCTTAATAAATACCTGTAAACAATGAAACGGCACCAGCTTTGTAAGACTCTGGTTCTTGCATAATAGTGTCCTCCAGTCCTTTGTACTTCAATATCTGAGCCTCGAACTCCGACAGCCTTGGATCAGTTTCCAGAAATTTTGTGATTTCTGTATCGCGGTCCTCTTTCCAGATGGGTTCGTACTTGTTGAAGAACTCCAAAGAAGTTGTTACGTCTTTCTTTTGTGAATTAATCGCGGTTGAAAGGAAAGACACGAGTTTGGCGATTTCTTTATTCTCGGCCACGTTCTTAAAGTAGTTGGCTCTCTGCGGGAAAACAGCCATGCTCACCACAGTTCCTGTGTCACTGTCGGCCGGCATTCTCGCCAACCTTCGGGAGGGCCCAACGTCAGATCGGCTTTCGTCGTCACTGCCCGCGTTGCTTGCCGAGCGGCTCCGGCCCTCGTTATCGGAGTCATCCTTCTCTTTCTTTTCCGCTTTTAGGAGCGCTTTGCATGTCTTGTTCCACTGCGAGACGCCTTTGGACACGGATATAACATACTGTGCTGCCTTGTTCAGTCCTTGTTGAATTTCGTCCAAAGCTGGCTGCATTGTAATGTTCGGGATTTGTAACGTGACATAGGCAGAGAAGAGCGGGGACAAGTCAGGTCCCGAATCCTTCCCTTGTCTCAGTGAGGTCCCTTTCTCCACATAGTGGTGCGCAACAGCGGACTGTACACGCTTGCGCATTGAATCTAACGTTGTCCTCGTGACACGTACAATAGCGTCAACGTTCTTATGAATAAAATGGCTCAGCAGTTCTTGAGCTTCCATGTTAAGCTGATCACGTGTCTCGCGCTTGCGCTTGGCTGCAGCAGCCGCTGGACTGATGGCGGCACTTCCTAACCGGCTACTAGCGGACCGGCTATCTGGACGGCTACCCCCTGTTCGAGGGCGGCTTCGAGCACTCTCCCCTCTGGAGGTAGTCGTCTCTTGTTCTCCATCACCTTTTGGTAAGTCTTGCAGTTCTTTCTCATCTTCGTCGCTGTCAAGTTCATCTTCATCCTCTTCATCTAATTCAAGAAGCATTGTTATGAGTTCATTGGCGGCTTCTTCCACTTGTGCGCTCTTTAATTCCAGCAATTCAGATCCATGCTTGCAAAGTTCCTAAAATTCAGAATTCAAAAGAAGTTGGTCAAGGAAGTATATGAATGATGTATATGAAATAAATCATATATGGACTGCGGAAATGAAATGAAATGAAGAATGATCCTCGCAGTTGTGAATGCAATTTATGCAACTGCGAAAAGATAGTTAGCCAGTAAAAATAGTGAGGGAGTTGGCTCAATCAAATAATCAGTTTTGCACTGCGAGGGTCGCTTTGTGAAATAGTTCTTCGAGCATTTGCGTGCCAACCAAAATCAAGTTTACTTTTTTTTCCCGCTTTCTCCATACCGCGCGAAAGAGAAAATAAACAAGCAGGATACAACAAGAAGCACATCAGCCATCAACGGCAAAGGAACAAAAGCTTACCTCCGTGTTTTTAAGAAACTTCTCGATAGTCCATGGAGCATCGCTTGGCAGCTCGCAAAGCGGTGTATTACTCATCTCCTGCAACACAGCTTCAATTCTGAACTTGACCAGGTCACTGGCTCGGTCAATC
This sequence comes from Pachyseris speciosa, assembly GCA_016490735.1. NCBI lineage: Eukaryota > Metazoa > Cnidaria > Anthozoa > Scleractinia > Pachyseridae > Pachyseris > Pachyseris speciosa. The sequence goes on along the minus strand of JAEMWC010000030.1, from coordinate 1,193,510 downwards.
AACAGTTCGAGTTCCTTGAGTGCCTCATACACACTGTCCATATAAGCATCTAGACTCAGTGAGGTCCAGTTAAGCATGGTGAGACCCGGATCGATTGCTGCGTCCACCTTTGCGAGATGTGGTGACATGAGCGGTTTAAACACTGGAGGTATTCGACTCAACACTCGGACGCTCTCAGCCAGCAGGAGCTTGAAGATAGGTTAAATCAAACAACGTCAGGAGTTACAGTAAAATTCAAATTAAAAAGTCATCTTCAACATGGCTGATAGTTCCTTCACTGTTTCTGTCAATCTTTAAACCAAAAAGAAGTCTTGTTTCAAGTTTGTGAATATAAAAGACCTCGGAGGCCAGGGCCCGGTTGTTGAAAAGCGGTTTAACGCTAATTCCTGGTTAAAAGTTAACCGAGGTTTTCATCTCGCTTGTTAAAAATGTCTAGTTCAAGACCGAAGGGCAAAAAACCTTTAAAAAGCAAAAACAAATAACCAATAAACAAGAATCAAAGTCCTTTTTTAGCTTAATCGTGCTTGAACAGCTCGGCCCAAAGGACGTAACAAACTCTGACTGTAACTAATCCAAGTGCCATGATTTAATCGTTTATGGGTTGGTTGGGTGACAACAAATGGATAGCAGCACCCTGCTTGCAGAACCTTTATTAAACTCCAAAAAAAAAAGGCTCTCCAGAAATCGAGTCAAGTCCTTCAAGTTGCCGCCGCCCCAAATCGTGGGCTAGTCAGTCCGGTTTTCTGTCGTCAAACCAGTTTTTTTTTTACCGCACACATTAATTCTGTTGATAAACCGAAGGTCAAAACTGAGCCCACAACACTGAACCAACGCGATTCGTCCTGGGCTCGACATTGTATCCAGGCAACAACAAGCGCATGCTTAACAAAGAGATAACGCGATTTCTGCAGAATCTTTCTTTCGGAGTTAAAGAAAGGCTTTGCTAGCAGGGTTGGATAGCAGCAGCAACAGGCACTTTTCAGCAGATGATGCTCAACCTCATTCCCATCTCCTGTCTCGACTTTGCACCCGGGCTTCAGGTATCCCAAGATGTCTGGGGTTACAAAAAATATGGCATGGGGTAACTAGGGGATCCTCCCTCCTTGATGAAATGCTAGTCTATAACAGGATTACGAGGACTAGTAAATGTGTTTGGTTCCCTAAGGATTCGGTCCCACATCGCACGATTAACCAATTACTATCTCACCTGAAGCCGGTTGTAGTTCTTCTTTATGGCCTGTCGTTTCTGTAGCAGGGTCTGGGCGCCAAATGGTATGTCCAGGCCTAGACGAACCATGCACTCAGACTCCCGGATGAGAGTCAGAATTTGAGGGTCAAAGTTCACGAACAACTCTTTGGTTTCAGGATGGCGAACGAGGAGGGAGGCCTGGAGACCAGACTTTGCTACTTCCACCTGTGTTGATATATAAATGAAATTGAAAAATAGTCTTTCACCTCTGTTCTCATCTCGGGTTGTCATACCTGCACAATTCAAGTCATGTCGACTTTTAACAATTAAAGTAGAACATGTCCGTTTTTTTCACAACAAAGTAAAACAAAGAGAGCAATTGGGGATCCAGCTTGGAGTTTTTTACCTCGATCACTATCAACTGTGGTTGAACTGAAGACAAAGTGAAACGAAACGTAACGCTGTGGTTCCCAACGGGGCTTTCCTTATTTTAGGTCATCTCAGTCTTCGTGATCAAGGTCTCCAAATTATTTTCTCTCACTCGTTAACGAAAGTTGTGTCGGATAACATAAAGAGATACATACTAGTTACGCAGTGCTCTCGAGTCTTAAACCAAGGAATGTCCCACAAGTCACTTATATTTTCCGTTTTGGTATACATGCGAGCCTTAAGGCGCGTGTGCAAGCAAAGATGAAATACAACTGGCAAGTGGACATTGAGTAGTGTATTACGAGACAGGTTTGATAACTATTTTATACCATGCGACAAAAAGTAAATAGGCCTGTACAATCAGTGCAGCAAGATGGCAAAGTTCGGTGGAATAACAACGAATATAGAATGGCTCTCCTATATTCTGATTTGCTCTTTTATTGTGATTCTATGGCTTAGTAAAAGTCATCTTATAGAATGATTTTAACTGTATACCTTCAATCGCTGTTGGACAGACATTACATGTGCACCAAACCTCACTAAATAGATACATGTTCGCCATGTTTTACAAAAAGAGGATACGTTAGTACCATTTTCAAGTATATTGAAAGCAGGATAATTTGCATATTAGAAAAAAGTGATGTAACATATCACAGACATTTCGTTTCCTATCCTTTATATTCTAAAACGTCTGCTTTGTATTCAATTCCCCTACCTGTTGCATCCAGGCCTGGTGATACAGCACTTCAAACTCTAACAACACCTTAGCCAGCTTGTTGTAATTCTTAATGATCTTTTTCGCCTCGGGGTTCTGCAGGATTGTGGGATACTTCTGGAACATTTCCATTGGCTCTTGAATCCGTCGGTACATCTGTCGGGCCCAGGCTATCTTGCCTGCGATTGGCGGTAGGTCCCAGGCTATTGGCGGATCGTTCCGATGTCTCTGGTAAATCTTTTGAATTGTTTCAATGTCGCGACCAAAGTACATCAGGATTCGCTCGTATTTTTCTTGGATAGTTTCTTTCAAGCTTTCGAGATTAAGTCTGTTGAGAAAGTAAGAAATGTTTCAGTTGAGCGTGGGATCCGCCAACAACACTACTCAGTAATCACGTAATCAACAATGAAGTGGATAAGGGGCGCATTCAATGACCTACACCCAATTTACACATTCCCTAACAACTGGTAACTGGAAAAAAACACAATCAAGACATATACAGTACAGACACGTAGGATCCCCGTGCAACGGTAAAAATTCCGATATCGCTGAATCCATGGACGTAACAAGTTACAAAATGTTACAACAACAGAGACACTGCTTTTTATAGAGAAACGAAAGGAGAGGGATCGCTACCAAATCCCTTGAAGTAGGGTTTAGATCCCAAGGGCGGCACTCAAACTTGAGACATATTCTTGGTTAGGAAGCGAGTAGTCTTTGCTAAATTTGTGTGAACAATGCTGCGACTGAAAAATTCAATCACAAGTTTACATCTGCTTTTTTACCTCTCAAATTTCCTCATCAACCTCAAGGCTCGCTGGGTTGAAGGAATCCGGTCGAATGAGTTGTCCATAAAAATCTGAAGTTGAACCTGTTAAAAACAACAAACTACATCTTTGAAACGGCCAAAAGCAAGTTTACGTACAATTAATTAAAGCTTAAACAGACTTCAACGGTTCGTGTTGTTATATCAATTTAACACAAGGCTCCAGAAAATGCGTCAATTAGACATCTGGCTTTTCCGAGTCAAAGCTTACTTTTAAAGCATGCTGAATTACTCACAGATAGTTAAATACAAGAAGCACATACTGTTTAATAGCCTACTCGTGAGTCGTCTATCTCCGCGCGCCAGTATGGTTGATTATTCTCGTGTAGTTCTGGTCACATTAAATAACTCAAAGCCATTCAAAAATTCAACATTCTACTTTCTTGTCTACATTCACAGAATTTATAGAAATGGTTAATACTTTCACGCATGCTCTTAGTCCAACGTAACCAGAAGTAAATGTTTCGCAAGAATTTACTAACTACGTGAATACCACCTGACCAAACGTGTACAGACAGGGAAGTTGCTAAATTTTACTAAATGAGCGAATTTAATAACCTGTAGATCGTTCATTTGCCGTTTAAACTCTTCAAAATCAGCGTCAAAATCCATTTTTCGATAATCCAGCAAGTCGTAGGGTTTCTTTCTCATAGTAGTCACTATCAAAACAAATTTGTTCCACAGCTGTTCCATGCCTTCAATCTTCGACTCTCCAAGACAAGAAAACGCTTTCATTGTGTCCAGCATCTCAATAATCTTGTGCAAGCGTCGAGCAAAGGTGTTGATCTTCCCAAAAATGTACATTTCGCTGAATTCGAACTGTCTTTCCTCGGGATTTTCCTCGAGGCGCTGTTTCGTCTTTTGAAAGCACCTCTGGTATTCTTCGTTCAGTCGTATGCAGTTCTTTAGTTTCGCGATGAGTTCTTCCTGTTGATAATCCCACACTGTCTTGTAGCCGTGTTCTGTTATGTAACTTTTGCATGCCGTGATCATTTGATTTGTGACCTGAAAAGCAATATTGTTTCCTCGTAAAAACGGTAACCATTTCAAGAGTCTACCAAAAAAGAGAACATTGCACCCTCTGCCGCAATTTTCATTCACCAATTACTCTTCGGTCATAAAAAAGACCGTTATATTTCCAGGGATCAGTTTTATCTAACGGCCTTCCTTCAGGGCTATGATTTATGAAATTTCTTGACTGCCGTAAGAAGGCAACGAGAAAGTGAAAAAAATATATTGACAAAGCTCGCACCCGTTTGAATGAAACTTTTCATGTTTAGCGTGTCTTTTCTCCGCATTTAAACCCGGTATTTGACCATTTTGGGTTTCTTGTCACTGTAAAAAACAAAGTTTGCTGGGGATTGGTGGGGGGGGGGGGGGGGTGGGGAGGGGAGAGGGGATGGGATACCCTAACACAGCCAAGTCTTAACTGATTCTTCGGCACGTACGTTCTTCGTACGCAATCCTGTGCAGTCTTACAGTTTAGCTCAAAATCAACGCTTACCTTTACAAACAGAGCAGTCATTCTTTCGGACGTGTTGTAATATCTGGAGTAACTGTTTATCATGCGAATGGCATTAATGAGTCCAGGGATACCATCCATCATACCAATCTTACAACAAAGAACAAACATTTGGTTAGTCAGCCTGCATGGCAGAAGCTAGAAAAAAGGAAGGGAAGAGGGAAGAAGAAGAAGCAAGTGGAAGAGTGTGGGGAACTCGTCATTTTATAGCGTCACCCCCCCCCCCCCCTCCCCCTCCTTCCGTTACCACCTGCATTGCCCGAGACGAGGGCCTTGTCATTCTGAGTTGCAGATGTGGCATTTATCAGTAACGTTGTCCTGGGCGTTCATGCCTGTCATTTTTTCGAAGCTTATTTACAGTTGACTTGACGCTGGTGTCACGAAGCTGAGGAAACGCCGTTTTAACTGTTAATGTTTGCTTACGTTGAGACACGACATTGTCAAAGAAATTAAGGACGCCTTATTATGCGACTGTGCCGGAAGAGGAATACTCGGAACACACGATAATCGTGTTCTTATGGGGCCTTGGTATTCTCTTCATTCTTCTCCCGATAGCACAATGAACAGAAAGAACAGACTACGGTTTTCTTGGAATACGTGAAAAATACGTTCTTTCAAGAAAGATTTGGCGAGAAAATTGTGCGCGGCCTGTGCACCCTATTTCAAGTATTGACTTATTTCTAATTAACAATTAGATTATGAGCTCGAGATTTCTATCGCGTGATAGCTGATGACGCAGCAGCCCGAAATAGCTATCACGCATGGAAATCGAGAGCGAATAATCTATTTGCTTTAGTATAAATCTACTAGTCGTTTAAAACTAAACAAGTAAATTATCTAAATTCTCCTCGCAGACACTTAGAAAACGCGAAGAAGCGGCCGCCATTTTGTGGATAATCGCTACTCACTATTTATCACAGAGTAGATAGCGAGTAGCGTAGCCAATCAGAGAATAGCAATCGTGATAGAACGCTAGTAGATTTTTACTGAACTGCGCCCTCATCAGCTATCGACAGGCAATAGAAATCTCGAGCTCATAATCCAGTTGTTAAATAGAAATAACGAGAATGGTCCGAAAAGAAAGCATCCCACTGCTTGTCTGATCATGGAGAATAGCTTCAAGAATACATTTGGTATGACTAGTCAAGAAAATTGTTTTTTACAGACCCTTTTCATAACGGCGCCTGACAAATTTTAGCCTTACTAGCCTCGTTAGCATGTGCAAAATTCAATAGAGTTTTTACTTTAAAGTGAGGTTAGTAAGGTTAATTAATATACATATAAAAGAATAATCAAATCTTCCGCCATTAAGAAAAAGGTCTATTGCTCAGTGATGTTGAAGGTCCGCAGTGTACCAAGGTTGACATGCCCATTTGTTTTGTTAAAAGGATTTAACTTTCTAATTTAACACCTGAAAGTGTGAAAAAGGATGAGAATGCAAAATTACACGGCGTCGATATTACTAGCTTACCGGGTCACTGTTGTAAAGAGGCTCGCAGAATTTCTCCAGGGTGTAAAGAAATTTGACGTTGTCCTTCGCTTCATTTGCGTAATCTGTTATTCTGCTATCAATATCTCGCCATGTCTAAAAATGAGTATGAAACGACCATTAAAGACTTGATACAATCAAAAAATAATAAGTACAAATATGCATCAACAATTTAGTTACTAACACCGTTAGACTATGATAAATGACAAAAGCCAGTATTATAAAAGTTGGTTCAAAACAGCAGCAGCAAAGAGAATTTGTACAGTTTGAAAAATAACGATGCTGGAAACCAACATGTCAGTTAAGAAATCAAAGTCAGCACAAAGAAAAAATTGTTAATGATGCCTGGATTTTACGATGTGGAGATGGGAAGCAACTGAATTTTGTTGAAGAAGATTACTTGAGGTGAGGATCGGAATACGTACATGCTTTGATAATAAAAAAGAGGAATAATATGGGGTAATAAAAATGGTTGTGTAGAACTTAACATCAAGTAGTTTAATGCTCCACTAACTGAGGTCGTAAAACATTAACATTAGCGCAGCTTAACTTTGGTATGACTGCAAACAGAGGACTACCAGTGCTGATCATCAGATGAACGAATGAGTAAACAGACCTTTAAAAGTTTAGATTTGGCTGCATGAAGCACACCGACCACAGCTTTACATTCTGAGCCTTTGATCTGGTCCAACAGCGAGTTGAATTTTGCCATTCTTTTCTTCCAGTGATCGAGCTCTGCTTTGGGACCAACATCGTCCGCTTCCTTTCTCATTTGCTCACTCTCCGCCAAAACCTAAGGCCAGTGATATAACATTTAATTAAAAATGAGACAAAGAAGCTGGGATAATAGAATTAAGCCAAGGTAACTAACACACTTAAGAAAACGTGTTTTTCACTTAAGAGCGCGTTCTCTTGGAACTATATCTGGTTATCAATACACGGAATAAAACTAATAGTTTTCCAAAATAAAACATATTCTTAAAACAGAATGCTCTTAGCTGAGGGGACCTGAGACCAACGCACGCAGAATAGTCTGGACCGAGCAGGGAGCATCTGAACCAGACTTGCGGTGCCTGACGTCACGGGCTTGGCAGGCTGCACACAATTTTACCGCCCAAACTTTCCCAAAAGAACATGTGTTCTGCCTAATGCGGGAAAACCGTATTGTGTCCATTCTGTTCATTCTGCCATCGGCAGCAGAATGAACAACATGCTATTCCATTCATTCCAAAAACAGAATATGGCCCAAAAGAAATGAATAAGGTCACTGACATCGATATCGGAGAGGTCTAAGTCCGGAAAGTTTAACGTTGTTAATGTTCTCTCATAATTCTGTCGCCTTATCATTCTATCCTTGGATAATTTTCAACTATAAAATTGAATAGCCTTGCGAAGTACGAGGTGGGAATAGACCTTTTTAGCTTGTATGTTGTTTTCCCAATGTAGGTCATGTGATGTTACCCTAGACAACTGTTTCTTTGACATTTCGTCTTATTCACGTCCATATGTACGCATAATTTATGAAAAGACAAAAGGCAAATCCCCTTGGGACGATCACATGGTCTACATTGGGAAAACAAAATCTACAAGCTAAAAAGATTTATTAAGGGAAAGGACCCAGAAAAGAGTAAATCTGCTGCCAAGGTTCTGTTTCACTTTGTACAATACAATTTCTTCTGCCCGAATGCCTGCAAGTAACTGTCTACAGCACCGAAATTTACAAAAAACGCCAATGTCGTTGTCTATTGTGCTTTTGTCTTCGTCGCTGCCATAATTTCATGTAGCAGTCTCGTCGTTCGCCATCATTTCAGCTCCCCTACATGTCACTGTTTCAGAGCCATGTTGCCTGTCAGGATTCACCCTAACAGGGCCTCTGTACCCAGTTTTAGCCCAGGCTTCTTCCATCTTTTCCAGATTTTCATAATTAATTTGAAATCATTGTCAGCTTGGGCATGGTCCAGTATTGTTTTTCACACCGTCTTTTCCCTTGCTGGGAATTGGTAACTTGACCATAATTTGACACTGAGCTAAGTCAAGTATAGATAGTCATTTTAGTGGATATTGCCCATTATTTTGTGACCAGATATAAATCATCCATCACCTGTTCAATCTGCTTGATCCACGCAGTAACCACCTCCTCAATTTGCTCCAGCGTCTCAGTGGAACTGGCAGCAGCTATGTAATCATTAGGGGAGCTAATTCTCGTCAAGTCAATGGTGTCACACTCCTTCAAGGTCACTGCGTCATCTAAACTGGCTTGTGCACTGCTCAGAATTCCTACAAAAGCAAGACAAAATGTACTTAATCTCATCATATCATCATAAGCTTTAATTGAATTTGGATTTTTAGAGTAGCATATACATGCTAATACAATGTACTTCAGATATGTGGTATACACTGTGTAAGAATATGTGGGGGTCAAAACAACCATTTCCTGTAGCCTGTTCTCCCACCTCTCGTATCTTTTTCTCCCAAATCCCACCCTTTTTTGCATTATTCCCACCCACCCCCCCCCCCCCCCCCACCCACAATAAATTTTTTTCTCTTATACCTCCTGCTCTTTTAGAACTCCTGCTTCCCACCCTTGTCTCTCCCATCTCCCGTACCCTCTTGCCCCATACCCTCCAAGTCTGCCCACCCCCACTCCTCCCCACGCAATTGGCAATAGGTGAGTGGCATACAATTCCTTACCAACAAAATTTTCAAGTTGATTCATAAAGCCTTGTCGCACAGTTGCACCATGTTTGTCTGACAGCTCACCCCAGTTGGAACTCTTTGAGAGTGCAGGGACGTATATATCACCAAGGAGCCTTTCAACAGAATGAAGGACTCCAATACCACGCGTGTCTAACAAACCAAACGTTGTCTCCTAGTGGAAAACAGTGTATATAGCATTAATTGTTTGAAAGAATCAAACTGCAGTTGTAGCTTCAATGCATTACCCCACAATATTATCACAAATGAAAACATTTTTTATTGTGGTTGGTGTCATTTATTTCTTTCAAGCAGTCAAACCAGACACTCTCTTGTCCATGCATGACTACAAACGTCTGTAACTACATACAGTGTATAAGACTAGTATTTGGAACTTGAGGGTTTGCTTCAAACTCACATTTCAAAGTTTGATAAGTACAGAAAAAGATGTACATAACACAACTGTCATTTAAAGCCCCAACAGTAAAAGAGATAAGTATGGTAACTAGTTTTAACACTACCAATAAGGGTAATCTAGTTAGTGTAATGCTCTTTAATTTACTGTTGGAGATTGTGTGATATGTACATCTTTAATTCCTTAGCAATTTTAACCCTTTCACTCCTGAACATTTTGCCAAAGCACACCTTTTAAAGCTTGTCGAGCCGTTTTCTGGTCAGAATCTAGCCGAAAAGAACCAAAACTGCCTAAAACTCTGTTTCCTGGTAGAGCTCCTGGCTTCCTTCTGTTCCTGATGCTTAATTTAAGCTTTCATAGTTCGGGCATGCACAGAAAGCAAAATTTCGCTCCCTCTTCTCCCCTTTTCTTTTGCTTTTCTTGCCTCACTTTCTTTCTTTCTTGCTGGGCATTTTCTGGGCTTCCTTTCGGTGAGAAAAGATTTGGGGAAAACGTTTAGGATCGTAGGATTAGATGGAAGGAAGTGCAGGTGGGTAGTGAACCAAGATTTTCACTAAAAATTTTCGGGCCAACATCACTTGGTTTTTTTGTGTTTTCTCCGGCCTGTTTGATGGAATCGTGCTCATTTGGGTATGGTTTGAAAGATTTTACATTGTAAAGTTACATGGTAAAGTTGTCTGCGAGCGTTAAAACTGATGACGTCACAAGAGGTACAAGGGACGTGGTTCTGCACAGCTAGTTTTGGCTGGTGTAGGAGTCAAAGGGTTAATACCCTTAGCAATTAATTGTTATCTAAATTTCTTGCAGTTATCTAGTATGCTGCATTTTTACAGCTGCCTTTATTGAATGTATAACTAAGTTGTGGTTTAAACTTTTATGGGGTCTAAGATTGTTCAAACCAGATTATTTTTAAAAAAAAGTAATCAAGTTTCAGATTACAATAAATTACAATCATATTAAAAACACTCATTAATAATTCATGAAGGAAATACAAAAGAAAGAAATTAATTTTTAACCCATTGGCACCCTGCCGTTTTTACGTTTTCGGAGTGATTTTCCACCTATAAACAATCCATGGCATTTCGTGACTCTTTATTTGAAACTACCATGGAAAAGTGGTGCTGTCCTAAGGCACTGGAGGCTCAAGGTTTCTGAAAACGTCATTCTGACGTGGCTATTTTTCATCCATGGAGCTACAACAATGGCCCAAGTTCGGTTTGCTTGCAAATTTTGCTAAGTTTACAGCCATTTTTCATCTTTAGTGGCTGCCTGATGAGCAGCACCATTAAGCGTGACGGTAGCTATAAGAGTCCACTTTCTCAAAGAATCAATCGAGCAAGGTGATGTACTTTGTTGTCGAATTTTGCCTACTTTATTCAACGAACTGGGAATTTGGCTGGTCGGACCCTTAGTACCTTTGGGACTTGACTACTGATGAATTTCTCGACCTACCGCTGCATATTTTGGAATTTGTGAGCACTGAAGATGACCATAAGCACGAATTTTTGGTCAGAGTGGCTGTAGACTTAGTTTAGATGTGAAAGAATTGGGGGAAGGAACGGGCGCTGTCAAAAATTCTCGCTATTTCCCAGCATGCAATGCAGTCAAGATGTTGAAATTGGCGGGAAGGCCCGAATGCACTGGAACAAAAGGCTGTATCTACGCTCGGGAGAAGAATGTGAACAAAAAAAGTCATTTCTAAGCTACAACAACGACTGAATTTTGTTACGA